>OY829331.1:292500-715924 GCA_963691655.1 Toxonevra muliebris | reverse complement strand
CGCTCACACTACTGCGCGGCATGACTGTGCTACTCTAACCAACAAAGAGAAGAGAAGAAGAGAGGGAGAAATTAAAATACGAGCGGAGATTGTTTGTTTATATTTCGATCAATTTACTCACTCATGTATGTACATACGAAAACAAAATGTGTGTGTACATTTATTCGTGGCAGAATTATTTGTTGGTGTTAAACAAGCAGTTGTATCACGCAGAGTACTAGCAGAGAAGTCGCCGTAGCAAACACAAGCGTTTAATAGGTTTTGAATTCGGTTAGTTAGATTGGATTAAAATTAAATATTTTTTAAAATATAAAAACAATACAAAATGATAATAATAAATAATCTAGGTTTCAGTAAATGTATAAACGAAATGTAGTAATAATGATAGCAAACCACGGCATTATAAAAATTTTGCTTTGTACATTAACCTTAGAAAGGCAACTCTTTTTTATCTATGTAAATAGCAAAAATGTTAAACAGAAAAAATCAAACTTATTTATTATAAAATCACTTATTTACTTCAAAGAAAATACATTGTTTCTTATTACCACGTTTATATCAACTCGCTTTCAATGGTGTCTGTCAGTCTGTTCGGTACAAATTTTGCAATCGATTTTAAGCTAACTTCCCGATGAGTTAGAGACTTGAAATTAAAAATATAGTTCAGAACTGGAAGACAATGCAATATGAAATATCTAAAATATATATAAATATAAAAATATTTAAGATATTAGCATCGGAAGTTTTTCCATTTTTTCATAGATCAAAGCATTGAATTAATCGTTGTTAAAATCATTGCTTTAGCGGGAGTAGAATATATGTATATGTGTATACATACACAAATTCAGAGATAAATGAGAGAGAAAACAAAAACAAACAATAACGAACTTTTCTTTTCGTTTTGTTCCGCTTACAAAGAGTATAGATTGTAAAGAGATCGCAATTTGCTCTTGCTGCAGCGAGGTGCAATACCGATGGTTGTCAATACATCCAGCAGACAAAAATGTATGAATGGATGAGTTTGACGTGTTTGATGAAATAAATATTTAACATTTCTTTTAGCAAATAACTTTTAACATTTACAATATTTATATATTATTTATATACAAATATGTAAACGTTTTGTTTTGATTTTATGAATTTTATATAAGTACTTTTAAATCTTTTTCTACTGATTTCATGAGATCAAAATGCGAAGAAATATCACTATTTTCAACATTGTACCTAAATATATGTATGTAAATAAGTATATTTAGCTAAAATGTTAGAACTGTTCATATTTTATATATTAATATATAAATAAATTATTCTTCTTGTACATTTTTACATCCATAACAACAAATCTTCTCCAAATACATAATTTGGCAAATGCCTTTATTTCATTTCTGTTTCAAAATGTAGAATCACAACGAGTTGCAATGTAAAAACAGTATTTATTGAGTACCCATTTATGTGAGAAGATATAATTTGAATTCTGTTCTATTTAATGAAAACGGCTATTTGCAATCTGGGGAAAATGATCTTGCACGAGTCCAATAATTAATTGTGACATTGCTTAGACAATTGGTTTTGATTCAATGTGTCAACAATTTCAAATTCCAATTGAGTTCAAATGACTTCAAAACCTCAATTGACTTCAAGTCACTCCAATTTAGTGCAAATTGTCGATTATTAACCATGACTTCAAGGTATTGCAATTAAATTGAATGCATTATTTTACAGCTCAGGTCTTTACTTAAAATCGATTGCAAAATTTCACACATACAAGACTAAAAAGTAAAAAATAATAATTTAAATAAAAAATATTTTTAATATACCACGTTTTTAAAATAATTTCTCCTAACCCCATACAGATTCACAACCACATACAGATTCCTTATCCCATACAGATTGTCTTGAAAATTTGTAACTGTGAATTTTAGTAGGACGAAAGTACTTGTATGATTTAAAACGATAAACGTGGGACGCATATGAATAGAGATAAAATTGCTAGCCATTTAGGTGAAATATTCATCCATCAATTTCCTATTGCATGCGCTTCGAAAGTGATATATATAATTCCTTATTTAAAGAAATTAATTTAATGTCACCTGGAATATTTGCTAATTCCTTAACAAATAAATGGCAATCATAGCCAGAAAAGTTATGAAAAAAAATTGGAAAAATTTAGGGGTAACATATTTTAAATTGCACTCTGAATGTGCTGGTCCTCTATATTTGCCAGTTAGATGACAATGATCGGAAACTCTATCAGACTGATTTAAAAGCTGTTTACAAATATGGCAAATGGGGCTATTTATTTGAAATATTTCTTCTTCTAATCTTAAAGGATTCATTGGCTTTATAATTTTATTTAAAAAATATTTATAAAAACAATGGATGCGTGCAAGGCACGCAAGATATTTGATGTGTAAACAGTTAAACCAACTGAATGCCATATACATGAGCTCACATATGTATAGCCATTTATAGGGATTTGATGTATAATCTATATGCTTAGGTAAATAATTCAAATTAAAAGAATTCTTTTATAAAGTCAAAAATTTATTAGATATCATTATCTTTTATATATATGTAATAGCCCAATTCACTATAAATTGCAAATGGCCTTGCAACAATGCAAATTTTTGTTCCATATCGTATGTATTTGTTGTTGTGATAGTAGCAATATTTTGCATTTGCACCAAATCGTGAATAGGGCAGATATGTTGTAGTTGAATCATTTTTCTTTTCCTCAATGCATCGGGCATGATATGCTCGCATATACGCAACTGCAATTGCATCTTTTTTTCCGCGCTTTAAGTTTTTCTTCCTGTCGATTTAAAAATTTTATTAGATTTGAAAATTTTACATAACGTCGTATAGGTATATGAATTTGTACACACATACGCCAAATCAATACTCAGGCGACGATAAGTGCTTTCCGCATTTAACCTTAGAAAAGCAACAGGGGTGACCAGTCACCCCCCCCCCCCCCCCCCCCTACTTTTTAAAAGCACCGCAAAGAGATTTGCCTTAACTGTATTTAATAAAAATAAGAAACAATGTATTTTCTTTGAAGTAAATAAGTGATAGATAAAAAAGAGTTGCCTTTCTAAGGTTAATGTACAAAGCAAAATTTTTATAATGCCGTGGTTGGCTATCATTATTACTGCATTTCGTTTATACATTTACTGAAACCTAGATTCTTTATTATTATCATTTTGTATTGTTTTTATATTTTAAAAAATAAACACACACATTTTGTTTTCGTATGTACATACATGAGTGAGTAAATTGATCGAAATATAAACAAACAATCTCCGCTCGTATTTTAATTTCTCCCTCTCTTCTTCTCTTCTCTTTGTTGGTTAGAGTAGCACAGTCATGCCGCGCAGTAGTGTGAGCGAGAGAGGAACTGGACGTTACAGTTATCTTACATCTTACGATACAGTTATTCTTACATTTTACACATTTGAAATTTTGCCCATACCGTGAGCTAAAATGTTTACACATCAAAAAAAAAAAGGAAAAATAGGTAAATTAATGAAAAAATGTTGTGCTTTGTATTTATTTCAAAAATGAATTCTTTATTATTAATAAAATGTTTAATTAAAATAAAAAATTACATATGTTCTTATTTTATTTGCAACGATGATCATGCCTAAAGTAAGTATTCCATTTTCAGAAGACTCCAATATTTCTCCGTTTTGTGTTTATACAATTTTTCGTATTTCATTTGTTAGAGGAGTATATTCAATAAGACGATCATGAAGTAATAAACAATATGCAGACGTATTTGCTGGAATGTTACTTGAAGATTTAAATTCAATTCTAATATCAATTGGTCCAGTTTTTACTCTTTCATTCTGATATGTTACATCTATTACTATTAACGGTGCATCAGATTTATATTTTTCAGAAGTAAGAAGTGGTTGAGGATCTCTCATATAATAGGATTGTTGGAATTTTGAATACATTTCATATAATATAACATAACGATCATTATCAAAATTTCACATTTAGATCTTCATATGGGTATGTTTCTGAATTTAAATATACTTTCAAGTCAGTGAGATTACAATGTTGAAAAGTATTTTTACTTTTTCCATCAGTTGATTGAAATCCAATAATTATTTGACGTGGCCTTTCATTTTGAAGAGCAAGTTTAACATTCCAAATTTGATTTGTACCTGCAACAAGTGTTGGGTTTATATGGCAATCCCAACTGCGAAATGCTAATTGGATAGGACGGCTGCTTTTAATTGTCTTGTAAATCTCTAGCTTAGTTGAATCTGATAGTTGAATATGTGGAACTTTCCACATAACATTTGAAATTTGAATGTTAAGCTTTTCATTTGGATCAGTAGAAAGAGCAACAAATTCATCCGATTTTGCACGTCGTAGAATTAATTCATGTTTTGCATTCAAAATTATTTTATTATAGTCTTCAGCAAATCCTAAAAACATTTTTAACGGGATGCAAAAGTTAAAATGTCCTTCTTTTGGTACTAATTCTTTATGAGATGACCATCCGGCATTCTGCAGCATTTTGCATTCATTAACGTTTAGAGAAACATAATTTTTCATTGATGTACTGATTCCTAGATTACGTGTCCGATCAATCTCCATTCCATTCATTTCATAACGAATTTCATCAAATAAAAATCCTACACAATTGTTCTTGAATTTAATATTATTTGAAACTTTTTTCTGATCTACGGTTATTAAACCATCAATAAAAATAAAACTTTCGCTAGGTAAAATGGAAAACGGATTTCATCGCTGTTATTAAATGATTGTAAGTATGATGAGTATCTATGATACTCTTTTTTGGTAACAGTGTCGTCATGCAAAGGTTTTTGTAAAATGTTGATTATTCCACTCATAATGTGTTTTTAACTCTGAATCCTAATGTTTTAAAAAATTCCGTATTTGATTTTGTTAAAGTTTTAGTTTGAGCTCTGGTTTCTATGACTCCTCTTCTTTGTTCGACAGTTGACATAGAACTGACAAAATGTGGATGATTTATAAAATTTTTATTATAAATAATCATTCTTTTTGAAGCTTAAGATGGATACGAAGAGTGATTGTTTCTCCGCGGAAATTTATTAGATCACCGTTTTGATCTACCAGCTTAACTGATATAGAACTTATCTCGCGAACGTTCACTGGTAAATATATAACATTCTTCGGAACTTCGTTTATCTTATAGCCTGGACTAACATCTGGTGAAAATTCATGAAGTGTATGCACAGGCACGTTATTTATGTATGATCCTATTATCAAATTACATTCTATGCGTACGCTATTAACTTTAATAATATTAACAGGATTGTCAGATATATGTAATGTATTTGAAATTAGTTCTCTTTTGCTAAATCCTAATAGCGAACCGATACTTCGATCTCTATTGAACCAGATTCGTTTATTGGACTTGACTTCTGTTTTGAGCGTGTTGTTGGTCGCATAAATTGACAATGTAGTCGACAAGTTTGCACTTTGCAATTCCGACACAATATAATTTTTGATATCATCCACTTCGTAAGATCCCACAGGTATTTCAACAACGCCATCTTCATAATGAAACAAACTATTAGTCACATCAACGTTAGGTATAGAATTATAAGTTTGAAAATCAACAAGACCGCACAAATAATTTGTTTTTAATTGTATAGGTGGAAAATAATCTGCAGTTAATACTGAAGTATCTCCATTTAAAATAAATGTCATCGACCTGTTGAAGGTTTAAAATTAAATAGCTATTTGTGTGTATTGAAATTATATTTATTCCATATAAAAATTTTAAACATAAATTACCACAATTAAAAGTATTATATTTATGATGTCTGATGTAATTATATTTAATAAATTTCCAAAACTATCGAAGTATTCATTATTGTTATTATTTTTATTATATGCTACCCAATGTGTGCCGGAACCGGAGCTGTCATCCAAATTAACTACGCCACATTCGTGTTTGCGAGGTTTTTTCGGTAGAAAGTTGCGCAAAAAAACTCCTCTGAAATTAGCTAATTGTTGTGTATATTTTATTATATCATTTTCATTGAGGGCTCTTTTGGGTAGTCTTTCTAAAAGTTTTTTGAACTCGGTGATAAATATAAACCATATCCTTTTTTATAAGGTTTGAGATGAAGTCCTTTACCCATAGCTATAGCTTCAATAGTTTTGTTGTGGCGGTTAGCTTCTTTTAATTGTTCTCTTGCAGACTTTGCTGAATTAAACCATTTTGCAACACCTGATGCACCAGATGTTACTGCACCCAGAGCTGATAAGCCCGCAAATAGTGGTATTAAAGGTAGCAATCCTCCAATTTTTGGAATGGGTATTATCCGAGGTATTTTAACGTTTAACTTATTTTTACCAAAAGTTTTCGATATGGTTTTTCTAGCTGCTGCTATAACACTTTTAATATCATAAGATTTTTTTACAACCTTTTTAGCATTTGTAATTGCTTTATTAAATAGTTCCCTTTCAACAGCATTGTACTTTTTCTTTGTTTTAATACCCATACCCAATTTAACTTTCGTTTTCATAGCGTTTGTTACAAGCCAAGCTGCTGCACGTTCACCGACCTTACTATCTTTAGACTTAACACGATTCCACGCTTTTTCCTTTAAAATCTGGTCTGCTATATGACGTTTTTGCACGTCTTTATTTTGCGAATAAGCTATATCGTGAGCTTTACAAGCTGCGTCTAATGGGTTTATACCTTTATCACCCCTTAACAACCGCTTCTCTAGTTTTGTACCAGGACTACAAAATTGATAACCAGGCAAGTGAAGTTCAATCGGTAGACTGTTTATTAAATTGTTGACAAAATCTTTTCCTTCACGTGCTTGATTTCGACTGATAGGATATTTATAAAAATGTTTCATTATACATTGTTTATTCATTAAAGTAGACTCAATAAATGAAGATAATACAAAACAAAATCAGACGATAAAAGTGAGAAATGTCGATCATTCTACAGAAAATTCGAGAGTTGTGAAACATAGCTCATTACTCCTTAATAATATAAGAGCACTTATTGTGGGACCATCAAATTGTGGAAAGACGAATGTTATGCTAAGTTTAATAGAAAGCCCTAATGGCCTGAAATTCGAAAATATATTTATATATTCGAAATCTTTATATCAAACAAAATATGAATATCTGAAACAATTGATATCTTCTATTAAAGGAATAGGATATAACACATTTTCTCAAAATACTAATGTCCTTCCACCAGAAAAGGCTAAACGCAACTCCATTATGATATTTGATGATGTAGCTTGTGAGAAACAAAATAACATACGTTCATACTTTTGCATGGGACGACATAAAGATATTGATAGTTTTTATTTATGTCAAACATACACACATGTACCAAAACATTTAATACGAGATAATGCTAACTTTATTATTATATTTAAACAAGATGATATGAATATGAAACATATTTATAGTGATCACGTAACTACAGATATGTCTTATGAAAAGTTTCGCGAAATATGCGCTGAATGCTGGAAGGAGAAATACGGTTTTTTGGTGATAAGCAAGGATGATTCTATTGATACATCGCGATATAGAAAGGGATTTGATATTTTCATTCAACTATAAAACATTAGACAAAATCACATATTTAATCAGTTCTTATAATAACCTATTCGAATGCTGTAATTAATATCTGATCTGATAAAAAAAAACTGTTTTTGATATTTGATAAACCTGTTTTGAGAGCTGTTAAGCTGTTTAGAGAGACCTGTTGAAATGGATGAAAAAAAGTACTTAGAGACATAAAAACTAGGAATGTAACACGACAAAAACACAAAGCCCTCAAAATTGGTGAACCGAATGCAGAATCATTCTTTCAAACTACTTTTAAACCAATAACAAAACCATTGAAAGAATTGAAAGACGAGATTAATTATAAGAAGTTGAAAACAACAAGTACACCATTGAAAAAACCTAAACTTTTTGACGACACTTTTACAACACCGAATCAAACATATAATCTTGATGAAACTACAAAATTAAATCAAAGTAATCAAACTTTTCCTTCTGGCGTGCGTCTACATGATTTAAGTCAATTATCACAGAAAAATGAGTTAGACGTAGTGTATGGACCACATAAGGACAGTGATGGTGTATGGAGAATTGGAAATGCTTCATTCATTTTAAATGATGATGAAATTCGTATAAATAATAAAAAATGGTATCTGACGACAGGATTATATCAACTAATATTTCACAAAGCACCCCAAGAATATGCTGATGATGACTTAAATATTTATAAAAAAATTTTATTCGATACAAATGCGCATAAGCGAAATTATAATAAACAGGAGTAAAATAGAGGCACGCGATCATCTAAATATCAAAATATTATTAAAAATCTAATAAATGAAAAACCCAAGGAATATCATGAAGGAAGCGGTTTAATGGAATTAAGTAAAAAAAGGGCAAACTATGTGTATTGGAATGAGATAAATGAATTAGTTGATAGGTTACGTCTTTTAATATCATCCCAGCAAGCTGGACACAATATTCATAATAATGAAATAATTTCTATTATTGAAGAGCTAAAAGAAGAAGGAATTATAACATAAATTGATTTACATTTTGAGGATATATAACACTTTCCCGATGAGTGTAGATAAGTTTGGACGTTTTCTAACAAGAATAATTATAGGCAGCGAGGATCAGTTGGACCCCGTGGTTATGCCTTCAACTTGACTGAAGATGATAATTTTGATTTAAAATTTAAATGCATTCAGAATTTAGGAGAGCCGTTAAAAGAACACGATGCCACAACGAAAAAAATTGTGATAATTTATGTTCGCAAAATTTAAACCTAAATATTAACAATTTAAAAATTGGAGTACTACAACGTATTAGATATGACAACATTGAATTAAAAAGAAGCCTTGAAGAATTTATTGATGAAAAACTACTGACCCATACAAATGATGTCGATAACAAGATAACAGACCTAGAAGACTATATGTTTAATCGCATGTCGACAGTCACAAAGGTTCGCGCAAAGGTTCCAAAAATAAAATTTTAATATCATGAGCAAAAGACAATTAGTCGAAGAGTTGCACAAACAAGCTCGTAAAAATTGTAAGCGTCGAAGGGTGATTATAAAAGGAATAGATGACTCATGGCAAGCAGATTTGGTTGAAATGGGGAATTTTTTAACATATAAAAGGGTCATCGGTATCTTTTAACTGTTATTGATACTTTTTAAAAATTTGCATGGGGTGTAGCCCTAAAATCAAAAAATGCCTTAGATGTGACATCAGCAATGAAAGGAATATTTGATTCGGGGCGAAAACCAAATAATTTGCAGACTGATGATGGCAAGGAATTCTTTAATAAACATTTTCAAAACTTAATGAAAAATGCAAACGTAAATCACTACTCAACATACAGCATATTAAAAGCTTCAATCGTCGAAAGATTCAATAGAACGTTAAAAGGAATGATGTGGAAAGAGTTTAGTTTTAATGGCACATATCAATGGTTAAATATTTATAAGTTTTTAATAAATAATTATAATAATAAACGTCATCGAACAATAAAAATGGCACCATGCAATGTAAATTCTTCAAATGAAAATTTATTGTTGAACACTGTTTATAGCAACTTGAAGAAATTTCACATACCTAAATTCGGTATTGGTGATTATGTGCGAATTAGTAAATATAAACATTTATTCGAAAAGGGATACACACCTAATTGGACTACTGAAATTTTTAAAATTAAAATAATACAAAAAACAAATCCTACTACATACATATTAGAAGATTATCAAGGAAATGTAATAAAAGGAGGATTTTATGAAATGGAATTAATGAAAACAAAATATCCTAGCTTGTATCTCGTTGAAAAAGTGTTAAAATGTAAAGATGATAAGGTCTTTGTGAAATGGTTAGGATTTACAAAAGAACATAATTCATGGATAAATAAACACAAAATTCTCTGAACTAAGTACTAATATACATATTTATATGTACTAAAAAATTACCCCTTAAATATAAGATATAAGGCTGACAAGAAAGAAAATATATATTCATGTGTTGAAAAGGATGAATATAAAATAATTTATATTTCTTTTTATATTTATCTTCGTAAAAATATTTTCATTGAAAGATTTTGTATAAAAGGTCTTTGAAAATAAGTTAAACGATCAGTTTCTAACTAGCATAGTACAACGAAATAAAATTAAAATGATGACAACCGCAATTAATGATTTCAATTGTAAAAATAAGAAGCATCTGCTGGCTGTTAAAGATATGGATGAAAATAGACCATATTCAGTGATTAACGCCGTACGTAAAACTACACCATACGGAATGAGACTAGAGATGGAGCTAGCAGAATTTCGAGTGATTCTTCCTGAACGCTTCGCTGAAGTTTTGGATACAACTTTAACGGTGGTTAATGAAGGTGGCTTTGACTTAATTAAAGCATCAACAAATGGTGGCAAAACCTATAACTTCGAAATTTGTAGTGCAGGAGATATTTCATGTCAATCAAAACAGCCTTTTTATTATTGTTAAATATATTTTTCCTATGAATGAAATAAAAAAATTACAAATAACCCAAACAAATATCTTTTCTTTATTTGATTAATTCATAGATTACAGCAAGATGGAAAATTAGTAGTTAGCCTATAATACATTGTCATCAGTTTTTCGGCATTTCTCTTTCTGTTTCCAAACATTTGGCATCCACATGAATCTGGTCCTTCTGTTGAATTTTTGTTGGACCATGGACAAGTTCGAAGGTGCTCATCTGGACTAGAAAGAAATGACTTTTCAAACTCCTCCTCTAGCTCTACTTGCAAATGTAGCAATTGTATCCTATGTTCATCCAAAATAATAAAATCGAATTCTATTAAAAATTCTTTGATTTAATTGCTATCCATTTTTGTGCGTTAATTTGAGTACCGTCTTCTACCGCTGATAATTAATATCTGAGACATACAATTTTATATAACGTATGATGTAATGTATGACTATTTCATTTAAAGGCAATATTTACAAATCACAGTATGTGATAACTTTTTTTACAGCTGAAGTGAATTTCTCAGAAATTTTCCTACAAACACACTCAAATTACTTTTCCTTTTTTCTGTATCCTTCTTGCGTTATCAGTTATAAGAAGCAGCAGGTCTTTTTAGTGAGTGTGTATGTATGTAAGGAAAGACAGTGAAAAACTATAAAATTCTATTTACTTTATCTTTTCTTCTTTTCCTGTTAGCTTGGTGCTTTTCATCTTATTGAGCATATTTAAACATGAAATTTTACGAAATATTCGACGAAATCCATTGCATGTAACTAGAAATTTTTCCCACACACAAGAACAAATTACTTTTCCTTTTTTTTCTGTATCTTTTCCTTTTTGCGTTATCAGGCGGCTAAAGATCACACATATTGAAAAGGGTGAAGAAGCAGCAGGTCTTTTTAATGAGTGTGTATGTATGCAAGGAAAGACAGTGAAAAACTATAAAATTCTATTTACTTTAGCGAACAGGAAAAGACTGTTCGCTTGGTGCTTTTTATCTTATTGAGCATGTTTAAACATGAAATTTTACGAAATATACAAAGAGATCGATCGATCCATTTAAAGAAATATCTACAAATCACTTTAGTATGTCCACTTTTTTTTTTCATCGCATCCCATCAGAATAGAAATATGCAGTAAGAATAAATAAATATCAAGAATAAAATTTTGTGATCGCACAGATTCCTCCCAATTCAACTGATTCCTCCCAACTCACTGTGCCAGAACATACCTACTAATATACGAAAAATACCAACAGCACAGAAATATGAAGTAAGATGAAATATAAAATGTGTATTCTTCCCAATTCAACTATGCTAAATCAAACATTTTCCCAACTGCTATACAAAATAACTGTAAACAGCACAGAAATATCAAGAAAAAATTAAGATGAAAAAACAGGTCCTTAAAATGAGTGTGTATGTATACACGAGAGATGAAAAAACAGCAGGTCTTTTTAATGAGTGTGTGTGTGTATGTATGTATGTAAGGAAAGTGAGGGAAAAATAATGAAAAATATTTTCCATTTATACTTTCTACTTTTTCTGGTTGCCTGGTGGCATCAAACAAGCAATTTCACAATTCTACGATTGCATGTATGTGTATTACAAAACAAACTTCAAATATAAAAAAACACAATGATCTTTTTAATGAATGTGTGTATATTTGTGATCGTATTACAATGGGGGTTAAAATATATTTTTGTTATTTATGCTTTCTCTTTTTTCTGCTTACCTGGTTGTTATTCAAATTTTTTCTTACAAAATAAGACCAAAATTATGCTTCGTAGTCTTGAAAAATCACGCATTCCATTTCAACAAAACCGGTTTCCCATTCACGAGTTCCCATTTCCCATTGCACATTTCCCATTCAGAATTTTACATTTCCCACTCAGAATTTCCCATTTCCCAAGACACAATCCCCATTATCCAAGACACAATCCCCATTCCCCCTGTGCCAGAACATACATATCCCTACTACTATCAACGCATGGATATTTCAAGTAACATTTGACGATAAGAATCGCCTTCAATGTTTCCACTTCTTTCAAAAGTATACTCGCAACGAGTTTTGCATTGCGATTGATAAATTTAATTTTCCTAGTGTTCAAAAATTTTATATTTTTATAGTATAAACGCGGTATTTTGGTAAAAAGGCGGTATGTATAGATATGAGCGTTATGCATGCAGTATGCTCGTACGCAGTGATGTTAACTGTACAGTAATTACTGTATTTTACAGTAATTTGATGGAATTTTAAGGTCTGTATGCAATACAGTAATTCGATTAAATTATACAGTAATTTTAAAAAGCGTACAGTAGTATACAGTATTATTCAAAATTGTGTGCTTATCTGATTAATTATTAGCTTTTTTTATATAAATTGTGATGTGTCTTCTGAAATAAACTTTGAAATGTCATTTATCAAAGTAATAATTTTATGGCCAAAAGCAGTAACCGCTTAAGTCTGAAGATCTCATTTCGAGGAAACACGGTTTGAAGTTAATGTGATTTCTCTTTTTTTATAACTTTTATTTAAAAAAAACTTTTTTGTTTATTTGAAAATTATAAGAAAACATTTATTGAAAGTAATCTCTTATTCTGTGTTTCCACGGGTGGCTAATTTACTCCAGTTAAAGCATTATCTTCCATATTGAACGAATTATTTCACATATTACTTTTTCAATACTTTTTGCCGTGCACGAAATGACGAAGTACACGTACAGTTCCGGTCATATCATTTGCAACCAAAATCACTAGCATTTTAAAGCTCACTAAAATAATTTTTATCAAAAATCTTTTTTATTCAAAACAAAGTGTATTTATTGCCATTTATTATAAAAAATTAAAAGTAAAATATTATGTTACAAATAAAACAAGAAAGAAGTAATAATACATTGAAGTCTGAATTGAAGAGGTCAAAACATTTGCAACTAGAAAAAGTTAATGTGAAAATTAATTGAAAATGAATTAAAGTAAAATTGAAAAAATTTTCAAAAGTTTGTCGCATATTCATTATTAGCGAACATTGTTGGATATCTATGTGGCATTGGCTAAATTAAATGATTCGTTGTATGCTAATAAAAGCATAAAAACTGTACTGATTTGTACTAATTTCCACTGCTTTCTAACGTCTAATGTACTGATTTCGCGGTTCAAATACCTGGCTACCCTATCTCGAAGCGACTTTCTGTTATCACTTAATAGAAAGAACTGTTAGCAGCTGGTGGGACTATACTCAGGTCACTTCTCTTGGGCCAAACATTTGAATATGATTGGCCTGGGAGCTGGTCCCTTCTGTGCTTTCTGTGGTTTGGAGGAAGAATGTGAAGAGACGGCACACCACTTTCTTAGTGTCTGCCCCTCTTTCTGCCAGATCAGAGTAAGCTTAGATTTATTAATAAACCTGTTAGATTTAAAGAATAGCAAAAAGGAGCACAGGTTATAGTACAATGGACGTAAAACTTGTCTGAGTGCTGTATTCTTGAATACTTCTTTTGCTGTTCCAACAGAAAAAACAAAAAAAGTACTGCTTCAATAATTTTTAATTTAATTTTTTTAATTTAAAAGAAAGGACAGATATTGAATTTTATGTTAGGGCCTTAGCAAATTAAGGCAGCGATATGTAGATGTGTTGTAGAAAAATCCTACACGCATACACAAATTACGTATGTTTTGATTCGCTTCTTCTTCACTAATTGTGTTTCTTTGAAAAAGTATTCCCAATAGGAGTATTCATACACATTAGCTGCGTTTTATTCGCCATTTGCTTCTAGTTATGTATAACTAGCCGCGATAATTGTATGAGGAAAAAACAACATAGATTAAATTTAATTAATTTTGATACCATTTTATACCATTATTTTTAAAATTATATGTATCATGTTTTCATAAAAACTTCCATATTTAAGTATTATTTCAAACTAAACTTATTAGTAAAATTATTTAATTTTTGAGCTGCGACTCCCTTCGTTAAAATTGTCGGTAAGTATTTCCTTAGTCGACAAATAGTTTAATTAAATTTGCTTACTATCAAGCTTTTCGCGGACAATTTTTTTTTTTATGTCTACATGTGCATGTGTATAGCACTTTTGTTGTCGGAGTGTAGAATCATGGTGTTATTGTGTTTTCGAGTCAATTCGCCTTCAAGTCGTTTTAACCAAACGGACTCCTGAATTCCAGCAACGACTGACATGAATTCAGCCTCTGTGGATGACAAGGCAATCGTCTTCTGGCGCTTTGTACCCCAGATTGAAGTGTGAAAACGTACCCTGTTGTTGAGCGCTTCTCATCTATATCACTGCCCCAATCTGCATCGGAATAACCAGTCAATTCACCATGTTTCTTGTAATACACGAGACCCATATTAACTGTGCCCTTTAGATATCTCATTACACGTTTGATTGCCTCCCAGTTGCCTTTCCAGGATTCTTTCCGTACCTGCTGAGTGCATTTACTGCAAAACATATGTCTGTTCGTGTGACCTGCGCTGCGAATAGTAAACTACTAATGGCTTGCATATATGGCACATTAACCATCTCTTGCTTATCGGCTTCACTTTTTGAACACATTTCTGCAGTGAACTTCTGATTGCAGTCAATTGAAGTAGCTGTTGAGTTGCAATCCCCTATGCCACAGCTCTTTAAGACATCAGCAACGTATTGAGATTGATCAATTTTTCTTTCATCTTGCAAACTTTGAAATGCGTATACCCAAGATAGACGAAGCTACGCTCATATCTTACATCTGAAATTTACTTGCCATAGATGCGTTGATCTACATTGCTTCTTATAAGACCCATTTCCACCAAAACTTCATCTAATGTTTCATTCCAGACCCTGCTAGCTTTCTTCAAATTGTAGATTGATTTCTTAAGTTTGCAAAATCTATCGGAATCATCATCGAAGCCTACAGGTTGAGTCATATAAATCTCCTCTTTTAAGGTGCCAGAAATGCTGTGATAGCATCCATTTGGTGGATCAAGAGATCGTATCTGGCAGCTAAAGCAATTAAAAACCGAATAGATTCGTACTTGACAACGGGAGCAAAGGTTTCATGATAGTCAACCTTTCTTTTGAGAAAATCCTTTGGCTACAAGCCTTGCTTTATCCCTCAAACGATCAAAAGCTGAAAACGAATACAAAAGAGTCGGGAATTCAACAGCCTATTTTTCACATCAAAATGAGCATAAAATAAAACAAAAGCGTTGAAATGCATTCAAAACAATTTTAAATTGTCAATATAATAGTAATTAATGGAGGGCAATATTGCTGAAGTAAAAAAAACTTTCGATGTTAGCGTATTTTGATTTTAAAGGATAGCTGCCCTGAGGCCGCCTTAACCGTTAGAGCAGCGGTTCTCAACTGTTTTATCTTACGCCTCCCCTCCTTTTTAAATTTGTGCAAAGCCAGCGCCTCCCCACTTTGATTTTCACACAACATTTTTTTGTGCTGATTTACTATTTATAAATTAAATTATACCGCCTGGGAAAATATCTAGTTGTTGTCTAGTTTGGTGGAGACTCTGGTTAGTCTGTGTCAAGCATAAACTTATCTAGTAGTTGAATAGTTACTCGTGAGGAAAATTGGTTGGTAGTTCTTAACAAATTATATTTTCGCGGTTAAGAAATGAAAAATGTGAAACTAAAAAGTATATATTTTAACACATATTATGAAAGAAAAGAGAAATTATTTTATTAAATACTAAATATTACGATTGCAATGAAAATATTTGTTTATTGAAATTTCTCAGCGCCACCCTTCAAATCTGTCTACGCCCCCAAGGGGAGCGCGCCCCACCACTTGAGAACCACTGCGTTAGAGGGTTATGTCGAACAACAACTCCGTTTACATTTCTTTTAGTTTTAAATACCCATTTTGATGATATTGCTTTCTTGTCTTTCGGCATTTCAGTCAATGACCAGGTTTTGTTCAGCACAAGCGATTGAAATTTATCAGACATTGCAGCTTTCCATTCATCTGCATTTGACGACCCCATTGCTTTACTTACGTTTGATGGATCAGTTGATACGAAATCAGCAACACAGAAGTTATACGACGTCTGCGACAAAAATGCAATTTTTTCCGATCGACGAATCTCTTCGTTTTCATGCAGCACTTGTTGGCAGGAGGAAGATACTCGTTCACCAATGATGAATTTTCAACTATGTCTTCAAACACATCGCCGTTCTCCCCTATTTGTCTCGCTATTTGTCAATTTGTATATATAAATGTATAAATAAATAAACTACATTTAATTTTGTTTTCAACGAGTTATAAATTTTTAAAAACAATTGAGGTTTGACAGATATCCGACTTCAAGCACCATATACTGAAAAATCCATTTATTTTTAAGTTGCCTCTTTGTATTCTTAATAGTAGAAGTAATACTTGTATATGTACAAAACTTTACATACCTACGTATTGAAATTGTTTGTGTAGTTAAATAAAAGTATTTAATAAATCAGCAACATCTCAACGGATTTTGAAACTTTATAACTCGTTGGAAACAGAATTGAATGCAGTTTATTTTTATATACTTTTATATATACACTTGTAAACAAAATAACCGTTTAAAACGCCATTCAAAATGGCAAAATGTAAAAAAATTTTAGATTTTCCTTATATTTTGCCCGCTAACTCTGGTATTTGTTAAGATATATTACCAAATTATATATCATTGTAAGCAAAAAAATGTCCTCTTTCGAATGAAATATAAAAACTTACTCATTGGATAAACGAAAATAAAGTTACGGGCAAGTATATGCTTTAAGCTATAAATGCTTTAACCTATCAAAAATGGGTCTTTCGGCCTTAAGGGGACCTACTTTTGACGAGTTTTTAAGATTTTTTTTTAAATGAAATAATGAGCAATAGTATCTAAACTTTGTAGATATATTTTATTACTTTAACAATATACAAAAATAATATAATAAAAAAAATTATAATTTTAAGTAAACTAAAATTGGTGTTACAGTTGCCCTCTTCAAAAAAAGGGATCTTGCTGGTGGGACAGGTTTTGGATCTAATCTAAAACAAAAAAAAAAGAGGTTACAATTGGTATGAATATAGTTATCGCGCGTTATTGAAATTTACTTTACGAAAACAGACCCCTTTTTTCACTACTTTTTGTATACAAAAAGTAAGAAGTATTTAACGTAGAAAGTTTTTTTTAGTAGTTTTTGTTTTTTGTGTCCCACCGTGCAGAAAAATATAGTTTCGAGATAAATGAGTTTAAGCATCAGTCGGCCCTTTTACCTGCTTCTGTGCTCACCTGCTAAATAGGCTGTAGAAGTCGAAATACTGGAAATATTGATACGAAAATTTCACAGTATACTTTTAAAAGCCTATACTTTTGAAATATAAAAAATTTTAGTTTTTTGAAAAATCTAGACCAAAAGGTGCCCTTAAGTCCAGATTTTGAGAGTCGATTCAAAATTCTGAACATGCAGTTTTTTCTGCTTGACTATACCTACAATTTGAGCTATGTCTCGAGGAAAATAAATTTTCACTGTCACACAATGTAATGCAGAAGTAGAAGTTAAGGGGTTATCCCATTTTAAAGTTGGATAAAATTGACTTTTTGAAGATTTATTTTAAGAAACATGATATATTACAAAATTGCTTAGAGATGTTAAAATATCTTATTAAAGAACAGAAAAAAAATTGTTTGACCACTTTTAATCCAAGATGGCGGCGGTAGAGGGCATCTCCAAGAAAGTTAATTTTTGGTGGTAGGATGGATTTTGTGCTTTCAAATAAAGACTTAAGCATGAATTAAACAAGACTTTGTTTGCTAGACATTTCTCTAAAAAGACAAACTTTCTCCCATTTTTTAAGGGTCTTTTTCTCAATTTTTAAAAATTCTTCTGCCATTTTGATTTTTAAAAATCGTATATCAGATTCATAATCAGCTACCCTGAAAACACCTGAGTAACGATTTTGAAGCCAAATAATTGTTCTCTTTCTCGAAAATTTTCTGTTAAAAATTAGGTCTCAGTTTTAGAACACTAAGGCACAATTATATGTATAGCATTCGTTTTTCTTCGAATTTGTCACTAACATTTTTGAAGAGTATTCTTAAAACTAAAGAACCAAAAAATCAAAACCAATCTAAATCGATGTTTTTTAAATTTTAAACTGGAATGTCCCTTCAATGAATCGTTGAGCAAATTTTTAACCCTAGAAGTACATTCATATTTTTATACGTCGAAACGACGACGGCATTATTCAAAGTGGTCATACACATGATCTATACACCTATAATGATCAATAAAAAAATTTATTTTTATATAAAATAAACATTATATTTTTTTAATTTATTAAATTTTAAAGTATTGTGAGGTTTCCTACAAATTTTAAATATTCGAATATGTAGCATTTAAAAAGATTGAACATTAAGGTTGAGTAATAATTTGATCACTATAACTCGGTGTTCTTTTAAAAATGCACTTTAAAACTACATAAATTCATTCAAAAATCTAGATTTTTCAAAAACTGTTGGGTTTACGAAAAACCCAATTAATTTTTTGGAATTAGCGGGTCATTATCCGTTAAGAAACCAAATCTCATTCATTTCTGACCAAAACCTTATCTTTGCCCTTCATTTATATGGAGACGGAGCACTGTGCGTTACTTCAAGTCCAACAATCGCTGTTCGAGATCTTTTGCTGTCTTGTTGAAACGTCTCTTATCGCACGGACTTCTACTAACATACCATGATTTTCTCAGCCTTCGTTTTTTTCTAACGAGCGATCTTTTTTAAACAGATAATAAAACTTTGTTCTGTTTTGTTGCCATTGAAGTTGAGCCATTTGCGTATCACCTATTCCATATATGTCAGCCACATACAACCATTGATGTATCGAATGAAGAACAGATTTTAAATTATCTTGATTGCCCCTGCCAAATGAGCGTACCAATCCGGCGTATATCTCCAACTGAAGTCTAAGATGAAATAAAACAACTAAATTATAAAAAGGCTCCAGGATATGACAGCATTGTTGCAAAAGTACTACAATGTATACCATGAAAGGGCATATTGTTATTAACATTCATCTTCAACGCGATTCTAAGGCCTGATCACTTCCCAACACAAGGGAAATACTTTAGGTTGTTATGATTCCTAAACCAAGCAAACCTAAAAAACTAATCTCTTCATACCGTCCAATCAGTTTGTTGTGACATTCTCGAAGATATTGGAAAACAAAAAATATTGCAACGCTGTTAGATGTTGAGTAAGCATTTGATATGGTCTGGTCTATCATACAAAATCAAAAAACTACTTCCTGCATCCTACTTTTTGCTACTAAAGTCTTACTTAAGCAACCGACATTATTATGTTAAACAACAAGGTGAAACCTCAAAACTATTAGATTAGATAAAGAGCGGGATCTGGTCACCGAAGCCTCAAATGGGCCTATTGTGACAAACTCTATAGATCACAAGTCATCCCTGAGTCTAGTATTCGTTAAGAATACTAAGACTTTCTTAGGAGATTTGTCCGCAATTTCTGGTGTTTCTAGGTAGTAGTCACCTAAGCAACGAAGACGGGTCCATATTAGACAATTACAATGGCACAATAAGTGTTCGGCTATTTCCTCTTCTTCGTTACATAACCTACATGAATCATTCTAACTTAACTTCATATTATATAGGTGCTTGTTTACTCTACAATGTCCAGTTAGGAAGCCTGAGACAATGCGAATACCTGTTCTTGTTTATCAAAGAATATCTATAGTTCTCTTTTTAGATATATTTGGCATGAAGGTTTTAGCTACTCTTATACCTTTTGTTTCCATCCAGTATTGATGCGCTTTACCTTCAAGCCATTTATTGAGACTGTGCTTCGTGGAATTTGGTAGCTCCTTTTCTGGCGAGCTCATCTGCCTTTTCGTTCCCCATATGCCCACTATGACCTGTTGCAGTTCACCTTTTTCGTTTCCTAAGATGAGTTTAGCTGCAAATTGCAGCGCTTCTTGCTTAATGAATAAATGGATTGGAGGAAGGTTTAATAAAACTTCAAGGGCTGCAGTCGGAGCAGACCTCATCGAGACAGGCTAGTCTTTGTAGTTTATTGACCTTGCTCTGTACTGTTATCTGATCCAGCTTTTTACACCAAACAGGTGCCGCATAAGCAAGGATCGGTCTAGTAATAGCTTTATATAGCCATTTTTGGATTGAGACCCCAGCTTTTACCCATTAAACATCTGCTCGTCCAAAGAGTGGCCCTGGCTTTATTTAGGTGACTATTCCATAATAATTTTTCATCGAGTGTGATACCAAGATACTTTACTTCATTTGAAATCCTTTTCTTGGTGAAGATTACTATGCAGGTCTTTTTAGGGTTAAAATTTAGCCCCACCCTCCTGCACCATTCTGATATAAGAGACAACGCTCTCTGGAGTAAATTGTAGATTGTACCTTAAAATTTTCCTCTGATAAGGACAACAATGTCATCAGCATAGCCCGGTACATCAAATCCATTGCTACAGTATAGGTTGAGAAATGAGGTTAAACTGATCGGTCTGTATGACTTAGGCAGGTAGACATATTTGCGCCTGGCTTTTGGTATATACCGAACGATCACTTCCCTCTATTTGCTGGGTATATAGCCCCATGCAAAGCTGGCTCTAAAAATATTAATTATTTCCGGCAAAATAAATGAAAGCCCATTTTGCAGGAGTGCTGGAATTATGCCGTCTGCTCCCAGAGCTTTGTAAAGATGAAAAGTGTCTATTGCCCACTTAATTCTTTCCTCACAGAATATTTCTCTAGCTCTAGCTAACATTGGTCAATATCTGGGAACCCGGAAAATGCACGCTAGACAGGAACTCTAAGGTCTCCAGGCTATTGTTTGTATAGGTTCCATCTGGTCTTCTAAGAAGTCCAACACCATTAGTGTACGATTTGGACAGTACTTTGTGGTTTCTGGAGCTACTACTTAGTTCAGAAAGATCACTACAGAATTTCCTCCACGACTCCCTTTTCGCCCTTCTAATTTCCAAGTTGTATTTAGTGAGTGATTCTCTATATTTAACCCATTCACCAATTAATTTAGCCCGGTTGAAGAGCCTTCTGGTCTCTTTTTATAGTTTGGCCAAATGATTGTTCCACCATGGGATAGAAATTTAGCAGAGCTGTGCTAGTCATTTCACTTGCTATACTTAGTTCATCAAGGTTTCTAATCCTGCTACTACATCTAGCCATGTTACCAGTTAAAAGGCTCTGAAATAGATCCCAGTTTGTGGATTTTGGCTGTCTGTAAGTGGTAGAAGCTTTGACGTCAAGATCGATTTCGAACCGAATATGTTAATGATCAGACATGGATGTTTCATCATACACTTTTCGATTCTGAACAAAGTTTTTAAGGAATGTGTTACATAAGGTGAGGTGTAAGACTTTTTCCCTGATACTGTTCCTAAAACTAGGTTTATTCCCTATATTAAGCATATCTATCCTATTATCATGTATAAATTCAAGGAGGTACTTGGTTTATATTCGAACTACCCCAGATCGTATGGTGTGCCTCTACGTCACTTCCTACGATTATGTGATTGTTGTTTCTGGTCCTGTGATCCACAAGTATCTTCAGGGTCAGGAAGGATAAGTCGTTAAGACAACTGCAGTGTTACTCCCTTCATTGTTGGTAGTAACAGGTCATCCTTCTTACGTTTTCTGGTGAAGAGCGCTAAAGTGCTTTAACCAGGATTCACTGAAAGACCCTGCAGATCGCACCAAACCTCGATCTTGTCCAAGTCTTCTTGCATTTTGATGCACACCGTCTGTAAGGACCGTCCCAAGATTAATACGCAGACATCGTCAGCATACGCTTGAATGTGAACTCCAAAATTTTACAAATCATTAAGAAGGGAGTCATTGAGAAAGGATGCCTCCTTGGGGGGGGGCATCCCTCCCCGCTTTAACATGATTGGATAGATGCCGTCGGGTCCAGGAAACTTAAAGTCGTCGAATGACGAAAAGGCAAACCTTAATGTCTCTTCGGTGACTATAAACCAGTCGAGCCTTCTGGTACTGAAGCCAACCTGACCAGGAGTATTGACAGCGCTCTGAGGAGCAGCTACCTTGCAACTTGGGAAGTGCGTTGCAAGGAGTACGTCATTAACTTCTGACCTAGAGTTGGTGTAGGAGCCATCGGGCTTCAGAAGTAAGTCTAGCTTAGCCGTCCGGTCCCTTTGAAGAACTTAGCATAGCCTCGCCGAACCCTTTTGATCTATAATTTCACTGCAAAAATTTCTATAAGAGTCCAGTTTTAAATATTTCCCTTCTTCTTATAGTCCTTTTGCAGCTGACGGTAGGCTGTCCAGTCCGAGATTTAAGGGCTCGATTCAGAAGCTTCTTGGAGTTTTTCCGGAGTTTCGAAAGCTCAGCGTTCCACCAAGGGGCCGCCTTACCTTGTCAACTCCTACGTTCCGGGCACACCATCTCATAGCAATCAACTAAGATTCGCCCTAATGTATTAGAGGCTAGCTCGATAGACTCTATTGTCCGGAGTTTAGGAACGACGCGAATTCTTTCTCCGACCTGCTCATCGAATCGTGTTCAATCCGCTTTTCGAGAATTTCGGCCTCGCGGGAACCAATTCTAGCTCAGCTGCAAGCCGAAACTCTATGTAACGGTGGTCCAAAAGGGAGTCATCTCTAAGAACTTGCCATCTGGTGATTTGTTCAGCTACTATACTGTTTGATAGTGTCAGATCAATCACCTCCTGTCTCCTACTAGTAACAAAAGTCGGGCTGGTGCCAACATTTTGAATTACCAGTCGGGATGCCAGAATGAAATCCAACAGCTTATTCCCCCTGAAGTTACACTTGGTTCTCCCCCAGATAGTGTTATTAGCATTGGCGTCACAGCCCACTATTAATCCTAAGCCATTTGATTCCGCGTATCGTACGACTTCCATCAACTCCCTAGTAGGAGGGAGCAAAATAGAATCGTAGGGAAGGTAAGCCGAAACAACAAGAGGTACTTTATTTTAACTGCAACGAAGTCTTGACAGCAAAATTGTCTTAACGTCGTGCAGTCAACCGCTTTCGGCACAATCATCCAAGAACGCCGACAAACCACTCTTTCACAATAAAGGGCGGAACCCCACTTAACTCCTCCCAATCCGCACACGCATGTGTTAAACAGCCATGGATGGTTCTTGGATGAAAATTATGTGGGGATTTGTATGCAGTTTCGCATAAGAGGGCCGTAGCCGATTTGCTATGCTGCAAGTTAACTTGTAAGAAAGTAATGCTGAACGACATAGAGTTAGCCATCATCACCTATTTCACCTTGCTTTCATTTGAATCCAGTAGCGTAACGAGTACGCGTCCCAAATTCAGATAAAGGCGAATGCCGTACCTAGATCGTATGACCTTCAACGGCTCGGGATTGACACCAATAACCAAACACGAAGTGCTTTCAAGTGTTGGATCCGATCCCGCCTTAGTATATTGATACGTTCTCCAGTGCGTCGTATTAAGCCCAGCGTTCTGGGTACGGATTCGGGTGATTATGGCATGAGGCTCCCTTGGTTGCCCAGTGATCATCATGCTCACCCGCGTCAGTCTTTGAATTTTGTTATCTAATGACAAATTTACACCCTTCAAACACTGGCATTCCAGCTACCGTCTTAATTAGCCAGTCGAGCGAATAAGAGTTGGAGCACTGCACCTGCCAGATGCCGTGATCCGCCCTCATCCGCTCAAAACTAGGGGCCTCTTTCGAGGTCCCTATGGCCTCCCAGACTTGGGTTTTGAGACAGTAGACCTAACAAGGTTAGGCTGTATAAAGCCATTCTTAAACCGGTCTGGACTTACGGAATTTATCTGTGGGGTACAGCTAGCAAATCAAATATTGAGATACTAGTCAAAGACGTTGAGAGAGATTGTTAATGCCCGGTTTGTATCAAATGAACAAATATATAAAGACTTAAACATTCCATTTGTCAAATCAGAAATTGTAAAATATAGTGAAAGATACATTAATTAACATAACCACAGGAACATTCTGGCCATAAATCTTTTAGATATCAGCATAACGTTCCACGTTTTGGTTATGCCTTATCGTCAATAAATATTTTTGTAATGTTAAACACTAAAATTGTACATATTTAACTGTTACCACATTTGCTTATTGTTAATTTTAGACAGAATGCAAATAAAAGAAATAAACTAAAATAAAAAAAATTTTGATGATTTTTTTTTTTCAATTTCTTGATTTTCGAGGGCCTGGAAATTTAGTTTTGGCAGCCAGAAAAAAAAAGTTTTATTCCAAATAAAAATTCCTTTGTTCACTAAAAGGCTATTAAAGTTATAAACCAGCCAGTAAAACTTCAGATCAATTCTGTGCGCCTAACAAGTTCATTTTGCTTTTCTTTGAGTGTAAAAACGCCAAACTGGTGTTATTTCCATTTCGGAGTAGAAATAAAGTCATTTCGCGAATATGACGTTATTTCCAAATCGAAAGTGCAATAGCGCCATTATGGCGTTATTGCATATGGCCTTATAAAACCCCTCCTATTTTTTACTAACTTATAAATATATTTTTTCTTTGCCACCCTTTGCGTTGTTTGTGAAAGTGAGTGCTGTTTAAAAAATTACTTAATATTTTTTAGAAAACCATGGTACTTCAATGGTCGAGAAACAAAGTAGCGGATCTCATTTTAATAGTTAGACAAATGTAAGCAGTATTTTGCTGTGTTTTTCACATAGCACGATTTTTTTGGCATAAAGTCAAATTTTTTATGGTTTTATATTTTAAAAAAGAATCGATTTTCTGAATATAGATACCCAAGATAGAAAAAAATTATATTAAATTGAATTATATAGGTAACACTAATTGAGTAGCAAGTTGACTTGAGAAAAATTTGGGAAAAACATTGATTGCTTTTAAGTGTAAATATTTCTTTAAAATTTAAAATAGAGATAAAGTGTAAATACACACTACTGTTGTGATGATTTCGTTTTCAGTGTCTTAGGACGAATTGTACAGAAAAGTAAAGGAAATATTTCATCTTAAGTAACTTGACCCTCCATCTACCCCCCTAAACCCCACATTTCTCCAAAATGACGAAAAATCCCGGTTTTCCAACTTTTCATCACTGAAATGAATTCATGTTTCTCTATCGACCCTCCAAATTTGAAGCTTATCGGAGTCATGTGGTGTGAATTGCTGCTGACTTGGCGTAGAACGCTCCATATACGTTCTTTAAGCCTGTTTTACATTACTTAAAATTAAATTAAAAACGTAGAATAGTAGTCAAGACTTTGAAAATTTAACGCTTAAATTTAATTTTCATAGTCTGCTAAAAATATAATAAATGGAAAACATTAGTTAAGGTGTGTTAAATAAATGGTTAATACGACTTTTTTATAATTGTGTGTTGTTGTCCAATTGTGCAATGTTTTGTTCATGTGTAATTTTATATGAAATCTAATAGTCCAAGAGCCCGTGACGAAAAACGTCTCTGACTTTCTAAAGGCTAGTTTTGTAACTAGTGAAATATATGAACAAACTCTGGTCAGTCAGGTTTTGGTTAGAACAGGTGGCGCAGCTGAGCTTGCAAACATGTCGAAAATACGAGGTAAGTGCAACGGTTTTCTAAAGGCTGAAACTTTATATACAGGTTATGTATTCAATAAAAAACATAATTCCGGGAGTCAGTCAGATTTTTGTTTGAAAGGGGCCCGCCAGTCAGGCTCCAAGTTTGTATGAAAAAAAATTTGTTTGCAACGGTTTTCTAAAATCTGAAAAAACATTTTTCAGTTTAATAATAAAACATGAAAAAGTTAATCAGTCAACTTTTTGATAGAGGAACGCTCGTCAGTCATGGCATATAAGTCCAGTCGGTAGAGTAAAAAATGTACCAAAAGTTCACAAAAAATCTTATCTAAGATTCTGTAATTGTTAGTCGGGGTATGATAGATGGAAAAACCACAAACCCTTTGGTGAAAAAATCATTTTTTACTAATAACTGGTTAACCGTTGGAGATATCAAAAAAGTGTTCACTACAAAAAAAAAGCTTGAGTAATTTCCTAAAAAAGAGGTATTGGCTAATTTTTTCGTATATGTCATAGTTTTTGAGATATTCAATCTTTAAGAAATTGCAAATTTTGTACTTTGGATGTACTGTGGGTGCGCGCGCATGTTTTGTTTATTTGAAATTTCGCGCGAGTTAGGGAACGTATTCCCATATCTCACAAACAGAACCGACGAAAACAATATTACAAAAAGCAACCAATCAGAGTGCGACATATAAATGCACTGAATAGTATAAATAGCATTAAGTGTACCAAATGTAAGCTAATCTTAAAAGTATAAAAATCAAGCAACCACACAAATTGTGCGGAAAAATATTTGATATATTTGATTCAATTAAATCTGCAAAGATTTACTGGGGGCTATCTAAACAGTCGGTCTTTGAAAAAATAGGACACTTATCAAATCCCACGGTCCCTGAGAAGGACAACACAAGGATACCGGAAAATTTTATCAACAGCCAGCAACTGCAGTCCTTGAAACAATAGGAAGCAACCGCTGCACAACAATCCATGAAACTGGAATACATGAAAGGGCTTCGATCAAAGAAGCAACTAACTTTTGACACCCACAAGAATCTAGAAGAATCTGCAGAATGGACGCAGCCACTGTTAAAGCACATATCGATATCTTGACAGCAGCAATGAAACAGCAACGACTAGAGTTTGCTCAAAAAATTAATGTGATTGAATGTATTCAAGCCGCTTTTCACACATTACTCAAATTCTGCAACATGAAGCTATACACTTGAACATCACAGACCCAAAGGATATTGATTTAGAACTTTTTAAATCATTGCCACACTTTGACGGCGACAAATCCCAATATCGATCTTGGCGAGTTCAAGTTTGGACTTTTATGGACAGCATAAAACACTTTTGCTACATTACATTACATGACATTATCCGAATTTCATAGTGAAGTCAGCAAGGCTCTCAGCCTGACATTATCCAAGATTGAGATGTCTCGTACCGAAGGTTCTATGAAAGATTACGTTACAGCTGAAGCAGTCCGCACATTTATCATTGGACTCAACAGCCAATACACACGAGGTGTACTTTACAGCCACAATCCAAAGGATTTGGAGACAGCATTTGCCATTGCAAGTACCATTTATCACGATAATACGAACCCACAATTCGATTCACAACCATCAACACCCAGATTTGAACGCCAACATTTAAACCCTCCAGTGCGTAACTGGCAACAAGAACACAATAGAAATGATGGTAAGCTTCGATTCAACCCAGAAATGCGTGTACAACGAGACAACTACCGACACAATAACAACTATCGCAGCGCAAATCAACAAGCATCAGTCCCTATGGAAGTGGACAATTCTCACTAACATTTTCGCCAAACTTGTAACGACAGTCTGCTCTACAAAATCATAAAAACACAAAATAAAAATTAGGTAGTAGTGGTAACCAGCCAACATCAAATAATGCGTACACAAAAATCCCTAACGAAATAATACCTTCCATATGCGCCTGCGCTACTTGGGGTCAGTGCTTAAGTAGTAGAATGAGTATGCGAATGTGGAGAGAACCAACGATCTGACTGACTGTAATCGGGTCGTGTTACTCAGAATAATAAGGATTCAGCAAACAGTATCACTAAACGGTCTCTATGTATGAAAGGTACCTATGTAGGATCATTAGGAAAATACACCTAGCAACAGAAAGTTCAGATAAATTCTAATTGGCGACATAGTTGTAAATATACATATACACGGAATCAAGGACAGTTCTCAAGGGCTAGAGCTAGTGGAAAAAAGCCTAATGCAGAAAGGCTTGAGGTAAAGAAAAAAAATATATATATCCAAAAAAAAAAAAAAAAATGGTTTTTGGTTAGAGAGGAAAATTATAGGGCCTCAAGCTGCTTTGCTGGGTAGGCGCAAGCGAAGAAATTCACAACAGCTGGTGAGATCACAAGTGTATAGTGAAGTAGTGCAAAGTGAACTCCGAAGAGAGCCAACAGAAAGAAAGAATATATATGAACATACATGTGTACCTTTGAACATAGCACAAAACAATAAAAAAAAAAATTCTTATCATTTTTAAATACTTATACCCAATACATATACGCCAAAGAGCGAGGCAAAAAAAAAAATTTATATTATAAAAGAAAAAAAAAATATTAGCAACAAAAATTACATATTCATGACAAATAATCAAAGAAAGACAAGATAAGAAACAAAACTAAAAATCAGATCAAAGCATATGCACATACATATAGAAAAATAATTGAGTGAGAGTGGTTGTGCTATGCTCTTTTTTCTGTTCCCCTTAATAAATTGTTCGGTCCATTTTCATACGTTCCCACAGGTCTTCTTATTATAAATATAATATTTATAATATAACATTTTTTTTATCTTTAATTTTGTATTTATTTATTGTTCTGAATTGTTTTAATAAAAACACATGTACCGAAATACATATATTTTTTTGAGCGCATATGTATTCTTGCATATGCGTTGAATGCAACGTTTAGAATGCCAATACAAGGCATTATGAGCAACTGAAGTGTAGCCACGGCTGGTGTAGGTGCCACACTCTGCGAGTGACGAGGAGCATCATGTGTGCGGACGGACATTGACTAAAGACGGGCTTACCAGCAAAAATTGGGAATAATACCAAGACCCGGAGCAGTGGTATTATTCATGGCTGTATGCTAGATTTAGCTACAGATGGGGAGGGGCAGCTCCTGCTGACGGACGTTGTGTCGGACGATATGTATTTGTGTATTTTGAGTGACATTAGTATGAGTGGGTGCTAGACTAATCGCGGGTTGATAGGCGTGTGAATGTATGTGGGATGAGCGACTGAGTGTGATATCTAGGTGAATCGGGTTGAGTGCTAGTAAATGGTAAATGGTGAATGTGGGGATGAATGCAGGCAGTTAGGGTAGCATGGAATCAATGTGGACGTATTTGTTCTTTTTTTCTCTAGCTCTTTCTATTTATCTATTAAATCTAAAATTTCATTTTTAAATAAGATTTTTTTTATGGCACGACGGATGAAAAATCTTTTTTCTGTGAGTGTCTGCTGGACAGTCTGAGTGGCAAGAACCACCCCATCCGACGAGCAGCCGAGCCGACCACCGTGCCACCTCTGCCACACCAAGCGCCCAACGTTATAGCACAGTTTTGATTATTATATTTTCCCATCTTTCCATTCTATTTCTTTCTTCTTTTCTTCTTCTCTCTTTCGGACAGTTAAGGGTTTAGTGTTACTGCGACGGAAGCCATTTCCAATTTCTTAAGTCCCGACTTGGAAAGTGTTGTGGTGGTTTGTTGTTGTTGTAATGATGTTGATGTTAGGTAAATGGTCCGCAAATGTGTTTTGAACGCGTTAGCGTGGTACAGTGCATAACGAAATATCAGAGGGGATATATGTTTTCATGGGGTAAATTGATAAATGTTTGAAAATGTGAAAATGTAAGCTACCGTCAATAGTGGTTATTGAACTGGTTGGTGTGAGGCAAGTATTTTCATATTTTCTTTGGTATGGGTTATGTTTGGTGAGTACAGCAAAACATGTTTCTGTTGTATAGAACAAACAAAACAATTTATTTATGTTGAGGTGTGTTTACTCGGACATTTTAAATGCAAGGGGGTTTGGTGATCGACATTTCTTTTTTTCTTTCTTTTCTTTTGCTCTTTCTTCTGACATTGACGATACGTACAAGTTCCGCACCATGACCGTCTCTGCTACGGGGCGTGGCACCATTTCTACACCAGCCATATTTTTATACATATTGAAATTTGGAAACTTTCTTTCTAATATATTTTTTTTGAAAGTTCAAAACTATTAAATTAATTCTGAACAAAATACAAGATTAAATAAAGTAATCTGTTCTGAATTTTGTTGAAATAAGAGTAGTATTTATACAATTTTTTTTTCTCACATATCATTTCTTTTAGTATAAGTTTTTTTGAATCGATTGAATACTGATTCAAAATTACATCTAATTTTCTTTCATACATACTTTTCTTTATTTCATATATACATATTTTTTATTATTGATGTGTAAACATTTTAGCTCACGGTATGGGCAAAATTTCAAATGTGTAAAATGTAAGAATAACTGTATCGTAAGATGTAAGATAACTGTAACGTCCAGTTCCCCTCTCGCTCGCACTACTGTGTGGCATAACTGTGCTACTCTAAACAACAAAGAGAAGAGAGATGAGAAGAAGAGAGGGAAAAATTAAAATACGAGTGGAGTTTGTTTGTTTATGTTTCAATCAATTTACTCACACATATATGTGCATACGAACACAAAATGTGCGTGTACATTTATTCGTGGCAGAATTATTTGTTGGTGTTAAATGTGGAGATCGACTATACCATACAAACAGAGAAGTCGCCGTAGAAAACACAGGCGTTTGATAGATTTTGCATTCGGATAGTTAGATTGGATTAAAATTAAATATTTTTTTAAAATATAAAAACAATACTAAATGATAAGTAATAAGGAATATTGGTTTCAATAAATGTATAAACAAAATGTAGTGATAATGATAGCAAACCACGGCATTATACAAATTTTGCTTTGTGCATTAACCTTAAAAAGGCAACACTTTTTTATCTATGTAAGTAGCAAATATGTTAAACAGAAAAAATCAATCTTATTTAGGTATTACAAAATCACTTATTTACTTCAATAAAAATACATTGTTTCCTATTTTTATTAAATGCAGTTAAGGCAAATCTCTTTGCGGTGCTTTTAAAAAGAAGTGGGGTGACTGGTCACCCCTGTTGCCTTTCTAAGATTAAATGCGGAAAGCACTTATCGTCGCCTAAGAATTAATTTCGCGTATGTGTGTACAAATTCATATTCCTATACGCCAAATCAATTCTCAGGCGACGTTATGTAAAATTTTCACATTTAATAAAATTTCAAATCAACAAGAAGAAAAATTTAAAGCGCGGAAAAAGATGCAATGCAATTACAGCTGCGTATATGCGAACATATCGTGCCTCGATCAAAATGCATCGAGTAAAAGAAAAATAATGCAACTACGATTTGGTGCAATTGCAAAATATTTTTGCTATCACAACAACAAATATATGCGATATGGAATAAAAATTTGCATTTGCAATGATGTAAATAAATTTTTAAGTTTATAAAAGAATTGTTTTAATTTGAATTATTTACCTAAGTATATAGATTAAACATCAAATCCCTATATATGGCTATACACATGTGAACTTATGTATATGGCATTCAGTTGGCTTAACTGTTTACACATCAAATATCTTGCATGCCTTGCACACATTCATTGTTTTTTTCTTATAGTTAGTACTTAATTTTTTTTTTTTTTTTTTTGCTACCTAAGTTAAGCTTTGAATTAGAAGACTTTTTTAGGTTTAAATTCTAAATTTATCATTTTTAGTTTTGGGTTTTAGGTTAAAATTTTTTTTAGTTAAAATTTTAAATTGAATTTGAAATTACTTGGTTAAACTTGGATTCCTTTTGAATACAAAAAAAATATTATTATAGTAAAACTAAATATAGATTTAGTATTTTGGAGTATAATTTTTTTATAAAATTTGATTCATTTCTCTAGTTTCATTATAACACGGCTTTGAATTTTACGTGTAAATTGAAATAGTAATTTGAATTAGAAAAATTGAATTATTAAATTGAATTTTACTTTGAGGTTTGAGTTGTTGGTTTTCCTAGTATTTCCGGTGTGTATCAGTTGTACACACATACACCTACATACGTGCGTTCATACATAGGAACCGAGTTGGCTTACGTGAATTCTTGTGTGTGAAACACAATCAATACAGCGTGCTATTGGTGTGTATGGAGGACGATAGCGAGACACCAAAGAGTCCACGTGTAATTCCAAGGGTTATTTCGGGAGATAGACGTGTCACGAGAAGCGTTGCTCGTGCACTTGAAAATCAAATTGCGGGATCAATTTTTACGCAAATTGACACAGGAATAGTGCACGCAGTGGATTTCGTGCCCACTGATCATTTTAACAGGTGTGCAAATTTGATTTTTGGAAGGTGTGGTGAAGCTATTCAGGAAAGAGTAAACGAAGATACCGAAAGTTTCACTCAGAAATTAGAAAAGGTGTTGCAACTGTCTGACGAAGATACCGAAAGTTTCACTCAGAAATTAGAAAAGGTGTTGCAACTGTGTGACAACGACATGCAACAACAGCAGCAACAAGATAGTGAGGCAGGGCCTTCTGGTGCAGCAGGTAGAGTAAGGCCAGAGGTATCTAGCGCAGGAGGAGCTGATCAGCTTAGCCAGATGATGGCTATGCTGATGCAGCAAAACGATATGGTACTCAGCTGTATGACCGAAATACGGAAGATGCGCAAAGATGTAGTGTCGTTGAGTGGTCGGGTAGCTGAGGTAGAGGGGTCGGTAGCACCACCTTTGACTTCAACGCCAGAGGTGAGGGCTGATCGAGAAGGAGCCGCTGCTTCAAACAACATTCCAGCTAGGAGGAGTAGAAGGAATGAAGCACGGAGAGAAGAGAGCAGTTTAGGGATAGTACCAACCCGTAAAATGGTAGATTTAAATAAGTGGCGTATATCATTTGACGGCACTAACAAGGAGATGACAGTGGAAAGTTTCATATTCCGGATAGAACGAATGCGTGAACAATATGACATTACATATGGTCAGCTTTTCACAGACTTCCACTGCCTTCTCTCTAGTAATGCTGTCAAATGGTATTGGCAGTTGATGGAGGATCATGCGGAGAATGATTACTTCGGGTATTTTGAGCTGAAGGCGGAGTTAGTTAGCCACTATAAGTCTGCGGATTCCGATTATGAAATAATTAAAGAAATTGTGGAGAGGAAGCAGCAAGTCGGCGAATCGTTTGATGATTTCTACACGGATGTGCATGGGCTCACATTTCGGCTTAAGAAGAAAATACCCGAAGTAGATCTAGTCAATATTATTAAAGGAAATTTAAAATCAAATCTAGCTAGCTTGACCTTTGCTTTAAAAATTGATAATTTAGCGGACGTAAAGAAGGAAGTAAATCGAGCAGAAAAGCTAGTCAGAGAAAATAGGACAAGAGCCAAGCAGATCAATGAGGTGAACAGAGTTGATGTAGACGATGAGGATAGAACCCATTTGAATGTTGAAGTAATCCAGAAAGTCAATGGTAGTAGAAATGTATTCCAAGGTGGAAACAAACCCGCAGGGCTACCACTCAATCTCACAAATAACATGAATACCCAGAGTGTAAGTGGTAATGGTCCGTCCGTTAACCCAGTTGGTAATACTACCACTGGTCGTGTTTTTTGTCCGTCTCCGTTCCATTTAATGTTGTGTTTTGGCTGTGGCATGCCTGTTGATTTCTATGTGAAAAATCCGTCTGAAGCAACAAAAGAGAGTAGATGTAGGTCGTCTTTTCATTGTATGAAGTGTTTTGCCTGTGGTCGTGATGAGTCTTTTTGTGTTTATAAATCGGGAAACCAGAAGCTGGCAGAGATTGCCGGGAACTCTTGCCAGGAGGAGAAGACACCGGAGAAGTAGGACTAGTAACAATTTTAAAGAAACCCATAGTAGTTAAGAATAGTACGGATAGCGTTAAGTTGAAGACAAAGATAGAGTATAAGAGTCTGCACCAAAGGAAGTTAGAATATGAAAAAGCTAGAGAAAGGATTTTTATGGAGGAGGCTGCTGTTACTAGCAGAAATTATAAAAAGATACAAAAAATGCGAGAAAGGGCTGAACTAATAAAGAGACTTCGCCATAAAATAATTTCTACGATTGTGACGTTGAAAGGTGACAATCGGTTTTTCGCGAAAACAAATGTCGGTGGTAAAGAGGTGCTAGCTTTATTAGACTCTGGGGCAAGTGCAAGTTGCATAGGCAAAAACGCCATGACATTTTTAAAAGACAGACGATCGCAGATAGTGCAAATTTCTGGCCAAAGCGTCAGAACTGCTGATGGGGGTAAAACTGCAGTTCTGGGCGTGGTAAATTTACCTGTAGTATGGGAAGGGGTGACAAAACAAATAGAGTTCTTAGTTGTACCGGCTCTACAACAAGAAGTCTATTTCGGCATTGACTTCTGGCACACTTTTGACGTCGCAGTCGTAAGTAAGGGTAGAGCAAAGCCAAATGTCACAAACAAAGCTCCTTTTACAGTTTCTGAGCTAGCTTCGACCGCTAATGATCTCAAATTTGACGCAAAGCAGCACATCCTAACCTCGGAACAGGAGGCTGCTTTAGAATTAGTTAAGGCACGGTTTCCATCTTTTGCCGTATTGAGACTTGGACGCACAGATTTGGAAGAGCATGTAATTGACGAAAATACCCCTGTGAAACAACGACATTACCCTATTTTACCAGCAATACAAAAAATAGTCTTTGCAGAGCTTGACAGAATGTTGAGTATGGGGGTAATTGAAATTAGCAATGGTAGCTGGAGCTCACCGGTCACGGTAGTTATAAAAGAAAATAAAAGCCGACTTTGTCTTGACGCTCGTAAAGTTAACGAAAGAACGATTAAAGACGCATATCCTTTGCCTAATATAGAAGGAATTTTGAGCAGGCTGCAGGATATTAGGTTTATATCTGCGATTGATTTAAAGGACGCATTCTGGCAAATACCACTAGAGAAGAAGTCGAGGGAGAAGACAGCGTTCACAGTACCCGGAAGACCTCTATACCAGTTCACAGTAGTGCCATTCGGATTATGCAATGCCGCACAAAGGATGTGTCGTCTGATGGATAAAGTGATACCATCAGAAATGAGGGAAAACGTTTTTGTCTACCTCGATGACTTACTAGTGGTTTCTGTCAGTTTTGAGGAACATCTTGACCAACTTGACAAAGTAGCGAAATGCTTACGGGATGCAAAACTCACCATAAATGTGCAAAAAAGCAAGTTTTGTTTTAGGGAAGTAAGGTACCTAGGGTATGTTGTTGGAGGTGGATGCATCAGGACCGATCCGAATAAAGTGGCTGCAATGAGAGATTTTCCAGACCCGAAAACGCCAAAACAGCTTAGACGGTTTCTAGGTATGACAGGCTGGTACCGTCGCTTTATTAAAGATTATGCAGCACCACTACATGATAGTTTGACGAAAGACAGGATAAAAAAATTTGTACTGACAGACGAGGCAAAACTGGCTATGAACAAGTTGAAAGAGAGTCTTTGCTCAGCGCCATCATTACAGACCATGCGAGCTTGAAGTGGCTCATGGGGCAGAAAGACCTGTCTGGTAGATTAGCCAGATGGAGTTTGAAGCTTCAAGCGTACAATTTTAATATTGAACATAGGAAAGGAGCTCAAAATGTGGTACCAGATACCCTATCTCGCATGCATATGGAAGAGTTAAAGACAGTGGACAGGACATTAGATGTTGACTTCAATTCTTCATGGTTTTCATCAGAAGAATATGAAGAGTTGAAGAAAACAGTGACTGAGAACACAGACAGACTACCAGACGTATGCGTATCAGACAGTTTTGTTTACAAACGCACAAAATTTAACACAGGGGATGAACTAAAAGACGACCAAGCCTGGAAGCTGTGAGTACCATCAGGTTTGAGGTAACCATTGCTGGAAGCAGCTCATTATTCTGCATCTGTCGGTCATGGTGCCATCCAAAAAACATTAGCTAGGTTAAGACAAAAATATTATTGGCCGGGAATGGTAACAAATGTGCAATATATTGTCAAAAACTGTGATGTCTGTAAGAGTAGCAAACCTCAAAACATCGTACGAAGGCCACCAATGGGTATGCAACAAATAACCGAATGTCCTTTTCAGCGTTTATACATAGACTTTATGGGGCCATATCCTCGTACGACCGATGGTAATACGTTCATTTTTGTTTGTTTGGACCATTTTTCTAAATTTGTATTTTTAAAGCCGATGCGAAAAGCCACATATGCAGATGTTGTTAAGTATTTGGAGCGTGATGTCTTTCATGTTTTTGGTGTCCCTGAGCATATACATTCTGACAATGGCAAACAGTTTGTCTCTGAAACATTTCAATTATTTTTAAGTAAATATGGAGTACTGCACACTAGAACTGCATTCTATTCACCACAAGCAAACGCCTCAGAACGCGTAAATAGATCAGTACTGCAGATGATTAGAGCATATATAGGTGATAATCAAAAGAATTGGGATAGGCATGTAAGCGATGCAGCATTCGCACTGAGGAGTGTTGTGCACAGCTCAATAGGTGTAGAGCCTTATTTTGCAGTTTTTGGTAGCCACATGATGCAACATGGAGGTTCCTATGAGGCTGCTCGAAGGCTTAATGTGTTGCATGAAGCTGATTTTGAAGTAGCTACCACAAACGACAAAATCCAGCTCCTTAGAGATAAAATTTTTAATGAATTAAGAATAGCACATGAAAAAAGCGAAAAAGTATATAATACTAGATGTAGGGATGTTAGTTTCAAGGTAGGGCAGGTAGTATACCAACGTAACTTCAAGCAGAGTAACCAAGCGGGTGGGTATAGTGCAAAATTAGGACCTAAACATCTTAAGTGCATTATACTCAAGCCAATTGGAAATCCACTATACGAAATTGGTAACATGGCAGGAAAGAAGGTCGGTATCTACCATGCCAAGGACATGTTTGCAGCTTAGGTTTAAGTACATGTTTCTTATTTTTTTGACAACTGACTTGATTTGACTTTATACTCGCACTTGACTTTGGATTTGTAGTTGTTTTTTTGTTGTAGGTATGTTTTTGGTGGTTAATAGTTGTATTAGTATTTAAGTTATAGTGATATGTAGGTTTAGCATTCTTGACAAAGAAGAACGGTGATATTAGGTTAAGTTTATGTAATTGTATAGTTTAGAGTAGGCTTAAGAATGTGCAATTGTTGTGGTTCTCAATGCCCGGCAGCTGAGTCAGTGGGTCGAGGCCACACGTTAGGGTAAGATTTAGAGTTAGGAGCAGCCTTCGTTTTAAGTTTCTTTTACGCACACGCTCCATATTGCACGCAACATCGACGGATGCGAGCCTGTAACGACAGTCTGCTCTACAAAATCATAAAAACACAAAATAAAAATTAGGTAGTAGTGGTAACCAGCCAACATCAAATAATGCGTACACAAAAATCCCTAACGAAATAATACCTTGCATATGCGCCTGCGCTACTTGGGGTCAGTGCTTAAGTAGTAGAATGAGTATGCGAATGTGGAGAGATACAGAAAGTTCAGATAAATTCTAATTGGCGACATAGTTGTAAATATACATATACACGGAATCAAGGACAGTTCTCAAGGGCTAGAGCTAGTGGAAAAAAGCCTAATGCAGAAAGGCTTGAGGTAAAGAAAAAAAATATATATATCCAAAAGAAAAAAAAAAAAATGGTTTTTGGTTAGAGAGGAAAATTATAGGGGCTCAAGCTGCTTTGCTGGGTAGGCGCAAGCGAAGAAATTCACAACAGCTGGTGAGATCACAAGTGTATAGTGAAGTAGTGCAAAGTGAACTCCGAAGAGAGCCAACAGAAAGAAAGAATATATATGAACATACATGTGTACCTTTGAACATAGCACAAAACAATAAAAAAAAAAAAATTCTTATCATTTTTAAATACTTATACCCAATACATATACGCCAAAGAGCGAGGCAAAAAAAAAAATTTATATTATAAAAGAAAAAAAAAATATTAGCAACAAAAATTACATATTCATGACAAATAATCAAAGAAAGACAAGATAAGAAACAAAACTAAAAATCAGATCAAAGCATATGCACATACATATAGAAAAATAATTGAGTGAGAGTGGTTGTGCTATGCTCTTTTTTCTGTTCCCCTTAATAAATTGTTCGGTCCATTTTCATACGTTCCCACAGGTGTTCGTCTTCGATCGGCTGCATGCTGGTGCCAACATCCAACGAGAACGACGAAAGCGGTGAGTTGTAAAGAAAAATTACCTTTATATGTATGCCTTTGTGTGTGCTTTTTCAGAAAAGAGAGCACCCATAAATTAACAAAAACAAAATAAAAGAATATATATATATATATATATGTGCATACAAAAAAAAATTGTTGCAAATATTTGATTTTTTTTTTTAATACTGTCGGTGGCCTAGTGACAGAGTGCTAGACTGGAGTCCCAGCTACCTCGAGTTCAAATCCCCACTGGTGCATATTTTAAAACTTGACTTTCTTTTGGTTATTTTTTTTTTATGATATTACTCATATAAATATCTCATCAAATTTTTACATAATAATACAATAATAATAATGATTTAGATAAAAATAGTTAATATGATAATTTAAATATAATATTTATAATATAACATTTTTTTTTTATCTTTAATTTTGTATTTATTTATTGTTCTGAATTGTTTTAATAAAAACACATGTACCGAAATACATATATTTTTTTGAGCGCATATGTATTCTTGCATATGCGTTGAATGCAACGTTTAGAATGCCAATACAAGGCATTATGAGCAACTGAAGTGTAGCCACGGCTGGTGTAGGTGCCACACTCTGCGAGTGACGAGGAGCATCATGTGTGCGGACGGACATTGACTAAAGACGGGCTTACCAGCAAAAATTGGGAATAATACCAAGACCCGGAGCAGTGGTATTATTCATGGCTGTATGCTAGATTTAGCTACAGATGGGGAGGGACAGCTCCTGCTGACGGACGTTGTGTCGGACGATATGTATTTGTGTATTTTGAGTGACATTAGTATGAGTGGGTGCTAGACTAATCTAAAATTTCATTTTTAAATAAGATTTTTTTTATGGCACGACGGATGAAAAATCTTTTTTCTGTGAGTGTCTGCTGGACAGTCTGAGTGGCAAGAACCACCCCATCCGACGAGCAGCCGAGCCGACCACCGTGCCACCTCTGCCACACCAAGCTGTACCCATTCAAGTCAGACACATAACAAACCACAGCACCAAGAAATGGTCTTCCGCCTTCACATGACAATCCATTCAAACGTGATAGAAATCCTTCATCCCAACACTTTGATAAACACAAGATGCAGCGAATCAACAACACAAGCCATGATAAATTGCAGTCAGAAGTTGAAACTTTCGAAGACCAATATGAAACAGGCAGTACTTTTTTAGGCGTGTAAACGGGTTACCATGCATCCAGACACATTGTGGCATGACTGGCGTATTAATTATACAATAAATAATTCACAGTACGAGGACGAATTTAAAAGAATAATGCTAGAGAATGAAAATATTAGTGATACTTTACCCTTTTCAATGACTATTCAGGCTACAATTAGAACACAAACAGAAGATCCTGTTTGGATAAAGCAATACCCTTATCCTATGGCAGACCATGACTTCGTTAATAAAGAAATAAAGAAACTTCTACAGAATGGAGTCATTCAGAGAAGGAAGAGTCCATATAACTCCCCCATTTGGACTATTAAAAAGAAAGGACTAGACGAGAATGGTAAACCCAAGAGGAGGATGGTAATCGATTATCAGAAAATAAATGCTCATACCATAACTGACCGGCACCCAATACCTGATGTAAATATGATCATTCAAAATTTAGGTAAAGCTAGGATATTCTCAACTATTGATTTAGAATCGGGATTCCCCCAAATTTTAATAAAGGAATCTGATCGTGAAAAAAAACTCTTTTGCAATGGCGCGAAGTATGAGTTTGTTAGGATGCAGTTCATCAATCTTTCAACGATGCGTAGACGATATTTTGCGAGAGTATATTGGAAAGTTCGCAATACGTCTATATAGACGATGTGCTTATATTTTCTTCCACGCCCGAAGAACATATGGAGCATATTCAAACTATAGTCAACGCACTGCATCAAGCCAATATGAAAATTTCAGACGAGAAATCGCATTTTTTCCAAGACTCTGTTGAGTACCTTGGCCATATAATTAAACATAACCGAGTGACAGTTATAAAAGAGTATGTAGTCCCAAAGACTTTGAAAGAACTAAGATCATTTTTAGGATTAGCAAGTTTATTATAGGGAATTTATTAAAAACTTTGCGCAAGTTACTAAACCACTGACTATTCACTTGCGAGGAGATTCAGGCATGATTTCCAAGAAACAAAGTGCACGAGTAGAAGTGAAGTTAGACGAAGCGGCACTTGCTGCCTTAAATAGAATAAAAAACGCTCTGCAAGAACAGGTGGAACTTTACCAGCCTGATTTTAACAAACCATTTGAGTTGACTACCGACGCCAGTAATTTTGCAATTGGAGCTGTCCTTTCTCAATATCGCCAGCCCATTGCCTTAATTTCTCGGACGTTAACTGACACTGAACAAAATTATAGTACAAATGAAAAAGAACTTCTTGCTATTGTATGGGCACTACAGAAGCTCCGAAATTTTTTGTACGGTATCACTAATTTAACTATTTACACTGACCACCAGTCACTTATTCATTCTATTTCGCAAAAAAATCCGAACACCAAATTAAAAAGATGGAAGAATTTTATTGAAGAATTTAGTCCCAAGCTCGCCTACACGCCTGGTCACCAAAATGTAGTAGCCGACGCACTGTCCCGTCAACAAATTAACAATACATCCGACAGCTCGCAATATTCTGCACAAAGTTCTCCAATTGAACAAATTAAAAAAGTTAACCAACCTTTGAAATCATTTAAAAATCGAATCGTACCCATTTATGATCCCCAAAAGACACAATAGACTCGCAAACTACATTCCCTGGTAGATCACGTCACACGCTCTATTACAAAGATAGGCAAAATCTTTTATCCAAGTTAAAACAAGTGATCCAACCAACGGTAACCAACTCACTCAAAATAGACGAAGAGATATTATTTAAGGATGACACTATTTTGCACTTCCCCAACTGTACCTTTGTGTTAGCACAAAACTTGTTAGTTGACGTCACCAATCAAAACGAGCAAAAAGAATAAGTGGGAAAAACCCACAGACGTGCGCATCGAAATTATAAAAATAATGAACAAGAAATATTGTTTACTCACTTTTGGCCTAACATCAAAAAGATGTGTAAGGAAGAGACAATAGATTGTCAAATTTGCTTGACCAACAAATACGAACGACAACCAAACAAACAACTCATTGGAAAAACACCAATACCAACAAAGCTCTACGGACAAATATTCAAAGTATGGTTATCTTCGCAAACTTGAGACAAAAGTAGATTGTCACGAATACATAGAAGAAATACTTGCACAAGTTTACCCGAACGCTAAGAATTTAATGGCGGATAATGAAAATGTGTTCATCGGCAATATGGCAAAAGCTGTGTACAGTCGACTACAAATACAACACACAATCACACCACTAAATCATTCGACAACTAACGCTCAAGTGGAACGCACTTTGATAGAAATCAGTACAACTCTAGCTAGTGAAAACAGCTCCTGCCGAAGAACTTTTTAACGCCATCCGCCAATATAATAAAACTATGCACGTGTTTATAATCCTGAGGAAGTTTTTTTCAATCGCGAGAAGTACCCTGAAAGTACCCTGATTAAAGGAATCCTTCAGAGCAATCAGGAAAAATTACTACAACATCACAACAAAGGACGAAAGATCATCACATATAAACCTGGTGATATCGTCTACTCCGCAGGAATAAAATTGCTTCACGGTATAATAAACACAAGGTTAAAGAAGATCGCGGGGATGCGATTCTTACAGTAAGAGGGAGAACTATTCATAAGGAAAGTATTCGCAAACAAGCCACACAATGCGATTCACCGCAGGATTAGTTAAATTATTTTTAATTTTTTCCACATCCTATTCCGACTTAATCACGGACCTTAAGGACAAGAAGTATGTATTGACAGAGACGGATCCGGCTTACCTCTTTGGGAACACAACGTATCTGTGCCACGTCGCGAACCTGACGACTATCCTCTCTCCATACGAGAATATCATGAAGTCTAAATACAGTACTGAGGAAAACCAGGAGGAATCAATCCTAATTAATAAAATCGAAAAGCTCAAGATGCAATTGATTCCTTCAAACCATAGGCTCCGACGCTCACTGAACTTTCTAGGTTCAATTCTCAAGTTTGTTACAGGTACTCCTGACCACGACGATCTCACGGAAATCAAGACAGGACTCAACCAGTTGATAGAAAATAGCAATCAACAACGTAAGATTAACTCACTGTTTGAGAAAATATTGGAGACATTAGACCCTAAGTCCATTACTGAGGAATTAATTATTACAGAAGTTTATAAAGAATTAGAAATAATAACAAATACTACTAATTTTGCTAAAACTGGAAGCTTTTATTCAGGTACTCTAAATTTAAAAAAAAATTTTAAATTTCATAAAAGTTTCCAAATATAAAACTAATCTAAGATTACATATTTGTAAACAAGTGTCCCCCGACAATTGTGCTTTTTCTTTGCTTGAGAACAAAAAAGGCAAAATGCAATATTATTCAAGAAAACAACTTACCACTCATTATACTAAATCATGGGAATATAATCATTGATGGAGAACATTTATGGAATGGACAATATGTTACCGGTCCAAACCTTATACAATTTAACCATAGTACTTAGATAATAAAATGTATTATAATCATGATCAGGAAATTAAAAATGTAATTTAAGCTCATCAGGGTGAACAATTGGAGGTACTGAAAATATTAGCTTCTAACTCAGATTATAGATTTTCAAATATTCAAGAAATGTATAAGTTTATGATCCCTATTGAAGAACATCCATGGGAATTTACACTGTACTCAATACTTTCTGTTACCACTTTAGCCTTATTAATCTACGCAGCAGTCAAAACATGTAAATGCTATCGAGTGCATCAAGAAGCTAAAAAGGAACAACTGTTCGACCAAATAAACGAAACTGAACTTCGCCGACTCCAAGCCCAGATGTTTTGAAATGAGAACATTTTATTTTAACACAGAGGAGAGTTAAGGAACGTATTCCCATGTCTCACAAAACCAACCAAAACAACAGTATCACCTAACAAACAAAACTAACCAAAACAACATTATCACTTAGAAAACAGAACCGACGAAAACAATATTACAAAAAGCAACCAATCAGAGTGCGACATGTAAAAGCACTGAATAGTATAAATAGCATTAAGTGTACCAAATGTCAGCTAATCTTAAAAGTATAAAAATAATGCAACCACGCAAATTGTGCGGAAAAATATAACTTTTTGATACAATTAAATTTGCAATAATCTTTGCAGCTTGCGCGCAGCCTATAGGAAAAATTGGATTACAAGCTAGGAAGAAAAATCAAAATAGGTATAGAAGGGGATAAAACATACAACATTCTCTGCCATTTTCATTGACTACGGATAAATTTTAGTATATAAACATAACAATATAGTAAAGTTGCCTATGGTTTTTGATACTTCAACTATTTGCCGGCCTTATAAAAATAACTGGTTTCACTATATGTTGTTATGTATTATCTTTTAGTTCAAGATATTACTTCTTATTGTTTATTGTATTTGATGTTCTTTTTTTTAGTGCAATTTTTAACTTTTAAATTATGAGGAAATATTGCTAAAAGATATGTAAACTGAAAAAAAATGTTTGAGCATTATATTCAACTTATTTTTAGGATTTGCCAAAATCTGGCTAATTTTAGCATGCTAATAAAATTTTATATCCCTTCAAAATACCTTTCGATTTTTCTTCCTAGCTTGTTTGGTTTTCGAGTAATTTAATTTTTCCTATAGGCTGCGAGCACGAAATTTCAAATAAACAAAAAATGCGCGCGCACCCACAGTAAATCCAAAGTACAAAATTTGCAATTTCTTAAAGATTGAATATCTCAAAAACTATGACATATACGAAAAATTAGCCAATACCTCTTTTTTAGGAAATTCCTCTTTTAGCTTTTTTTTTTTGTAGTGAACACTTTTTTGATATCTCCAACGGTTAACAAGTTATTAGTAAAAAAATTTTTTTTTTCACCAAAGGGTTTGTGGTTTTTCCATCTATCATACCCCGACTAACAATTACAGAATCTTAGATAAGATTTTTGGTGAACTTTTGGTACATTTTTTACTCTACCGACTGGACTTATATGCCATGACTGACGAGCGTTCCTCTATCAAAAAGTTGACTGATTAACTTTTTCATGTTTTATTATTGAACTTAAAAATGTTTTTTCAGATTTTAGAAAACCGTTGCAAACAAATTTTTTTTCATACAAACTTGGAGCCTGACTGGCGGGCCCCTTTCAAACAAAAATCTGACTGACTCCCGGAATTATGTTTTTTATTGAATACATAACCTGTATATAAAGTTTCTGCCTTTAGAAAACCGTTGCACTTACCTCGTATTTTCGACATGTCTGAAAGCTCACCTGCACCACCTGTTCTTATCAAAACCTGACTGACCAGAGTATGTTCATGTATTTCACTAGTATAACAACATATTACAAAATGGAATATTACTTTTGCAAATGGCAAGTTATTAAAATCTTTTGCTCTTTTTTGCCTGATTTAAAGGTATTCGTAATTTCTAGAAACATTTGAATTTCAACACAAAGAAACGCTGGCAAGAGAGTAGCCGTAAAATTGATGTTGTTTTCGATTGGGTTCTTAAAAAAATTAGTAACAATAAACTGAGCTTGAGGGAAAAAGATGAAATTAAGAAAAAATACGAAATTTAATGGTTCATACTACTACAATTGAGGCTAAAAATCAGAGAGTAAAGATTTGGCGTTTGTTATAAAAGAGAGTACGTCTTCTCCAACACAGTGAAGCAAGATAAGAAAACTGCTTTCTTGCGAACAAAGCAATATAGTTCCACTTCCTCCTAAGGAAGCTTTACCTTTTCTTCTTGAAAACGATTTAAGTAAACGGCAATATGTCAATATGGTATGAGGTCAAGAATGATGGAAATAAAGATTACGCCCTCAGCTGTTTCTGGTTTCGTTCTGCGCATGTACGTTACACCAGAAATTTAATACAAGCGAAAGATGGAACTACATTGACGCAGCGTTGGCGAGCGCGCAGCACATTCGGTGCGAACAAAAATAAGTTAGAAATGTCAAATATCAACTGTATAGTATTTACTTACATTTAAAAATGAGTTCAAAAAAGATTATGCGAATAATTTTGTACTTACATTGTGCATGTTCTGCATATAAATTTTCAAAGAAGCTTAAGGACATAAAAAAGAAACAAATGTGGGTGCGTGAAGTAAATATGGACTGCCGCACTGAGGGTTTTTTGAGAGATGCTTCGAGGAGCTAAAACAAAGACAAACGGCAACGAGAACGGACAGCAAACTTTTTGATGTATTGTTCGATATGATAGAATTTCTTTGCAGAAGTTCTCTCCAAGACCACCCATTGATGCAAAGTGCCGCCTCTTTCTAACGCTAGAGTAAGTTATTGTATCCATGAGACCCAAGTATTTATTGATCGTTTACCTTATAGTTATTTGTCACAAGGAAGGAGCAGGCAGTATTTGTGCAATGACTTTTAGAATAGGGGTTAAGACAATCAAGAAAATTGTTCTTGAAACGTGTGAGGTAATTTGGAAGCAACTATTTGACATCTAATTATCGCCACCAACTACCAACGAGTGGGAAACTATCGAAGGAGACTTCTACAATATGTGGGATTTGCCCAACTGCGTCGGTGCTATCGACGGAAAACACATCACCAACACTCGCCCACCAAATTTGGGTTCTCTATTTTTTAATAATAAAGGCAGTTACAGTATTGTACGTATGGCTGCTTGTGATGTTAATTATACGTTTACTCTTGTCGACATTGGCGGATATAGTGGGTACAGCGATAGTGGAGTGTTCAGAGCTCAAAAGCTCAACTGGCAAAGGATAAGTTTCTTGTCAACAGCGAAGTCGTAATTCCTCATTATTTTGTCGCTGATTCTGCTTTCCCTTTGAGGGGATGCATCCTTACCCAGGACATGTATTGAGCGCTGAAAGGGATAACTTCAAAAAAAGATTGTCTACAGCACGCAGAACGATAGAAAATTCCTTTGGTATCCTTGCAGAAAAGTGGAGAATTCTGCGAAGTATTGTACTATGAACATGCATCCCGAATGCGGAAAAAATTGTGAAAGCCGCCATTGTTTTACACAATTCCGTAAACATGTCTGACAATAATTAATGCCCACCAGAGTTGTAGATAGTAATAGCACATTAGGATTGATTGGTGGATTGTGGCAGCTAGAGGTGACACCTCTTCCTTGGGTACGGCAAATATCGTCCAAAAATAGTTCTAGATAAACTTATACTTTAAGAACAAATTTAACTAATTATCTGTTTGCTTGAATATTAATTTACTTGTTTGAATTATATTAAAATTATTATATGTGCATTAAAATACATTGCATAGTATTAAATGAGATGTTTGTACTTGTTAGTGGTTGTATGCATATTAGTGGTCCTTAATTGTTAAGTTTGGAATATTTTTCCATACACCCTCTAAATTTGGTTCTTTAATGTTAATAATGTAAGCTGTAAAAGTTTCAGACAAAAATATTTATATTTAAACGTGCCTCCTCGGCTTCAGAAAATGTAATATGTATGTATGTATGTAATATGCAGCTTATTTATTTAAATTATTGGTTTTTGTTTACAACAAGTGATTGTTTTTTAACAATTATGAATATGGAGAATTCATGTATTTTTAAGTGAATTAAATAACCGCATGTTTTTAATGTTCGTAAGGTCCAGATAATGTTTTTCGATCCTGTTTGTAGTACTCACTAACAACCTGTTTTAAATAAAGAGAATAAAAATGCAGTATGTATATAGAAGGAACGTACAACTTTTATTACATTCAATAAATATTGTTGTTGATCTGTTTTTTTTTTTTTGTAATTCGGTGGTGTTCAACCCGATTAGTAGTGATGATAATCGAAATCCATTTGTAATCGACTTTTGCTAAAAATGTCCATTTCTTATAATGGACTTTAAATGAAAGCTCAAGCAGAGCTCGATCGAAAATCAACTTTTACTTATTTAGAAACTAACTAAATTTAGTTTTTCATATTTACTTTTATTTTTTTTACAAATTTTTCCAGCTGGTGGTTTTGTAGTTCAAACATGTGCAGTTTTTAAAAAACAATTGTACTTTAATCTATTATCGTCAAATTGGTCTGAAAAATATTTTTAGTTTAAAAAAAAACGCTGTCCTAGGCTGACAGTAGGGGCAACAGTACAATTTTAAAAATAAATGTCAATATGCGATAAGTAATTCATGTTTTAAAGAACATGAGGTTTTCTTTTGCAAATTTCCCGATTCTCAGGTATCTTATTCATTTTGCATCGGCAATTTTAGACTATTACGCTAGGTGGTAATGCTATAATACTGTTGGTCTCAATTTATTCTAGTAGTCATTTTGTAAAATTAGACTGAAATAAACTGTTACAAAAATATTAATTTTGCGCCCAGTTTCCTAATTTCAGGGTGGAAATCCACTTAGGAAACAAAAAATTTACCCCTGAGCTGTGTATGTATATTTTTGAACATTCGTTTTTATTACATTTAAAGAATATACAAAAATTAAAATGTTGAAAAATTTTGATGTCTCTTTTGTTTTGTTCAAAAGTCTTAAATAGAAATAATTTACCGTACAAAATTCTATTTTTTACTTTATTCAAAACGAACCAGCTTACGACAGCTTACAGCTAGATCCAAAATATTTTAGTAACCATAAAATAAATAAACCAAGGTACATTTTTAGGAGGGCAAAGCTTTTTTTTATATGTAATCCATATAAAAGTTCTTCATCTTGTTTTAATTCCTTTTTTTTATTCCATGTAAAACAATGTCGAGAATAGTCGATTACTCAATTCTGAAGTTGAAAATCAATTTCTTTCCAATTGCATATCCCTACCGATTAATTTCCACGCAGAAGCTACAATGGCATGGCAATTCAAATATTTAGCATTTGAAGCTCATTTTTAGCGCAATTTTTGCTCTTGATGGTTTTGCCATTCCCAGCCAAAATTTGGTGCCGTGTAGTAAATTTTTATTTTCTGTTTTCGATTTTTGAGCGTGCCGAGATTTCTAGTCTATTTAGGTCTTAAACAAATTTGTTTAAATTTATATTATTATAGAGTAATATCACAGAAGTTCTAAGATGTGATAATAATCAATTTTCAACTTTGATAGTACGGGAGTTTTTTTTTAGGCACGTTTAAATTTAAATATTTTTGCCTAATACTTTCACAGTTTACATTTTTCACATAAAGAAACAAAATTAGGGGGCGTAGAGTAAAAACGATATATAAAAAATCTCCTCCATATGCCTAAGAACCACTCTAATGTATATATTTACATGTTTTGGGTATCAAACGAAACATACTTTTTCGTTTTATCATGAACGAATTGCAATATGTCCATTTTTGTATATTCTCTCTCGGCCACGGGTAAAACTTTCAGTTTTTTAGACAAAAGCTGCAAAAATGGTGCATTGTCATACTCTTCTGCATTGTTTTGTTCTTCCACTGTACACCCAATTTTATCTAAGAAGTCGCTGAATTTTTCGCCTATGAGATCTTCCTTCACACGCCGTTTCTTTTTTCGCTTTTCCACTGAGAACAAGCGTGATATTGTTTCTTCTGTCGATGCCAGAGGCGACAATGGAGTGGCTTCAGCCGAATGATCTTCAGATGCATCCACAATTTCTCAAAACTAGATATAGTTTGTGTCATCAGATGTTGACGATGGCTTTTCCAAATTTCCCACTTGGAAATTACTGCATGTCCTGAAATACTGCACTTTCTTTTATACATATAATAATACAACAGGTCATACTCACTTCCTTGGCTCTACATGGTATGTTAAAAACAACTTTTTATACAGCGGTAATTTAACATCATCGTTGGCTCCACTAACGCTAGAAAGATGTTTTGATGATTTGCCAAACCGATCTCTTAAATTTTTCCACCGGGTTTTGCAACGTTCAACTGTGTAAGAATAGAATATAATTTAACGAATAAAAATAATTACTACACAAATACAATTAGTTTTATAAATTTTATTTATGCACTTGTATTGTGAGTAAATCATTAGCCGGTAAATTTTTTAGCAGATCTGAGAGATTCGCCGTGATTTTTTTAGTAGGGAAACCTGCACTTTGTAAAGCTTTTATAAGCTGAGCTTGAGCATTTTGGGCTGGTTGAATATCGTGATCACCCGAGAGGATATCATCGACGTAAGTTTCCTGCATGAGAATTGGAAATGCTAGAGGATGAGATAAATTGCAATCTTCAGCTAATTGCTTAAGAGTGCGAATTGCAAGATAGGGAGCACAATTTACTCCGAAAGTCACTCTTTTTAAGACAAAATCACGAACAGGTGATATAGGGGATTGACGAAAGAGTATTCGTTGATATTGTCGATCACTTTCGTGCACTAAAATTTGACGATACATTTTCTCAATATCGCCATAGAACACGAATTTGTAAAAACGCTAGTTTAAGAGGACTACCATTAAATCATTTTGTAGAGAAGGACCGATGTGGAGTACATCGATGAGCGATGTTCCATTTTGGGTAGACTTTAAAGCATTAAAAACAACTCGTACTTTGGTGGATTTACTTTCGGGCTTGATGGCAGCGTGGTGTGGAAGATAAAAAAAAAATACTTTATCATTTTCGGAGATTTCTTTGGAACTTGTTTTTTCCCATGTGATTCAGGGTTAGATATTCAAGCAAAACCGAAGTGTATTGCGTTTGGAGTTCACTTTTTTGCAATAGTATTTTCCATGTGAATGAATTGTTTTAAAGCGACAGTTCGAGATGGACCGAGAGACATTTCGGCAGAAGAATTACTTCTGAATGGCAAGCGAACTACATACCGACCGTCATCTTGCCGAGAAGTAGTTTTACCATATAATTCTTCACAATATGCGTCAGCGTCGGAAATTGGCTTTGCGTCCGGGATCTCTTCAATTTGCCAAAATTGACGGACGAGTTCATTAAGTAATCGGCCCACTGAGATACCAACCAAAGACAGTTTCCTGCGCTAACAAACTGCTGAAGATTTGTGCTGGTATATAAAAATGAGGGTCAGCTAGTGTCAAGTTACGAATTTCTTCGAAATTGGGCTTTGCAATAGGAGCAGCCAATTGGTGATTTTGTAACCAATGTTAAGAAACAAATTTTTTTTGAGTTTTGAACAATATCTCCGCCAATGCCTGAGATATTAGTGAACAAATTTTTGTGGGTTAATTTAAACGAGCTCGGATTTTCTCGGAAATAAAGATTTTTGTGAGCCTTGATCGATGGAGAACGTGAACGATAGCGGTGGGTAGAATAACCTTTTCATCGTTTGCAGTGAAATGAAAGTTCACTTGTTCGGCATTGTTACATGGGTTTAAAGAAATATCGGAGGATTGAGAAGAGTTTCCTACTGGAATAGTTTCAACATGCGATGTGTTAGTGGAAAAGGTGTTTGATGTTGACGGTTTTTCCGTTTTATTATTGGGTTGCAAGTGTAGCATGGAGTGATGAGATTTTTTACAATAGAAACATGTAAATGAGCTTTTACATTGAGACTTAATGTGAGAGTTAGCTAAACAATTTGAACAAATCCTATTTTACCACGTTTATATCAACTCGCTTTCAATGGTGTCTGTCTGTCAGTCTGTTCGGTACAAATTTTGCAATCGATTTTAAACTAACTTCCTGATGAGCTAGAGACTTGAAACTTTAAATATAGTTCAGAACTGGAAGACAATGCAATATGAAGTATCTAAAAAATATATAATAATATTTAAAATATTAGCATCGGAAGTTTTTCCATTTTTTTCATAGATCAAAGCATTGAATTCATCGTTGTTAAAATCATTGCTTTAGCGGGAGTAGAATATATATGTATATACATATGTATATGTGTATACATACATACACAAATTCAAAGACAAATGAGAGAGAGAACAAAAACAAACAATAACGAACTCTTCTTTTCGTTTTGTTCCGCTTACAAAGAGTATAGATTGTAAAGAGATCGCAATTTGCTCTTGCTGGAATCGAAACAAAAAATCGTAGAAACAGCAGCGAGGTGCAATACCGATGGTGTGACAGCAACGTTTGTCAACACATCCAGCAGTCAAAAATGTGTTTGATGAAATAAATATTTAACATTTCTTTTAGCAAATAACTTTCAACAATTACAATATTTATATATTCTTTATATACAAATATGTAAACGTTTTGTTTTGATTTTATGAATTTTATATCAGTACTTTTAACTTTACTTTTTTTCTGCTGATTTCATGAAATCAAAATGCGAAGAAATATCACTATTTTCAACATTGTACCTAAATATATGTATGTAAATAAGTATATTTAGCTAAAATGTTAGAACTTTTCATATTTTATATTTTAATATATAAATAAATTATTCTTCTTGTACATTTTTACATCCATAACAACAAATCTTCTCCAAATACATAATTTGGCAAATGCCTTTATTTCATTTCTGTTTCAAAATGTAGAATCACAACGAGTTGCAATGTAAAAACAGTATTTATTGAGTACCCATTTATGTGAGAAGATATAATTTGAATTCTGTTATATTTAATGAAAAGGGCTATTTGCAATCTGGGGAAAATGATCTTGCACGAGTCCAATAATTAATTGTGACATTGCTTAGGCAATTGGTTTTGGTTCAATGTGTCAACAATTTCAAATTCCAATTGAGTCCAAGTCACTTCAAAACTTCAATTGACTTCGAGTCACTCCAATTTAGTGCAAATTGTCGGTTATTAACCATGACTTCAATTAAATTGATTGCATTCTTTTACAGCTCTGGTCTTTACTTAAAATCGATTGCAAAATTTCACACACACAAGACGAAAAAGTAAAAAATAATAATTTAAATAAAAAATATTTTTAATATACCACGTTTTTAAAATGGACTAAAAAGTATAAAATAATTTCTCCTAACCCCATACAGATTCACAACCACATATAGATTCCTTATCCCATACAGATTGTCTTGGAAATTTGTAACTGTGAATTTTAGTAGGACGAAAATACTTGTATGATTTAAAACGAAAAACGTGGGACGCATATGGATAGAGATAAAATTGCTAGCCATTTAGGTGAACTATTCATCCGTCAATTCCCTATTGCATGCGAACCACGTTTGTTGCTTTAAATCATACAAGTATTTTCGTCCTACTAAAATTCACAGTTACAAATTTTCAAGACAATGTGTATGGGATAAGGAATCTATATGTGGTTGTGAATCTGTATGGGGTTAGGAGAAATTATTTTATACTTTTTAGTCCATTTTAAAAACGTGGTATATTCAAAATATTTTTTATTTAAATTTTTATTTACCAATTTTATTCGAAACGAAACCGAGAGATCTTTGAAGGTTGGACAAACTCTCAGAGAGTGTTGTTGATTGCAGGATTTGCAGCGTTTGAGAGAAGAGAGGTTTTCTTGACTGTGATACAAATGGCTTTTATTCTGAAAGTTGTTTTGAGTGTAATTTTCAGGAGGTTTGTTAAAATTGCTATGAACAAAATCGTTGGGAGTTAGTGGAACCGAAAGCTGAAAGGGTTTTGAAAAAATAAATAAAAACGCGCGAGATTTTCGGTTTAACATCACAGTAGATGTGAATCTTTATTGAATTAAACGGGTGCTCGTAGCAGGAGTCGCTAGAGAATCGTTATCGTAGCAAGAGTCGCTAGATACTTGTTTTAGTAGCAAGAATTGCTAGATACTGACTTTGAATATTCTCAAGCCATAGAACTTTATACCGTATGGCAACTGATATAAATTCCTATGGTCACAGAGGTCTATTACAAGTGTAAATATGTACAGAGTGTACATATGTATAACGTAATATACTAGACTAAATACCAGAGTGGTATTTACAAACAAAAGAGATAGAGTAACAGTTCAGTATAATATAATTGTACATAGTAATATATTGTATAGTGTTTGCGAGATGACGATACAGGGGGTGGTGGTAATGATAATTCGTGACGGGAACACTACTCGAACCACATCCGAGACTGCTAAAGGGGATCTTAAACATCGCGGCCCCCTTGAACGGATGCAACGTTCAATGTGTTATGGACCTCTTCCAGTCATATTCGCGCCCTACCAGATCCCACTCTGGTTGTCGGGCTGTCATATAGGCCGCCAGATGTGCTAAGCGGCCGTGTTGCTGAGCTGGGGGCTGGATGAGTTCTGCTGCATCGATTAGTATGGTGTCTACGACAACTGGGTAGACTGCTGGGGGGACTGTCGTACGTGTGTCCGCATAGTCGTAAAGAGGCGACGACGAACCAAAGGTGATAATTTTCGCTATTTGGAGACGGCGCAGAGGGAAGTGCGCATGCGTGAGTGGAATCTCCAGTATGGAAGTGGATGAAACTGCACGTGGCTCATCTTGGTGTTGTCTGTAAAAAAAGAAGAAGTATCAATGTCTTATAATCATAAACAGTAAGTTAAAGGTAAGAAGGAGATTCTTTTGTCATTCGCTTGACAGATTCTGAGTTTTACAAATGAATTTTGCAATCAAATGAGTTTTGATACAGTTTTGATTGGATTATCGTATTGACCCAGATTTTTGGATAAGAGAAACAAGGCATTTGCAACGAACGCGTGAACAAGAGAAGCCGATTGAGAGTGTCGGTGTATTCGATCGCTGGAGAACGTTCAAATGTTGTACCTCGGATTTTGGGGGGAGGAGATGACTGTGTTGATTGAAAAGGAGATTTTTTCAAGGCTATTAAAAGAACTAGTAAGCTAGGTTGCTGAACTTGATATGTGAAGCTAAGGTGCATTATCCACATGTGAAACCTGGTGAACTGAGATTTACCACATATGGCTGCCACGTAAATGGAAATGTTTCCAGCTAAGAATAAACGATCTCAGAATCTGGCCAAAGCAGGAGTCTCTAGGCCTTAGCTGAGATATAGTCGAACATACTTAGCTATCTTGGAAAGACTGAAACCGCTCCGAAGAATTTCGACGGTGAAAAGTTTACTGTTAGCAGGGGTGCCACTTAACCTTTGCCCACCTAGAGGGTTAGTGTGTACACAAAGGCAAGCGCAATAAACTTTTCCCGACTCAGAGTTCTAACCACGGAAGGCTTATTGTATGCGTGGGAGAATCCACTTGACCTTTGCCACCCAGGGATGAGAGGATCGGGTTTGTCCTTCCCTTGAGTGCGTATGCAAAGACAAGCGCAATAAGCTCATTCCTTCGCATAACAAAATCCGGGAGTTGGAATTGTTTGCTCAGTGTGAACTGGGTCCATCGAAGGAGTACGATGGTTCCGATTGTAGAGAGATATCTACGGAGCTGATCCATTTATGGGGAGAATTTGGCAAAGGCATTCGTTAATTTGTATTTATTAATCAGAGTCTTTGGAGTTTTGCTGTATTCATAATAGGCGATAGCCACCCTGCCAGGGGAAAAAAATTTCGCAACCGGAGACTTACTTTAATAGCTTTCAACCGCTATTATCTTTTAATCTTATGGAATTAAACTAAAGTAATAGTTTATTTTGTAAAACTAAAAAAAAAATTCTATATATGGGGTACTAGTGATATATCTACTGGGTTGTATTTCCTAGTAGTTGAATTCTGCGTGTATGTATGAATATACACGGCTTATGCGCTTTTACATGAATAGCAAAAAAAGGGGATGATTTTCTGATTCTCTTCTTTTTTTTCGCGCCTCTCCTTATTTATGGGTAATAAGAGAGAGAGAATTCAGTGTATATAAGTGTGTATATACAAATACCAGTTAGAGATATTTTATCTTTTATTCGAGCTTATATATTATATAAATTAATTAAATAATATATAATATGATTATATAAAATGCTAGAGTTAGCAAATATATAATCACCCGAAAGTATGTTATGGGTATATTATGTGGTAAGAGTTAGCCTAAAACGGAAAATTTTTCAAAATACGTAAAAGCTCGACCGGCTTAATTTATGTAAATATGAGAAAATCACGGGATCCCTAAGGAATAGTGGATCTGTAGAAAAAGGAAATTTTCGGAAGTCTGAATTTTACAGTACTTTATAATATGTATGTATGTTTCAGCAAGAGTTGCTGTATTTTCAGTCATAAACATATTTATATAAGAAATAATGAGAAATTATTTTTTAAATACTGCAAAGAAAAATGGAAATTTTCCTTCGCAATATTTGATATCATATGTTAGAAAAATATATTTGTTAAATAAATTTTGGAACGATACTACAACTTACTGCGTGGCCATTTTGGGAAATATGGCCTTTGTGGAAGGATGTAGTGATGTGATGAGATCTGATGGGTGCGATGGTATCAGAAAACTGGATGTTGTAGTTGTTAATGTGATTGGTGTTCTGGTGAATGTTTTTGTGATGTGGGTTGTTACACACTTTTGTTTTTTTTTTTTTTTCGTTTTAACACTCTTTTTTCAAATATTTCTGCGTTTTTTTTTCAGGTAATTTATGATATAATATTCTTTTTCAGGTTTGGGTAAGTATACAATTCTTTTTGGTTTTTTTTTTTTTCAGGTAATGTATGATAAACTTTTTTTTTTTTTTCAGGTTAGGTAAGTATACTTTTTTATTTTTTTAGGTTTTGGTAAGTATATTTTACTCTTTATTTTCCTTGTTCACTTTCACACTGGGTTGTGACTTTTGTTTTCACTTTATGCTGGGATATATGTTTTCCCCACTGGGTTATGTGTATATGAATTTAATGTGTATATTAACTGTTAAAATTTTTGTTCACTTCTGTATATGTATGTATGTAAATCACTAACCGTTTTTCCGTGTGATCATTTGTTTTTTGTTCACCTTTTTCACTGTTTTACCTTTTGCACTTATTGTTTGTGTTTTCAAATTTTGTTTTATATTTTATACATAAGTAAATATGTATATACGAATTTTATGTTTCACTTGTCACTTGTTTTTTTTTTTTATTATTATTTATATTAGATTGTTTTATATATGTTTTTTATGTTTCTGATATGTTAGTGTTCGTACATATGTTAGGTTTTTTCACTGTTTGATTTTTGTGTCTATGCTGATTTTACTTGCATTTTTGAATCTGTTATTAGTATTTTTGGAGTTTTCATAGATTTTTTTTCTCACATGTTCTTTGGTTTGTTCACTGGGCGTATTCACTGCACATTTTTTTTTTTGGGATTTTTGTTATTTTGCATGTGAATTGGTTTTTTAATTTTGTTTATATAATTTGGTTTTTAACTTTTTATATTTCAATATTTTTGTTTTAAGTGTTTATATGTTTCAATTATATTTTAGTTTTAAGGTGCACTTTTTTCATAAAACTTAACTTTCGCGTAACCGTATTAGGCGATTTTATATTGGAACTTCTTCCAGACGAAGAGATCGACCGGGACGATAATAAAAATGGAACTTTTTCCAGGCGAAGAGACCGGCCGGAACGAGAAGAAAATAAAACTGATCGTGGGAAGAGGCAAGAGGTGCCGGATCGTTTTAGTAGATGTGAATCTTTATTGAATTAAACGGGTGCTCGTAGCAGGAGTCGCTAGAGAATCGTTATCGTAGCAAGAGTCGCTAGATACTTGTTTTAGTAGCAAGAATTGCTAGATACTGACTTTGAATATTCTCAAGCCATAGAACTTTATACCGTATGGCAACTGATATAAATTCCTATGGTCACAGAGGTCTATTACAAGTGTAAATATGTACAGAGTGTACATATGTATAACGTAATATACTAGACTAAATACCAGAGTGGTATTTACAAACAAAAGAGATAGAGTAACAGTTCAGTATAATATAATTGTACATAGTAATATATTGTATAGTGTTTGCGAGATGACGATACAGGGGGTGGTGGTAATGATGATTCGTGACGGGAACACTACTCGAACCACATCCGAGACTGCTTAAGGGGATCTTAAACAATTAATATTGGACAAAGTGCTCTGAGACGAGTCTGTGCAAGTCATAAATTTTAACATAGGGGTTTTGTATTTTATTGATGGATGAAAGCAAAGTGAGTTACATGCAGTGTTCCAGATACTGACATGAACACTTTAATGACAATCAACAATTGTTTGTTTTCGATTATTTTCAAATCACAAAATATTTTTTTTTAAGAATCGAAAAACAACAAAATTTAGTGAAAGCCAAGAAATAAAACATTTGGGGCGGTAAAACTTTACCAGATCTCGCTAACGTCAAAGCGTATATTTTAAATATAATATATTTAGTTTATTTAGTATCAAACTAAGCGGAGACGTTGCTCGCAAGATTGCAGCTCAGGGTGGATGAAAACTTTCGGTGTCGTATGCCATGAGGCGTCAACGGGTCGTAGATCCTTCATCACGTGCCTTAATTCGGCGAGCATCTCGTGCTCACTGGTCGTAGGTTTATAGTCGACAAACAATTCGGAAGGTAATCGAAGGTTTTCACCATAAACAAACTCTGCCGGTGTTGCCATTAGGTCATCCTTAAAGGTGCAGCGTAGACCCAATAGTATTAGTGGTAAATACACTGTCCACCTATCAGCGCTGTGACACAAAATAGCTGATTTGAGTGTGCGATGCCATCTCTCAACCATCCCATTAGCTTGAGGGTGGTATGGCGTCGTGCGGAGATGGTTAACACCGAGGCGTTGCAATAATTGGCGAAACAGGGTGCTTTCAAACTGCCTACCGAGATCCGAAGTGATGGTGGCTGGTATGCCGAAGCGGGAAATCCACTCATTGAGCAAGGCCTTCGCTACTGTGGGCGCTGTAATATCAGGGATCGGTATGGCATCAGGCCATCGTGTGAACCGATCAATAACTATAAGGCAGTAGCGTTTTCCTTCAGATAAGGGAAATGGGCCTACAATATAAATGTGAAGATGTGCGAACCTTTGAGTGGGTGTATCGCGACGTTGCAATGCGGCTTTGTTGTGGCGGATGACTTTGTTTCGCTGGCACTGGATGCAACTGCGTGCAAAATTTCTGCTATCTCGTTGAATTGTAGGCCAGACAAAGCGTTCTGACATGAGGCGCGCTGTAGCTCTCGTACCGGGGTGTGATAGGTCGTGGACTGAATGTAATGCTTGTAATCTGAATTTCTTCGTAACGAATGGCCGTACACTTCCAGTTGAGCAGTCACAGTGAACTTTACGCAAACTAGAAGGAAGAGCAAATTGCTTGAGCTTAAGTGAATGAGTAGTGTTACCTGATATAAACGATTGTAGCTCTTAGTCATTTTCTTGGTCTTCAGCTAACTTGTCGTAGTCAATAGGTGTACGGTCGATTGACTGAATGCGTGACATCAAGTCAGCTGCTACATTATCCTCGCCTTGCACGTGACGGATGTCCGTAGTTATTTGAGTTATAAAATCGAGTTGTCTCGCTTGGCGGCCAGACGCTTTATCGAGTCGTTGAGTGAAAGCGTAAATTAATGGTTTATGGTCGGTGTACACGTGGCAATTTCTTCCTTCAACCATGAACCTGAAATGGCGTAGTGCGAGATACAAAGCTGTCAACTCCCGATCGTATGTGCTGTAACGCGTCTCTGATTTTGAAAATTTATGTGAGAAAAACCCAAGGGGTTGTATGCAGCCATCAACCACTTAATTAAGAACAGCACCAGCGGCAAAATTTGAGGCGTCAACCCAGAGTGATAGTTCCGCGTTCGGGAGAGGATGCGCAAGCATAACAGAGTTTGCTAGCTCTTGCTTGCAGGCTTCGAAGAAGTGTTCCGTCTCTTTGGACCATACTAATGGCGTCTGATCATTACGTTTATTAGCTGTTATCATGGCGAAGAGTGGCCCTTGCGTTTCAAGTGCATGTGGCAAGAATCGGCGATAAAAGTTCAACATTGCTAGAAAGCGTTTCAACTCCTTTGCCACAGTCGGTCGTTTGAATTTTATAAGTGCGTCTACACGACTAGCCAGAGGTCGAATGCCTTCTTTCGTTATAGAGTGCCCAAGAAATTCCAGCTGCATAACTCCAAACTCTGATTTCGCTACGTTGATAGTGAGGTTATGTTTTCTTAGACGCTCAAAAACCTGTCGTAGGTGGCTCCGATGTTCCTCAAAAGACTTTGATGCCACACAAACGTCGTCCAAATATGTAAAGACGAAATTTAGACCACGGAAGACTTCATTGATGAGACGTTGAAATGTCTGAGCTTCATTTCGCAGGCCGAAGGTCATCTGCGTAAGCTCGTAAAGACCAAAAGGCGTAGTTATCGCAGTTTTGCAAACGTCAGCAGGGTGGAGTGGCACCTGATGGAAGGCTTTCTGCAAGTCGATTTTCGAGAAAGCAGAATACCTGCCAGAACGTTTGAGAAATCCTGCAGGAATGGTAGTGGGTAACGGTCAGGAACGGTCTGCGCATTTAAGGCGCGGTAGTCTCCGCAAGGCCTCCAAGATCCGTCTGACTTGCGCACCATATGTAACGGGCTGGCCCAGTTGCTACTCGATGGGCGGCAGATCCCAAGCTTGAGAAGCGACTCGAATTCAGAACGCGCAGCTGATAACTTCTCTGGTGAAAGCCTGCGTGGGCGTGCGAAAACCGGCTGGCCGTTTGTAATGATCTGGTGAACAATTGTGCACTTTGTAGACGAACCGATGGGAGTTGCGCGCGTAATATCGATAAATTCGCGCAAAATGTCTTGAAACTTACAATCAGCATTAATTGTTTTCACACTAGCAGTGCTTATATTATCAGTTTTACAAACAGTTCGCAATTCTGTTGTATTATCGCGTAAGGTTTTTCGTTTGAGGTCCACTAAAATGTCAAAATGGCTCAAAAAATCAGCGCCAATGATGGTGTGAGATACGTCGGCTATCAAAAAATTCCAAACGAATTCGCGTCGTAGATTTAAGTTTAGTTTTAAAAGTCTTTCGCCATATATTTTAATAGGCGAACCGTTGGCAGCAAACAATTTGGTTTCGCTAGTATTTGCTCGTGCTGTTTCCGCATTTGGGGGTATAACCGATACGTCGGCACCGGTATCTATAAGAAAATCGAGTTTCGATGAAGTATCAAAAATGCGGAGCCGATAATTTTTGACGAAATCAGGTTGCTCGCCTACGCCTGAAATCGTCACAGCCGAGCGATCTTATTGCGAAGTAACTGTTTGCAAAAATGTGCATGGTTTGCGACATTTTGTAGCTTTGTCGCCGAATGTTTTATGGTACCAACAAAAATTGTTATTTGAAGTACCGTTCTGATGTACCGTTTGCGATCGCGAAGATGATTTCGAACGAGAGCGTCGTTCTTTAACCTTCAAATGCCTTTGCACACTGCGTATTAATTCAGCGATTTCACTTTTGAGGTTACTTATTTCGTTACGCGATGAGACAAGGTCAACATTAGCACTATTATGCCAACCTATGGATTCTGCTATAGAGTCAGCGATTGTCACCTTCTCCGTGAGGGGCACATTAGTTGCAATTATAGCAGCTTGGACATACGGTGGAAGCCGAGTTACCCATAAGTCGTGAAGCAAGCTGTCGTTAAGCGTAGTGCCAGACACGCGTTTCATCTCGTTGAATAGCTCACTAGGCTTCCGATCACCAAGAGGCATATCCTTGAGAACTCTCTGCAAACGGCGTTGTTGGCTGTCGGTAAAATGCTCGGTCAGCTTCAGCTTCAGATACGCAAATTTGTCGTAGACAGGCGCCGCCTCGATAACTGGTTTTAGTTCGAGAAGCTTGTTTGGCGGATGACTTGCAAGTACAATATGAAACTTTCTAGAATCGGTTCTTACCAACGAAGCCTCAAACCAGAACTCCAAGGCATAAAAATTCGCCTCGATGTTTTCGTCGCTCATCACGGGCAGTGGGATTTTCGGTGATCCACTGCGGTCATCGAAAAAACTGGAACTACTGCCGGCTGTAATTGTAGCGCTGCTGTCGAGAGGCATGATGTGCGCGTATTTTCAGAAACGTGCGGGGTCACCAATTTAGTTTATTTAGTATCAAACTAAGCGGAGACGTTGCTCCGTTACAAATTACAAAAACGGAATGACCGAAGATCAAAAAATATAAAGTTCAGTGTTGTAAAGCTTAAAAATAATATAACATAAATTTCGGTGTTGGAAAGCGTATGTTGAATTTATAACAATTAAAATGATGGTACGCCACATATATATACTACCCTATTCCAACAAAGTTCACACAGGCCCTTATTATGAACTGCGTTCGATCTTCGACTGTAGTCGAATGCTCTGATCGAACGAATTTGAGTTTGGTATTATGATATTGTGCTTTCGACAGAAAATAGAGTTATTGTGAATTTCGCTCATTTTGGGTTGTTCACGGTAGTATGTTTCTATCAGCTGATTGTCATTTTGAAAAATAAATACGATTTGTTTAAAAATGAAGTAGAAAAAAAAGGGACCAAATAGTTATGACTACAACAAAATAATGGTTCAACGATTCATCGGAAGAGGATGAGAGCTTGATGGAACTGTACAGATTTTTACAGAACTTTCGACTGACCAAGGAGGCGTTTGTGGACTTGATCACTACTATAGATGAACTGATCAAGCAATGCACATGAGCAAGATCAATTCCAAAAATATTAAAATTGGCAGCAGCTCTGTGATTTTGTGCTTAAAGATCACTTCAACTAAGCATTGGGAAAGAGAATACGCTTGGACTTTCACAGCCCACGGTGTCTGTGGTACTATCAGTGGCTTTAGATGTCCTGGAAAATTGTATTTGCCAAAGATGAATAAAATTCAATTATACAGCAAAAGTATATTTTGCTAATAAAAGCGGAATGCCGGGAATTATTGGTAGGTCCTAAACCATTTAGTTCTTTCTTCTTTGTCAGAACTTTTGGAGAAATACCCTTGGCAATCAGAGGATTTGCTTTCCAACATCGACACAAGTTTCTATAACTGCAATGTGTTGCTTACCACTTTAAATCTGCAAAAAATTTACAAAAACTGTTTAAAATTAGTTTTTAGTCATCAAAAAGCAAAGAGAAATAGCAAGATACTTAAATTTTTAACAATTATTACTCGGCGTGAATCGTATCGAAAGCAAAATTTGCGTTCGACAGAAAATTCGATGCGTAACGAAAATTTTGGCAGGGTTGCACTGCTCATAATACGAATTTTACATTCGATCTTCGATAACCAGCGAACATCGAACGTCGAAAGCAGCTCATAATAAGGGCCACAAAAAATTGCAGACAAGTCATGAAAACCCAATTAAAACAGCATGTTATTGCTATGTTTTGCTGATTTTTATTAAATTGCATTATTTTTCAATTAAATTAAACACAACAATTTGAATTTTTAGCCATTTGATTTGTTTTGTGCTAAATTAGTTGACCAAACTATCGTTTCCACATTTTTTCGAATGTAATAGCTGAGGCTTAAAAGAATAAATTTTACTTCTTAGTGGTACTGCCTTTACTTGAAATGAGATCGTTAACACGTCTTTGCATTTTTTTTGACTAGATCTGAACATTCAGATGGTGTAATTGAGTCCCAAATCTCTTAAAGTCGTGTACGGAGACTGCCTTTGGTTCTGGCTGGGTTCTCACGTAATTTAACTTTCATCAAATGCCATAGAGATTCAATAGGCGATTGATCTGGACTGCTGGCAGGCCAATCTAGCAAAGCAATGTTGTTTTCATTAATCCTACCCATCGTTTTTCTCGATTTATGACACGGTGCACCGTCTTGTTGAAACACATATTCGCCATCATTCGTCTGCAATTTCTCAATTGACGAAATCAAATGATTTTGTAAGATGTTTATGTATTTGTCACTGTTCACAATCCCATCTACAAACGTCAGGCTACCAACACCTTTCCCTGACAAGCACTCCCAAACCATTGAAGTCGGTGCTTTCTTCACTTTTTTTTGATGCAGACATTGTGAAACGCTTCGCTCTTTCTACGGAGCACTTTGCCTCGTCCATTTCCCATACAAACCTCGAAAGAAGACTCGTCACTCCAGATTACTGAGTTCAATTGCCTTTGAGTCCAATTTTTATGTGTTTTGGCCAACGCAAATCGATTTTTTATATTCTTTTTTGTCAATAATGGTTTTTGCTTGGCCTAAAAATTTCATAGACAAATTTCTGAACTCGTTGTATGTAAAGAGTTGATTAAGAACCTTACCTTATAAAAACCAAATTCAATTTTTCATGAAGTGATTTCATCCAAGTGCATTCTACAATTATTTGTGACAAGCAGTTTAAGCGAAGTGATATCGGCAGAACTGATGGTCGATCGAGGGCTCGTTGGGGGTTTTCGCAACCGATTTAGTTTCTTTATGTAATTGAATGATACTGCTAACACTATACCACGAAATATCCAGCTTATCTCTGATTTGTTTCAGAGAATCACCAGCTTTGTGATATTTAATGATTAATTTTCGCAAATCGTTTGAAAGAAATATCAAAGAGCAATATATTCCATTTTATTCAATCTACGCTTACTCTGATGTTATCACTAAAAATTCAAAATTTTTTTGTTTAATTTAATTGAAAAATAATCTAGTTTATTGAAAATGGGCAATACATAGCATACCCAGAGAAATACTTAATTGGTTCGAAGAAAAACGGCTATAAAATTGAGGAAAAATGGGAATGATTTGGCGCCATAGAAACGGTTTCCTCATTTGGATATATAAAATTTCTTTGAGTTGAGGAAATATTTTTTAAATATGAGAAATTGTCTATAATTTATATAAAATTTTCCTCAGTTTGAGGAATAATTTTCCATAGATTAAAGTCAATTTACTTTTTGGAAAAGAAATCCTCAATTTATGGAATATTTTCTACAATGTTCTTTTAATTAAAAGGCATAGAAATCATTTTTTTTTACTTGTATTCATTTATTATTTTATTTTTAATAAGAATTAAGGTTTACATTCATACGTATTTTTACAAACACTACACCCAGAGAAATACTTACCTCGTTTGAAGAAAAACGGCTATCAAATTAAGGAAAAATGGGAATGATTTGTGCGGCATAGAAACGGTTTCCTAATTTAGATATACAAAATTTCTTTGAATTGAAGAAATATTTTTTCTTTATTTTAGAGAAAATTTTCTTTGAAAGAAGGAAGTTTTCTATAATTTATGGAATATTTTCTACAATGTTGTTTTAATTAAAAGGCATAGAAATCATATTTTTTTTTACTTGTATTCATTTATTATTTTATTTTTAATAAGTATTAAGGTTTACATTCATAAGTATTTTACAAGCACTACAGGCGTCGTCGCCTTTAAATGATCAAAAGATCCTTATAGCCATCAAAAAATTATAAATTGAAGTTTATTGAAATTTATATCTTTTCAATATATTTTATTTTTCACAATATATATATTTTTTTTTTCACAAATTATATCAACAGCCACAAACACAATCGCTTCGCTTGAAATAGAGACGTCGACTAAAAAATTCAAAAGAAACAAAGCGAACGCGATTGTCTGCTAAGGCCAAAAGAGTAAAGCTAGTTTTTTGTGTATACCAAAATTTTGTATGGAGAACATTTTTGGTATATTCGTCTCTTTCTTACATTTTCTATGCAAAAACAATATGTAAGTTCAATGATGCCACCTTATTTTATTCTAAAAACGTAATTTGTTCCTTTATGGTATTTTGATACTTTTGTTCCGTAGCCAAATGGTGCTTGAATTTGTATATACTGATGCGACTAAATTTTGGATGAAACAGATTTATGGAAACTTCCATTGTTCTATACACATTTGTGTTAACAATAGTAAAGTAATTCGTAAAAGCTATTGAGTTAAAATTTTATGCAGCGACGCGTCGTAAGGTATAAACTTTAGAAAAAAATGATATATGAAGATGCCCATTTACCACATCCCTATTTTCTGGTATTTTACTTACTTTTTTATCTTACTTTCCTTTAACTTTAGTTTTAACAATTTCATTGAAATTTGGGATTTTATTGCAATTGGTGGGCAGCACCGCACTAAATTTCCAAAAATGAAGAAATAACTTACATCAAATTAAACACCATGGTTGCATGAAAGGAACACATTTTTCTCCATTTTGAGGAAAATTTATATAAACGAGAGAAATTTTCGTCGATTCTTTTTCTTTTTCTTTGTTTTAGAAATGGGTATTTTTCTGGGTGTGGCAAAGAGAAAAAAATGTATTTATAAGTTAGTAAAAAGTGTAATATTTTCCATAAAATATTAGTATTTTCCAGTAAAATAAAATAGTGTATCTTCGGCAGCCCCATTTTATTTGAAGTGATGTAGGTTTTTTTTCGTCAGTAAAAAAATTTGAAGTGAAATGTGTTCATCCTCTCTTTTGCTCAGTGTTCATTGTTCAAAGCAACAACAATTTCATTGTTTGACAGCAAAACATTGATATTGTAACATCGCCCTTATCAAAATTAGCTATGTGTCCGTTATCAAAAATATGTTTTGCAAGTGCAGTTGTCAGTCTCTTATTTTTTGCATCTGCTTTATGTTCTTGTATACGTGTTCCTAGTGCTCTCTTTTTCGTACCTATGTTATTCCCTTTGGCCTTTTACACGGTCAATGTTTTGCTGTCAATGTTTTCGGTTTTTACTCCCTTTTCATCGTTTTGTTTGATGATCTGTTAGGCTGATGTTACACGGTCAATGTTTTGCTGTCAATGTTTTCTATTTTTACTCTCTTTTCATCGTTTTGTTTGATGCCCTGTTACACTATCAGTTTTTTTGGTGAATGTTTTTTTTTAATACTTTTATCTGCAGCTATGTTTTTCCAACTAAAAAGTATTTAATTGTATTTTGGAGTGAATGAAAATTCAACAATTGGAATGGAATTGGATGGAAAATAATTATAATGACAAAATGAGATAATATTGGTGGAAATAGCCACAAATTATACAAAAAATATTGCATTTATATATGAAAAACGCAGAAAAATAATTTTTAAAATTTGCAAACTATTAAAAAAGGCTCCGCCATTTTGTTACTTGGCCTTTGAATTACCATGTTTTTATAAAAATTATTAAGTAATTTTTTAAACAGCACTAATTTTTACAAACAAACAAAAACCAAACAACGCAAGAAAAAAATGTATTTATAAGTTAGTAAAAAGTCTAGTATTTTTTAAAATATTAGTATTTTCCCATAAAATGCAACAGTGCATCTTCAGCAACCCCATTTTATTTGAAGTGATGCAGGTTTTTTTCGACAGTAAAAAAATTTGAAGTGAAATGTGTTCATCCTCTCTTTTGCTCAGTGTTCATTTTTCAAAGCAACAACAATTGCATTGTTTGACAGCAAATCATTGATCGTGTAACATCGCCCCTACAGTATCAGTTTTTTGCTGAATATTATTTTTAACACTTTTATCTGCAACTTTGTTTTTCCAACTAAAAAGTATTTAATTGTATTTTGGAGTGAATGAAAATTCAACAATTGGAATGGAATTGGATAGAAAATAATTATAATGACAATATGAAATAATGTTGGTGGAAATAGGAACAAATTATACAAAAAATATTGTATTTATATATGAAAAACGCAGAAAAATAATCTTTAAAATTTGCGAACTATTAAAAGAGGCTCCGCCACTTTGTTACTTGGGCATTGAATTACCATGTCTTTATAAAAATTATTAAGTAATATTTTAAACAGCAGTCTTAGAACCAAACAAAAGCCAAACAGCGCAAGGGTGGCAAAGGAAAAAAATGTATTTATAAGTTAGTAAAAAGTCTAGTATTTTTCATAAAATATTTGCATTTTCCAGTAAAAGACAACAGTGTATCTTCTACAACCCCATTTTATTTGAAGTGATGTAGGTTTTTTCCGTCAGCAAAAAATTTGTAGCGAAATGTGTTCATCCTCTCTTTTGCTCAGTGTTAATTTTTCAAACCTGACCTGGTTCCCTTTTTGTTGGTTACAATTCAGAGTAATTGAAACAAGAAAAGGTTAAGTGCATCAAGCAACTTGCGCAGTTGTGATGCTAGAGAAGAGAAAAGAGAGATTTTACCAGTAAAGAAAATGAGAAACACCTTAATGTTTAATTCAAAATATATCCAAGGTATAATTTTATTCCAAGGTTGTGATTGATGCTTACCCTTAGGCAGTTAAATCCAGAATAATTCAATAATAAGAGTATAGATCATTATGAAAACTTAAATAATAAAACATGTTCCACAGCTTTTAGCTATATTTAGTAATTGAATTCAATAATTTCATTGGAATGGCTTATTCTAGTACAAATATAACTACATAATAGATTATTGAAGATTCATGAAATTCATTACGATATGATAATAATTCACGCCTTATCCTCGGCGTGACCAGTAACTGAAAATCCAATGTAGCTTCATCAACAACACAAACTATCTTCTCCGATTCATCTGCTTCTATGGCAGCCAAAAACTCAACTCGACAAAGTGCTTCAACAAGGCTCATATTTTCTCCTGCATGATACTGAATAGAATAGTCATATCTCTCAAAATAAACTGCCCAACGAGATATTTTGGCAGAAACACTGCAGTTATTTAAGGTTTGCACCAATGAATTGCAATCCGTTACAATTTCGAATTTAATGCCATCCAACCATATATGAAATCGTTTCGAAGCTTAAACAACTGACAAAGTTTTGAGTTCATAACTGTGCAATTTAGCATCAGAAGTTGTCTTTGAGAAATAAGCAACTGGGTGAAATTTATTGTCATTCTGTTTTTGCATAATGATGGCTCCAAAACAAGAACTGGCATCATAGTGTAATTCAGTTTCTGCTTTTGGGTCATAAATAGCCAGCACTGGTGCCATTGTCAATTTATTGCGTAAGGTAAGGAAGGCTTCCATACACTCATCAGTAAACTCAAATTTAACATCTTGTCTAGTCATCCTCGTCAAAGGGTAAACAATGTGAGAATATGATTGTATAAATTTACGGAAATATGAGAAAAATCCTAAACATCGTTGCAACTCTTTCAAATTAGTTGGATGTGGATAATTGCGAACAACTTCCAAATGAGAATCACTAAGGGTTATACCAGAAGAGTTGACTTTATAGCTTAAGTACTCAATCTCATTGTATGCAAATTTGCACTTCATAAAATTTAACTCAAGGCCGAATTTTCGAAAACGGCTCAATACTTCAGATATTATTTGTATATGTCCATTAATGTCAGCAGTTGCTTTCATGATATCATCCATATAAATAACCAATTTCCCTTCCTCTACTAAATCACGCAATGTGTTACTTATGAACCTTTGGAAAAAAGGAGGAGCTCTCTTTAAACCCTGTGGCATACGCAAGCACTCATACTGACCGTCACGGGGTGCATTGGAATCTGATAATATCCATTTTACCACGTTTATATCAACTCGTATCAATATGAAATACAGTCATGGACATATAAATGACACATTTTTTTTTTTGTTCTTCCATATGCTGCATTATCGTAAATATTGTTAGTGGTTTTTTCCAAAGGTTTATTTTTCATATTCAATAATAATACAACCTTAAGTTATAATTCATTAATAAAAACCAAAATGATCAAAATTAAAAAGGAACCAATTAAATGAGCTGGACACATAAATGGCACAACATGGAAGAAATAGAAAAAAATCATTTTAAAATTGCATTTGTTGATTTTTGGTATGCACAAACTTTTAAAAAATTAATATTTTGTGCTGCAGCCTTTGTTTCTGATGACAGCTCCACATCTACGGGCCATACTTTCCACAAGTTTTTGTCATTTTGCTTTGGGTATGGCATACCAGGCTTTCTGTGTGGCAGACCAAGGATCGTCCATATTTTTATAATTCTTCTTTGCGATTTCAACTTTGACTTCGTTCCACAGGTTCTCTATTGGATTTAAGTCAGGGCTCTGGGCTGGCCAATCCAAAACGTCGATCTTCTCCGCGTGAAATCAAGACTTTACCAGTTTGGAGGAGTGTTTGAGGTCATTATCTTTCATAAATGTCCACTTAATTGGCATGAAATCGAAGGCATATGGTTCCATATAGTTTTTCAAAATATCCAAATACTGAAATTTGTCCATTTCGCCATTGATTTTTATAAGCGGACTTACGCCATGCCAAGAAAATGCACCCCAGACCATAATGTTTCCAACGCCGTGTTTTGCCGTCTTCTGGGTGTACCTAGGATTGTACTGGTGGCATTTGGGACGATGAACAAAGGATCTACCATCTGGTCCTATCCTATTAATTTTGGTTTCGTCACTCCAAAACACGTTTTTCCGAAAATTTATGGTTTCTTCTTGATGCGTTTTTGCGAAAGTTAATCGCCTTAAAATATTTTTTTGACTTGAATGGATCCTATGTTGATATTCTTACTATGGCTGCATCTGTACGCACATCTGTTTTTCTAGGCCTCGGCTTCCGAATTTCGCCTTTGGTCAATACATATGGATTCTCTATGCAAGAATTAATTGCATTGTACACTTTTTTTCGACAACTATGTACAAGTTTAGCAATTTCCCTTCTTCATGCATTCTCCATATTATCCGTCTTTCCTCTACTGTGGTATGTTTTCCTGATCCCATTTTCAATTAATTTTCACTTTATAATACGTTCAATAACCTATTTTTAAATTACACAAAATATCATGTGATTCTTCTGAAACCTTCGCGAGTACTTCATATTCTAAGTTATTTGTGCCATTTATATGTCCATTTAAAATCAGCATTGTCTACGCAAATCTAATAACGGTAAATAATAAGCAGAACATAACGAAACATTTGTACGCGGTAGACACCAAAGCTATTGCAGCATCAGGCTGAACGCAGAAAACTTACATTTTAATAAAGTTTTAGTTGAAAATTTTCTCGAGAAATTCACCGATTTTCAATCAAATTCCCCGCACCGGTATAATTTTATATTATAATGCAACATACGCTTAAAATTGATCAAGGTTAATGCTATTTTAATGCGCTTCACAACTGGTAGGTTAATAGTAAGGTACTTTCTGACTCCGGAATTCTTTCGCCACATGGGGATTTTATTTTGGCCTGACTGGCACTCGCCGCTATAATCGTCTATATCTACTATAGCACTTCGAGTTTCTCTCTGAAATTTTTACAAAATACTTTTGAAATATAATACTTTCAAATTGCACACTTTTTTAAAAATTGATTTTCGAAGAGATTAAGACTCAAGACTCAAAATATGAAGTATTTCAAAAGTTAAACGATTTCATTACATAAAATTTTACAAAAAATTTGCTACAGACTTTATTGATTAAAAGCTGAGCGGTTTCAAATTCCCCGCTAAAAACAGCTCATTCTCCGATTCCCCGTATTAAGTAAAATTCCCCACAAATCGGGGAATTCCCCGCAAGTTGGCTGATACATACACACATTCATAGTGGCTGTTCAGACGAGGGCTGGCATGAATCATGTCTGAAAGAGAAAGGTAGAAGAAATAGGTAGAGAGAAAGAGATAGCAGAGTTGCACTGAAAATCCAAAAATAAAATAAAAATCGGCGCATTGATGAATGTTCCATGTTCATATTGTTCCGATTTTGTCACTTTCCCTCATAATTTTTTTGAAGTTGAATAGGCAACATGAACGCAAACAAACAATGTGCATCTACGGCACGCACAGACTTCATTTTCTTGCTATTTTTTCTTTAAACTTATTTTAATTTCTTGAGAGATTGCTGCTTTTATTTAATTTTTAGTACATATTTAACGCACATAATTGATATTTCTTTTGCATTTTTTGCGAACAAAAGAACCTATCTTAATGAGCACAAGAAAAAGTGACAAAATTCCAATTCCACTGTTTGTTTTTAATTAGAAAAAGTCCGTCATGGTTGCACTCATGTGAACACGACACGCCTGCCCAGGCTTTTCATGCTTGCTCCCGTTTGAACAACCACATAGACAAATGAGAGAGAGAAGATATAAGCAGAGAACAGAAACAAACAATAACGAACTTTTTCTTTTCGTCGCAATTCGCTCAAAGATTATAGATTGTAAAGAGGTCGCAATTCGCTCTTGCTGAAATTGGAACATGAAATCGTAGAAGCCAGCAACGAGGTCCAATACCGATGGTGTGAAAGCGATGGTTTTTAACACATCCAGCGGACAAAAATGTATGAATGGATGAGTTGACGTGTTTGATAAACAAATATTTTACATTCCTTTTGGCAAATAACATTCAACATTTACAGAATTTTATATATTCTTTATATCAAATATGGAAAAGTTTTGTTTTGATTTTATGTATTTTATTTAAGTATTTTTGAATCTTTTTTGATTCTGATTTCATGAAATCAAAATGCGAAGAAATTGTTATTACTATTTTCAACATTTTACCTAAATATATGTAAATAAATATATTTAGGCAAAATGTTTGAACTGTTCATATTTCATAAATTTTAATAAATTATCCTCCTTATACATTTTTACATTCATAACAACAAATCTTCTTCTTACTATGATATTTGGCAAATGCCTTTTTACCACGTTTATATCAACTCGCTTTCAATTGTGTCTGTCTGTCAGTCTGTTCGGTACAAATTTTGCAATCTAGAGACTTGAAATTTAAAATATAGTTCAGAACTGGAAGACAATGCAATATGAAATATCTAAAATATATATAAATATAATAATATTTAAAATATTAGCATCGGAAGTTTTTCCATTTTTTTCATAGATCAAAGCATTGAATTCATCGTTGTTAAAATCATTGCTTTAGCGGGAGTAGAATATATGTATATGTGTATACATACACAAATTCAAAGACAAATGAGAGAGAAAACAAAAACAGACAATAACAAACTTTTCTTTTCGTTTTGTTCCGCTTACAAAGAGTATAGATTGTAAAGAGATCGCAATTTGCTCTTGCTGGAATCGAAACAAAAAATCGTAGAAACAGCAGAGAGGTGCAATACCGATGGTGTGACAGCGACGGTTGTCAACACATCCAGCAGACAAAAATGTATGAATGGATGAGTTTGACGTGTTTGATGAAATAAATAACTTTCAACATTTACAGTATTTATATATTCTTTATATACAAATATGTAAACGTTTTGTTTTGATTTTATGAATTTTATATAAGTACCTTTAAATCTTTTTCTACTGATTTCATGAAATCAAAATGCGAAGAAATATCACTATTTTCAACATTGTACCTAAATATATGTATGTAAATAAGTATATTTAGCTAAAATGTTAGAACTTTTCATATTTTATATTTTAATATATAAATAAATTATTCTTCTTGTACATTTTTACATCCATAACAACAAATCTTCTTCTTTTTATGTATTTGGCAATTGCCTTTATTTCATTTCTGTTTCAAAATGTAGAATCACAACGAAGTGCAATGTAAAAACAATATTTATTGAGTACCCATTTATGTGAGAAAATATAATTTGAATTCTGTTATATTTAATGAATAGGGCTATTCGCAATCTGGGGAAAATGATCTTGCACGAGTCCAATAGTTAATTGTGACATTGCTTAGGCAATTGGTTTTGATTCAATGTGTCAACAATTTCAAATTCCAATTGAGTCCAAGTTACTTCAAAACTTCAATTGACTTCGAGTCACTCCAATTTAGTGCAAATTGTCGGTTATTAACCATGACTTCAAGGTATTGCAAATAAATTGAATGCATTCTTTTACAGTTCTGGTCTTTACTTAAAATCGATTGCAAAATTTCACACACACAAGACTAAAAAGTAAAAAATAATAATTTAAATAAAAAATATTTTTAATATACCACGTTTTTAAAATGGACTAAAAAGTATAAAATAATTTCTCCTAACCCCATACAGATTCACAACCACAACCTACTAAAATTCACAGTTACAAATTTTCAAGACAATCTGTATGGGATAAGGAATCTATATGTGGTTGTGAATCTGTATTCCGCTCAAATCTCAATCCTCCGGTCTTCCCCAATTGGGAAAAATCCTCCTATTTCATATTCTTGAATTTTTGGGTTATATGCAAAATAAAAATAAATCAAACCAAAAGTTTTCTGTTATTTTCGTTCTGTCTGTGAAATATTTGTTACTAAGTGTGACTACTACTACTTCTATTATGGCACAACAGCCTCTGGAGGGCCACGGCCGAGCTTTTCGCATCCATTCATGTTGTGTGAGTTATATTTGTACACGAATGGAAGGGACCTACAGTTTTATGCCGAATCCGAACGGCGAAGTGAAAAGCTTTTCATAGACATTTTTTTTACTCTTGGAGGTTTGCCATTGTCAACTAAGAGATGGTGCAATGCAGAAAATAATTTTTTTTTCTATTTTTGAGTTTGACTAGATATTAACCCGGAGAACTATGCGTAGCAGTCCAATACACTAACCACTAGGCTACGGTGACAACTGTTACTATGACTCTGTTTTATTTGTCACTGGGTTACTGTCAAATTCAAAACTTCGTTCTCCATTTCCAGAATTTTTTGCTTGGCTTTGTTAATGTTTGTAATTCTTGACAATTGAAATCAATAGCAGAAAAACCGTGTAAAAGTAAGCTTGCATATGTATTTAATAAATATCAATAAATTAGCAATGAATTTTTATATTTATTGGATTTGGAACTGGAAGTGTGGTGTGAAATTTTATATTTAAAAAATGCTTTAAAAGAAAAAATGTTTTCTAAATTGGAAAATAACATCCTATTTTTTATACCTGGTTTTCAGAAGAAGGAAACTAGTTTATTTTAGTTTTTAAATCTTTGTTGGTTTTTATTATTATTTACCAATGTAAATACATAATATTAAACCGTTTGTTTCTAAAGAAAGAATATTTTGTTTTTATATTAATTTGTTTATTTTTCATAACTTTTATAGCTTTAAGAATGACTGAATTTGTAACAAAAAAACGGTGAATAAAAATCGTTTTTTTTATAAAAAATGGTCTATACATTAGTGGAACTGTTTGCAATTATCTAAGTACGTAATACTTATCGGAAAACTTTTGAAACACTTAGAAAAATTCCTCCCCTGTAATGCAAAATCCTCCGATCGAAAGGTAAAATTCCTCCCCTTAAAATTTCCAAAACGACAGCACTGGTGTTCTTTTGTACATGTTAAATTTCATATACCACTGCTACAATAACCTGTAAACAAACAATTTTTGTATTTATTTTACATATTTACGTATAAATTCTACAAACATACTGTCGCCTGAGAATTGATTTGGCGTATGTGCATACGAATACTTATACACATACGCCAAATCAATTCTCAAGCGACGATACATGTGCAGATGCGACGGAATATATTTTTGCTTAACTTCTTTATTTTATTTCTTTTGCAAAAATCATAACATTTATAACAAATCCACCTGCTCTCTGTACCTCTGTTTTGGAGGATTTTTGGTAAAAATTTATTTAAAATTGTTCATACAGGCTAAATGGCTAGGAATACTGACATACTTCTCTCGATAAAAATATTCCTCATAAAAAAGTAAAAAGGGTGTCTGAAAAACAAAATTGGTTTTGGGGACATATACTCTGAAAATCTCCCAAAATTGCGGTACGCCGAGCAACTTGAGGATTGCTGTAAAAGCAAACAATATTTATCTTTTCATAATAAACAACTTTGTCTCAGACATCAATGATGTAAGATGACAAACTAATAAACTATCCATCGATTACTACCAACACAAACATAAACAATGATCATAAGTTTCGCCGGCAAAATGAAAAATATTCAATTCAAACCAAATTCAGTTTTGTTTGTTTACAGCAGCAGAAGTTAAAATCGGCAATTCCGCGCTATAAAACAAATTTGCTGATATTTGAACAAAAATGAAAAATGTAAATATCGAATTGTGATGGGATTTTAGTAGGTAAGTTTATTAATTTGAAGTCCTACATTGTTGACCTCTGAGAGAAAGTTGTTTATTATAAGAAGATAAATATTTTTTGCCTTTCAATCAACCCTCTATTTGTTCGGGGTGCCGGAGTTTTGGTTGGAAAAAGGGGTGTGGCACCTACCATATAACCTAAATATTTATTATGAGATATCACAAGCTCCAATTTTTGTGCGGAAATATTATTTGCCAATAACGAGCTTATACTGGAGTTTCAGATCTGAATTTGTGTTCAAATGACCGTGGCACCTCCCATGCAATCTTAATGATATTTTGAGTATATCACCGAAACCACACATCTTATTGTACTGAGATTTTGTGCAAAGGAGTTGGTTGACAACGCCATATAAGGGTTAAATAAAATTATTCTGTAGTAAATGGAAGTGCCAATATAAGGGTTAAATAAAATTATTCTGTAGTAAATGGAAGTGTTTAATATTATAATTTTGAGTTCATCCTAACACTAGAAGATTTACAATCTTATTATTTAAAGTGCTAGTCACAGATATAGTTGCATATTTACAATCGGAGTTCAGATATTAAATATTAAAGTTAAAAAACATATAATTACCTTAAATCTAAATTTATAAATAAACAGATAAAAACAAGGAAAAAACAAAGCAGATACATCAAAACCCTAAAATAACATTCACAAATCATATACATATCACACGCTTCTGAGAATAATAAATTAATAAATAAGTATCACAAGTTATAAAAAAATTCTTTTAATTTTGATTTAAAATGCATTGCGTTGTTTAATTGCAAAAAACTGTTTGGTAGCGAGTTCCAAAGACGAGTCGTACTGACAAAGAATTGCCTCTCAGAAGAAAGTAAATTGAATTTTAAAGGAACAAAAATGTTATTTCTTTTCGATCGAGTTGTTGTAAGTCTTGTGAATAGAAACTCAGGTTGTTTTGCATTAAAAATTTTATGCAAAAATATAAGTGCACGGAATTTAAAAACATTTTCGAAAGACATAGAATATATACGCTTAGAAAAACTGGAGACATGGTCACTGTATTTTAGCCCGAAAACATACCGAGTAAGGTTGTGAAATAAAACAATAAGTTTTCGTCTGCATTCAGTATCACAATTTCCGAAAATTTCGCTACCGTACAGAAGAGTTGGCACATCAGGATTTCACCAGCTGTAATCTTATCTTGTGTGGTGTGAAATACTGTGTAGCCCACAGTGCGCGTAGCATACCGTATGTTTTCCCAATGGCATTATTAATATGCGTATTCCATGTCAAAGTTTGATTGAATATTATTCCTAGGTTTCTTGTTGAAGTGGTAAAATCAATTATAGAATCATTTAAAACAATATTAGGAAAATCAGAAGTATCAAGTGGCTTCTTGTAAGCGACAAGCCATTTTTATTTGCCCACTCATTTACATGTACTAAATTATCATTAATTTTACCGATGCATCTTTGAATGTCTTCTACGTTGCAGGAAGTATACAGCTGAACATCGTCAGCATACATATGAATGTTTATGTCAGTTAGAACAGTAGGTAGATCATTTATATATATAGAAAAGAGAACGGTCCTAAGATGGATCCTTGTGGAACGCCTCTGTTAACAGATAGAAATTGAGAAACATTACAGTCATGACTAACAGCCTGTGTTCTACCTTGAAGGTTAGAAGATATCAGGTTAATAGAAGAAGAAGAATAAGCATATAGTTTCGATAATTTGGTTTTTAAAATATTGTGATCGACACTGTCAAAAGCTTTTGAGTGATCAAGAAGGGTTAAAAAGATAACTTTATTGTCATCCAAATTAAGTCGAATATCTTCTATTACATTAGTTAAGGCAGTTATGCAGCTATGACCTTTTCGAAAACCAGATTGTTTATTATGTATTAAGAAATATTTAGTAACAAAATTATTCACCTGCTTGAACATCAGCATTTCAAACACTTTGGAGAGGTATGGAAGAATAGCGATAGGTCTATACTCATTATTAGTCTTAGGTATGGGAATTATTTTTGCTTTTTTCCAAACACATGGAAAAGTAGAAGTTGTGAAAATAGTATTTTATATATATGTGTAATAAATGGCAGTAAATTGGGTAATAAGGACTTAAAAAATATGGGACAGACATTGTCAAAACCAGAGGAAGTGTGTTTAACCGACAAAAAATATTATAATACGTCACACTGATCAACACAAGAGAAACTAAATGATATATCTGGTAGCAGACAACTGATTGAATCAATATAATTATTATTTATGACTGGAGGCATTGGAATATCTAAAAACTGTTTGTTTATTACATCTAGGTATTCGATATTGATATTTTGTTTTTTATTAGACCAGCACAGCGGATCTTAGACCAAGTCATTTTATTGCCAATCGCTGTTGAGAATTGCTTTTCATAATATTTACTCTTTGCATTTTTAATATATTGCACAACCCTATGTTTCAAGACGCGATAGGTTTTATGTAAATCTGGTGTCCTATATCGTTTCCAATGGTTATAAGCATAATTCCGTTCTATAATCAAATTTTTAATGTGAATATTAAACCATGGTTTTTCTGGATTTTTAATTTTTTTGGTTTTTAAATTTACAAATTTTTCATATAAAAAGTTTACATTAGTTTGCAGAAATTGTACTTGATCATTAGAGGATGTCATGTTATATATTTTATACCATTCAATCATATTAATATTAGCGGCAAGGTTTACGTAGTCGATATTTTTATAGTCCCTGTAACTGTAGTATTGTACATCAATGTTTAAATCAAGACGAAAATCGTATGTTAAGAATATGAGGTCATGTTTTGAAAACGAAGGAGCAGAAAGCTGGTCATAGAGAAGTTTATTAGTTATATGATTTACAAAAAATAGGTCAAGTAATGTTTCGTTGGTTTTAGTAAAATGCGTAGGCGTAGATGTATTTATTGCAAATAGACCGAGGCTACCCATTTCGAAAGTTAGATTTTCTTCTACAAGAATATTGCTATTGAAGTCACCTGCGATGATGACATCAGTATAAGACAAAGTAATATGCTCAATTACATTCACTAATAGTGAAATATCAACATTTTTGTTGGGCCTGTAAATTGTTCCAATAATAATTTTACGATCAGCAGCACAGAGTTCAATAAATATATATTCACAATCGCTATTTATAGGAGATTTGATTTTAAGGGTGCACAGTATATTACTTTTCACAAAAATTGCAACACTACCCCCATGTGTCTGCCTATCAGAACGAAAAAGATTATAGACATTAACTTTAAATAACATCACTCATATACGAATTAAACCAGGTTTCGGACACACAAACAACATCAACAGTTGATTCTTCAAATATGTATCTAAATTCGTCAATTTTTTTACAAAGGCTCTGAGCATTCAAGTGACATACTTTCAAACCATTATTCTGCTTACAAAGAACACGCAACATATTATGACAATTGTCTTTGGAATTGCTACGAGAACATATGTCTAAATTAGTCATATTGAAATAAAATGAAGAAAAAAGGGATAACTAAAAAGACAACGCAAGATATGCATAAAACATTGAAAATATAAACTTTGTGGTACAAATAAAGATTGCAAAATGCTGCAGAAATTAAGTTGTAACATGCATATGGAATGTAAACATAAAGTAGGGAAAGGAGGTATCTGCTTTGTTCTGTTCTGTAAATTCAAAATATTGGAGCGATTCTTACCCACAAATATACAACGACTTATTCACAAGGTTCTCATAGATAATCCTTATTTTGCACATTCTGAGAATGTTCTACTAGCTATGATACTTGAGAAAGAGAAAACGTGAAATGGGCTATAGAAATATTCTTTATATACGGGATACTTTAAATAATTCTTCCACAGTTAGACAATACCAAAGTCAAACTATTAACTTGATTTGCGTGAATTATCCCGATATGATTGATTTGGATGATGATTCGATTTTGTTTGAGCCACTTTTCATTTTGAATATTCCACATCATATTTTGCGCGAGTTCATGAATTTAGATGAGCCAATTGACGATCCAAAGATTCCTTATTCAAGCTACTGAGCGATGTGTAGTATTAGTTACACAGGCTTCAAAACGTGTAATTCAAAAAAATAAGCCAGGGAGAATAGCAGCTTTTAATGAGTCTCGCAAAAGAAAGCTATAATCTTCCATTGACAACTGAATTATAATACCTTAAATAGTTAATTATTTATATTACTTTTCATTATTTTGTATTAGTATTAAATTAAATGAAATTCATAATAAAATTAAATTAAAATTAAAATCAATTCCTAAATGTATCCATACAACACTTGCGCAAAAAGAATTTATATAATATAATTGTCGGTGCCGTAATTCCCCCCTAGCCACAGTTATTTTCTTCTTTTTTTAAGGGGAGAAATAGTTAAAGAACACACTACTGTAGAAAAAGCTCTTAGTTATTAATATCTATTTTGTTCGTATTATTTTTTTTTTTTTGGAGGTGTCGTTTTTGACACGGGAGTACAGACGAAAGGTTAATGAACCAGAATCCCAGATAGTTAACAAATGTTGTTCTTTATGATATAAACAAATTTTGGTTTACTTCAATTATTCATTTTCACTCACTTATATTAGAGCAATATTGCTTAGAAATATTGTAAAATGTAAGAGATGTATATTACATCCTGCTATGATCATAGAAATGAAATTGTAGGAGCATAATAACCTAATATTGCTCATCATTTTTATATTCCGCAATATCATTTTCAATAGAAAAATGTTCCCTACATTCCGCACTTACAATGTAAAATACGATCATGCAAAGCTATTGCGTTCACAAACAGAAAAGACAAAACTTCTAAAATATAAAATAATTTATTTATTCCTACACACATACTGAAATGAAGCAACCAGCCAACTTTTGTTTTTCAGAATCCGCTAAAATGAGGAATAAAACGCGTATTTTCTTTAAAAAAGCGTTAAATTTGTTTCCTTATAGAAGTGCGAGAAAACTCAATACATTTAAACTTTTTCACTAATACAGGCACACATCTGATACTTCCAGTCAATGAAAATTTTCTTCGGTTTTTGGAAGATATTTTAAATTGAAAAAACGCGCTGAGCGCTAAATCACTTTTTTTCCGCTTTTAATTTTCAAAAAGGCCACCAATTCAAATAACGCACTGCTGGGTGCATAATCCAGCACCGTGCATACACTTCAGTAACCTAGAGCAGAATGATTGATAAACTCAAATGACGACTATGCGCATGGCAGAAGAATTAAGAAGGTAGATGTATTTTGACAAGTAAGAGGAACTTTGACAATTGGGAAAACATTCGTTTTGATACTATTCTTCTTTTTGTAACAGTGTTGTATTTTCATAGTTCAATTTTTATGTGAGAATTTGTAAGAAAATAATTTGTACAGTATTACTTGGTGCATTTTATATAATTTTTTAAGTCTTATCATGTTCAAGGTATTTGCTAATAAAGAAAACAAATTTAAACAATATTATTTATACCTTTTTCATCATAAATAAAATTTATAATTTAGTACTATGTTATAAAAGTAGTATTAATAATTTACGACTGACTCCCTCTTTTGTACCCATTTCAAAAAATAAATTTCTAAAGTGTTCCTCTTACTTGTCACAAATTCAAAATGGCTACTTTTTGAAAAAATGCATCTACCTCTAAATACTTCTACAATGACTATGCGGAATATTGAAATGAAACGAACACAATATTGTGTTTGGCATGCTACCGAAATGCTTCGGTATGAAAAAGTAGGTACAATTGTACCCTTTTCCGACTATATCGAACTACAAGATACATTAGGTACAATTGTCACATTTTAGGTATAATTTATCATTGGCCAGAAGAGGGTCAAAGTCATAAGAAGGTTTTTGAAATTTAGCTAAAATTTTTTAAAATGTAAACTTCTTATAACTTTGAACCTATAAATAAACATACGATTTCGAAATTTTTTTTGCATTTTGTATGTTTTTATAAAAAGTAATAACAGATCTCTGAGCTTTGAAACCAATCTTGGCTGAAAATTTTGAAAAAATCGAAAATTATGATAAAAATGTCGGAACTTTCATGACCGATGTGGGGCATTTAGATATTATCAGTTTTAAAAATTTGTTTTCCCCTTATATTTATCTAGATGACTATAAACTTATCTCCTCTCTTAGTTACCGATTTGTTGTGCCCTAAAATATTATCTTTTGCGATCAATTTTACATACTGTACGTGTGCTGCAATAATTTAACCAAATTTAACTAATCCAACTAAAGAAGCCAACGGCTGTTCAATATAAGCAATTTTATTTATTTTATGAAATAGGCATGATATATGGATAAATTAACCCTTTGACGCCCGAATTATAATGGGGCTTGAGAGAAACCTTTTGTTGTGAAATTGTGGTTACTTAGGTCTTTCACAACCAGACACCAAATTTCTTGCTTATACATTGATTTGTTTGTCCTTTAATAAAGGTTAAAAAAACATAGCTATGAAGCTGTAGACAACCACTGGATAACTCCTTTTCTCCAATTTTTTGATTTTCATATTCTCTTATCTTTTATAAACATATCTGATTAAAAAAATTTCCGGTTATTTTTTTTCAAAAATAGTGCAAAAGATTTTGCTAAAAACTTTTGCACTTAGGTTTTTGGTGGATTTCAAAGACAAAACATTAAAAAAACAATGGATGTGTGCAGGGCACCCAAGATATTTGATGTGTAAACAGTTCAGCCAACTGAATGCCATATACATAAGCTTACTTATGTATAGCCATATATAGGGATTTGATGTATAATCTATAAGCTAGGTAAATAATTCAAACTAAAACAATTCTTTTATAAACTTAAAAATTTATTAGATATCATTATCTTTTATATATAATAGCCCAATTCACTATAAATTGCAAATGGCTTTGCATCAATGCAAATGCAAATTTTTGTTCCATATCGCATGTATTTGTTGCTGTGATAGCAGAAATATTTTGCGATTGCACCAAATCGTAGTTGCATTATTTTTCTTTTACTCAATGTTCGCATATACGCAGCTGCAATTATATCTTTTTTCCGCGCTTTAAGTTTTTTTCATGTCGATTTGAAATTTTATTAGATGTGAAAATTTTACATAACGTTGCCTGAGAATTGATTTGGCGTATAGGTATATGAATATTTACACACATACGCCAAATCAATTCTCAGGCGACGATAAGTGCTTTCCGCATTTAACCTTAGAAAGGCAACAGTGACCAGTCACTCCACTACTTTTTAAAAGCACTGCAAAGAGATTTGCCTTAACTGCATTTAATAAAAATAAGAAACAGTGCATTTTCATTGAAGTAAATAAGTGATTTTATAATAAATAAGTTTGATTTTTTCTGTTTAACATATTTGCTATTTACATAGATAAAAAAGTGTTGCCTTTCTAAGGTTAATGCACAAAGCAAAATTTTTATAATGCCGTGGTTTGCTATTATTATCACTACATTTTGTTTATACATTTATTGAAACCTTTTTCCTTATTACTTATCATTTTGTATTGTTTTTATATTTTAAAAAATATTTAATTTTAATCCAATCTAACTAACCGAATGCAAAACCTATCAAACGCCTGTACTTGCTACGGCGACTTCTCTGCTTGTATGGTATAGTCGATCTCCACATTTAACACCAACAAATAATTCTGCCACGAATAAATGTACACGCACATTTTGTGTTCGTATGCACATATATGTGTGAGTAAATTGATTGAAACATAAACAAACAAACTCCACTCGTATTTTAATTTTTCCCTCTCTTCTTCTCTTTGTTGTTTAGAGTAGCACAGTCATGCCGCGCAGTAGTGTGAGCAAGAGGGGAACTGGACGTTACAGTAATCTTACATCTTACGATACAGTTATTCTTACATTTTACACATTTGAAATTTTGCCCATACCGTGAGCTAAAAAGTTTACACATCTCTTTGCGGTACTTTTAAAAAGTAGTGGGGTGACTGGTCACCCCTGTTGCTTTTCTAAGGTTAAATGCGGAAAGCACTTATCGTCGCCGAGATTTGGCGTATGTGTAGTGAATAGGTTAGATGGAGTCGGGCAGCCAAGAACAATTATAACCAGTTGTTCATTCAGCAAAAGATATATTTGAAGTGATTGAAAATACTTAAAATATTTTCTACATTGAAATATATAAAACATGGCTTATTAAAAACAAAAACAGCAAAGTAACAATAACTCAAGTATTCGAGTTGTTCCATTTAATAAATTCCAACACTTCCCCTTAAACGGGAACTCACTTTTACATATTTGTGTGATTTTATTTATTGTGAATTATAGCCATGCCAATATCCTTAATACATTGTTATGGGCCGATAATCCTTCGTCAGGACATCAGCCGGCATCTTGTCAGTAGGTAGATATTCAATTTTGATGTCTCCTCTATCTACTGTTTCTCGTATAAAATGATGACGAATGTCCATGTGTTTTGTACGATTATGGAATACTGCAGCATCCCTGCACCATTAAAAATAGTTGTAATTTGCTGTGGACCTAAAATTTCGGTCAAAAAACGTCTGAGATGTATTGATTCTTTTGTTGACTCAGAGAGTGTCATATATTCTGCTTCTGTGCTAGACATAGCTACAGTTCTCTGTTTGCGAGACTCCCAGTTAATGGCTGCATTCGCTAATTTGAAAAACGTACCCAGTGTACGATCTTCTGTCATCAATGCTTGCGCCCCAGTCTGCGTCGGCATATCCAACGAGTTGTTCTTCGGATTTTTTGTATACTCGTTTTGGTGCTATCCAGTGCTGTTTTCCGTAATTCGTATTGTATTGGCTGAGTACGCTAACTGCATGTGCAATGTCAGGGCGTGTCGAAACAGCTAAATACATTAGAGATCCTCTCCTTTCATCTTCATTCTTCGGGCTCATTTCATTGGAAAGTTTTTCGTTCGGGTTCATAGGAGTTGTAACTACTTTGCAATCTTCCATATTAAAACGACTTAAAATATTCTTCACATACTTTTCTTGTGACATTGTGATTTCGTGGTTTTCAAAATCTTGCTTGAATTCAATTCCGAGACAAAAATTGAAAAGCCCTAAGTCTTTCATTGCGAATGACTTTGCTAGTTCGGATTTCAGTAGCTGCCATTTCTTCAGACTATTCGATGCAACAATCAAATCATCGACATAGATTGCTACAATTATGATGTCTGTCACCTGCTTTTGGACGTAAACACAGGGATCCGACTTTAGTGATTTTAATTGCAGCTGGTTCAGTTTTTCGTGCAGCTTCTTATACCACTGCCTGCCGGATTGCTTCAAGCCATAAAGTGCCTTTTTGATCAAGCAAACTTTATCTCCAGTATATTCGTGCAGCTCGTTTTTATTCAAAATTTCGTCAAATTCTTTTGGTATTTGTATAAAAATTTCTTTTTCAATTTCGCCATTTAAATATGCTGTGACAAAATCTAGTTGATGTATCTCAAGCCCTAGCTGTACAGCGAGTGCCACGATCAGACGAATAGAACCAATTCTTGCAACAGGGGCGAACGTTTCATTAAAGTCAATGTCTGGTATTTGTGTAAAACCTTTTGCTACTAGCCTAGCCTTGCGCCGATCGATTGACCCGTCAGCTTTGTACTTTGTGCGTAGGACCCATTTCATTTCAATGATTTTCTTTCTTTTTGGGTGATTGACGATTTCCCAAGTTCGGTTCTTCTTTAAGGCTTCGTATTCGCTGTTCATCGCTTTTCTCCATTCATCAGCTTCTGAACTAGAAAGAGCTTCTGTGGTTGTTTTAGGATCGTTTTGCTCAATCAAACCAGCAACATTGTATTCGTAGTCATTTTCGTTTGATACTTCTTCGCTCAATGTTACCATATTAAATAACTTTCGTGGCCTTCCTCTTTTGCCAGTGAGAATCTTCTTTGGCCTCCCTGGTCCTCGCATCGAAGTCATTGCGGTTACGTAATTTTCTTTTCTCAGATAGCCAGGCGGCTCTCTTAGCACTCTCTTCATGGAGTTTTTCATCTAAACTGGTGAAAGAGTGTTTTGATAGTCTCCAGCGCTTATCTACCCGTAACAAAGTTACGCTTTGTTGGGTACCCGGCCACCGTGACATTGCTGGTAATGAAGCCGCCGATGAACTGGCTAGGCAAGGTTCATCTACCAAGCACTTCGGCCCCGATCCGTTTTGCGGAATCGGCTGGGCCTCCACGAAATCTATCGTTGAGGAGTGGTCTAAGGCAAAATGGCTAGAGTATTGGAACTCCATCCCGGGTTTAAGACAGGCAAAAGCTCTTATCATTCCGCTTGCCCAAAATCAGCCCATTTCTTATTCCAAACCTGACCTTAGGCTATTGGTGGGCTACATGTCTGGACACCATGGGCTCAGATATCACCTAAGCAAAATAGGTCTGTCCAATGAGACAGAATGTCGTCTATGTATGGAAGATGACGAGACGACAGTTCACATTCTGTGTGAGTGTCCGGCCTTGGCTCGGCTCAGAGGAAGAATCTTTGATTATTCGTTTTTGACGGCTGATCACATGAAATCTTCTTCAACGAAAGATGTCTTGACTTTTATTAGGTCAGCCGAACGTCTTTTGTCATAAAATGGGGAATGGCACAAAAGATCTTTTAGGTCGCAGTGCCTGCCTGGTTGGGCTCCTCTATTACTAATAATAATAATAAATACGTAATTTTCTTGTTCGTCGTCATCTTGGATAAGAGTGGTGTATTCTTCTTGTTGTCTAATTTCATCGATGGCTTCTATATGTTTTTCTTTTGTGTCTTTTGTGAATTCTGGGTTAAATTGAATGTAGCATTCTGGATTGATTTTCAAAACTTCGTCGTCAATAAATTCTGCATAGCTCTTCTCTGGCTAGAAAGAGTTCGTAAATGTGACATCTCTGCTTCGCAAAATTTTTCTTGCTTCTGGATCCCAAAGCCTGTATGCCTTTGATTGTACGGAGTATCCAACAAAAATCCATTTCTTGGATTTTGGATCAAATTTACCTCTTCCTTTAGCCTTTTCCAGCATGTATGCGGTCGTTCCAAATTTTCGAAAATAGCTAACAATTGGGGTTTTTCCTGAGTTTCGATGGCGATTCGTATTCTTCAGGAAAACTGTACAACAAGAGAATGGTGAGTAAATCGTCAATAACTTCTAATTCAATTACTTGTATTTTATCCACGGTATCGAAAAAACGTCTTAGATGGTCCCGCATGTCTTCTCCATTTCTCATCTTCAGCAGAATTAGTGACTTGAGGAGCATTGTTTTGCGGGCTGGTCCTTTTGATTGGTATATGTTGTGCAACTTATCCCAAATTTCTTTCGAGGTGGTGCAGTTTTTTATCTGCTTCAATTCTGTGGGAGCAATTGTCAAAATCAGATCTGCCTTGCACGCATCCATTGCTTTTTTTTTTTGAAGGTTTTTTTACTCTATTGATTGGATTATTTACGAAATAAAATTATTGTAATATTACAAATATATCGTATTAAACTCAAAGATTTTCAATTATTTTTTTATTTAGCTTTGAACTTAACGCATTTTTAATGAATTCTTACTTATTTTAAAAGTTCTGGAATTTTCCTATAAATTTTATTATATATGTATGCATTTTTTATAATTCCAGCCACTTTAACAACAATTTAATAATAATTACTAATTTCGCCTTAAAGTTTTAATACTTAAAATAACAACAAATTTTACAAAAAGAAGAAAATTTGCTCGTTGTATAAGTGTGACTAAACCACTCCACCAAAAACAATGATTGACCCAAGCTCAAGCGAAGAAGAAGCTGATGATGATCTAGTGGCTGTTGCACCACCTAAAGGACGTCCTTCTGCAGCTGCTTTAAAGCCAGCATCAGTTGTAACAGCTGCAAGTGGCACTGATGTGAATACTATAACTTCACCACAAAATCAACAAAATGGTGAATTTTCGGCACACCATAGTGCGGCACATAAGTCTATAAGTGGAAATTCGGTTGGTGCTCCTGCTGGTACCTTTGATAGCGGTGTTGGTGTCAGTGCAGCTACTAGCGGCAACTCTGGTCATATCAAACCAGAACATGGAGGACATTTAATTGCCGGCAGTGATACGTCCGGTAGTCTAGAAGTACCAAGTAGTGCCATACCAAGGTATATCAATTAAACTACCTATTCAAAAGTAGACCATATGCGATTCAATTTAATTGTTGAACTGAATTTATATTCAGCTATAGTACATAAACTTCATTAAAAAACAATCTCAATTTTCTAAAATATATATTTATTTAATATCATTCATAGTGAGGGATTGCGGTCATAAATGTGATAAAATTAATATGTTACTGCAGAAAAAACCGATTAAAGATGTTTTAACGTATAGTGGGCCCTCAAATTATAAATAGATTTGCGTACACTGCATCATTTTTTGGCTAGTAATATTAAACCTCCAAAAATGAAACAATTGCTTAAGAAAAGTTTTTTATTCCGCCATTTAGCTACAAAACTGTAGGTCCCTTCCATTCATGAAAAATGTAACTCGCATACCTCGATCGGATGCGAAAACCTCGGCCTAGACCCTCTATAGGCAGTTGTGCTTAATAGAAGTAGTAACTTGCCAGGTTTTATTAAAGGTTTAAATCTTACCAATTTTTTTTGATTATATTTTAGTTGTAATAATTTAAAAATGTTTTTTGAAATCAACTCTTTCTTCTCATTCTCTTTTGTACTTAAAATTCCTTTCACACTATTCAATTTTACTAATCAATACGCTAAACATTGTTGTTTTTCAAATTAAGTTACAAAAAAAACCGTTAAATCTTTAAACTGACGACTCATATATGTAGGGATTTGGTGATCAAGCGACAAAACAATTGAATCGTGTATGGTGCACATATTAATATTAGTTCCTTATATGAAACTTTCGTATGCAAACGGTGCGTTTCTACTTTTAGATTACTGAAAATCTATTTCAATTTTTGAAACTAGGTTTAATCCACTATAAAACTAAGTTTCAAAGTATGTTTTTGCAAGTTGAACTGACACTAAATCTTCAATATTTCTTTATTTTTATATAATTTTGTTTGAAAGCGGAAAATCGCATTTGCATTCGATACACTCATACATACTATATTTATATATATACATACGTACCTACATATACAGGGTGATTTGTGATTTGATTGAAAGTTAAAGGTTTTTGCGAATTTTTTTAATCCCTTCTTTATATCATCTAAAGTTGGTAACAACACAAATAATCAATTTGTTAACAAATAATAGCTCCTATGGATTGTTTTAAGGTGGATTTATGTTGATAAACCGAATATTTAAATTTGAACACATTTCTTTTATGTACAAGATAAATTAATTGCCATAAAATTTACAAAAATTTGACACAAAAAACTAATCGTATTATATTTATATATTTTTTGAGTATTCCTATTTATTATGAAAGTTTTAAAGGCGAATATTCAACAAACATTAAAAAATACTCTACGCTTGAATTTTCAAAAAGCGGAATCAAAATAAAGTTGTATTTGAGATTTCTTTACAGAAAGTGTAAGAAGAGTATTCGTTTTCTCACTCACTTTCGATTTGGTTAAAAAATAATGTTCTCTTTTTTCGGTGAAAATATTATTTTTACCGCTCAAAAAAAGAAACTTAAAAATTAAATTAAACACAAAATTTTACTACACCGCTAGGAAAATTTTACTAGCTTATCATTTGTTAAATGTTATAACGAAAAGACTGGAATAAGGTTTAAAAATCTTTAACGGATTGAGAATAGGACCCCTCTGTGTTTAATTCTTTTTGCCTCCACTATCACCTCCTTTGGTATTGATCACCCAAACGAAACCACTCTGTATAAAGATTGGATCTATGAGATAATCGCACCAGAACCCTACTTCCATGAAAACATTATTTAAAAAAGATTATATAAGTATCCGTACATTAGGATGGAGCGTGAAAGTAGAAATTCATATTTTAGGAATGGAATGACCGTGAATAGATATAGGAGCACGATTTGCAATATTTGAATTCAATCTGAACTGGTCTTCAAGCACCATATGTTTGATAACAACCCACTAACGCAATGCGATTGCAACACAATATGACTGAAACTGGTTGTGCTGAAGTTGCCAAAGTTTGTGTTCGTTCACTGGAGCAACTAATTGTGTCACCGGGATATTTGCCGAGTTAATAAGATTGACAATAAAAACACTTTCGATTATAGTATAATAATTCATTTTATTTAATGTAATTAATAAAAGATATAATTTTGTAATCATTTAATTTAGAAATTATTCCTTCTAAAAATATAATTATGGATGATTTCGAACTTGTGTCGAGTTTGTCAACTGTCAAAGTTTTCAAAAATCATCCTGACCTGAAAAATGAGGAAAATAATATGATTACAAAAATGGCGTCCGCTTTGCTAATCAGAAGCACTCACCGACGCGTTTCTAAGTGGCTATTCACACGGGTGCAAGCATGAACGCCTGTCTGAAAGAGTGAGGTAGTTAGAAAAAGACCGACGAGTTTGCATCTCTTTCTTACTACATATTTTTTCTACCTCTCTCTTTCAGACAGTCGTTCATGCTTGCGCCCGTGTAAACAGCAACTAACACACCCACGAAATGCACCCAATATAAAAAAGAATACAAGCCACATTTTTAATCTGGCTGACAATTGCAAATTGTTATTTCCTGCACAACACATAAAAAATATAAGCAAACTGTTTGGTTAGATTTTTCATGAGTCATCAAACTCAGTCCCGTGTTCTTTTGGCCGGCGCCGTAATAAAATTGACCTGGAAATGTCGGCTTGAAAGGAGCTGCTATGAATTTTTAATTTCTAAACTTTATTTCAAATGATTACCCGATTAATTATCACTGCCGGCTTTTAGCTGCTGCCACTAATTTTATTTTCAAGACGCCACAGCTTCGGCGCAGGTTTTTCTAAATAAAGTAGTCGCAAGCAGGCTGCAAAAAAAATTGACTCTACCTACTCTTTGTCGGTTGTCTCATCTCAGTCGCTTTGCAATCGCGTAAATGGACGAACTCTGATGAGTTTCTTCGTGTCAGATACGAGTGCAATATTGAATTGATGTTGCGTTGCAATCGAATTGTGTTTGTAGACGGTCTCAAACAAACCTGACGCTTGTTCAAAGATAAGATACTTTAAAATAGTTGCTTTTATTTTTTTTTTAAAAGCAATGAAAAATATGGCTTACTATATTTTCCGATAGTTGTTAATTTGAGGTTCACAAGTAAATTCAAATAATTAAAATTTCGGAAGTGGATTATACATACATATGGTATTCCGGCATGTTGTTAAAATCACTGGTGTTACCACTGTATTAACAAATAATGTAAAGTGTATCATCTCAAAAGATTTTTACCAACATTTTAAAGGTTGTTAAAATCACGGGTTTTACGGCGCAATTATTAATTACCTGAATATTAGCTTTTACAAATAAATAATTCGATGGAAATATAATGTCGGGTAATACGAGCCGTGGTCGCCGTAGTCTAATGGTGTTTAGGACTGCTACGCAGAGGTGTTCAAATCTCGGGACACTCAAAAATAGCAAATACAAATTTTTCTACATAGCATCACCTTTTAGCTGGCAACCAATAGTAATAATTAACTATGAAAAGCATAAAACTGTAGGTAACTCACACAACATGAATGGATGCTAATAACTCGGTCAAGGCCCTCCATGGGCTGTTGTGCCCTAACAATAGTATTAGTAGTAATACGAGCCGGGGTGATAAAATTAATATTCCTCAATAAAGATACTAACAACAATCTTAACCAAACCTGGTGCAGCAATCTTAACCAAACTTGGTACAGGCATGCCTTATAGCAAGGCGTGATACTTTTTATACAAATAAAATTTTCCGGTACACATTTATATATCAAAATTGTTAGCATCCAAGAAGTAAACACTTCTACCTCCCATACAAATAACATTTTTTCTTCTTCTTCTTTTTTTTTTATTTAAGTCATTTAAATGGTCATTCTGCCAATGGTAATTTTCTCCCTTTTTAAGGCATGCCCTTGGGATCGTGCCATAAGGCAGCCGTACTGCATGCGCTTACTGGTGCTGCCGCTGACGAAACTCTTTGTGATACACCAAGCCCGCTTTCCAGCTTGGTCATTCCTTTAACAGCGAAGAGGCTTCCTGCATTCCATTCCATGAAATTTTTTGGCTCTATCTCATATCAGTGCCGCATTGAGTAAGACAGAGTATGTTACTGTGGAGAGAAGCAGGAGGATTCTTTTCTTACGCGTTCCTGACATTTGGCAGTACTCGTGTTAGAGCACAGTTTATTGCTGCCGCCTTGTTGCATACCGTCGGAATATGTTCACTAAACCTTATCCTTATGCCAACTAGGGCTACCAGGTACCGGGTGTATGTTTGCGACTTATCTTCATCTGCTCCAATTTCTTGCGAGCACTTAACAAAATTAGCTCCGTTATGTGTGCCACCTGTTCAAGGTGTGCATTTAACAGCCAACGCCCTATTCTGGCTTTTGCATTATTCCACTTAAGCTCTAGATCTTGTATTTTCGTAACCACATATTGTTTCAGTCGATCCTCCGTGTCATGCTGTGATATATATATTTTCCACGTTCGCAGAAGTAGCTGCTTATAATACGCAGTAGATACTGATATACACCGAAACCCTGTAAAACGCGCAGGATATATCCCCAGTAGTGTCCGACAGAAGGTGATTTTTTGGCCGAAGCCGAACTTCGGTCATTCATCTAACCTTCGGCCGAAGACCGAAGGATTTTTAAAATATAAAAAATAAAAATCTGAAAGTAAATTTTTCAAATATATACAGAAATATATAAAGAGTAGATACTCCAAATAAAAAGCTGACCAGTAACACTAAATAACTGTTCACTGTCGAAGGAGCTGACAAGTATTATTTATTTCAAGAATCATTTAAAATTTTGTTTACGTCAGAATATAGAGTTACATCGACTATATATCTGCAGAACGACTGTCGTTCAACGACACCTGCGTCAAAAAAGGAGTTGGCAGATGGCTGCCATGATTCTGCTTATCTAAAATCAAAGATTGAATCAGCGTATTAATCGATAGACCTGTAGCCGGAACCAGAATTAACCCTCTAGTTCCCAAATTTTTTATTTAAAAAAAAATTGGGATTGATAAATTTTAATGTAAAAAGCATAAATCTGATCTCAAAACCCTAAAAAATTTAATGGGCGTGATGTTATGAAGCCGGAAAAGTTGAATGCCTAAAAGCATTTGTTGTTAAATAATCTTTTTATAGATTTTTTTTAAATAACTAAAAATTTTGTATAAAAAATTTAAATTCCTAGCTACTCACAGCTAGTTTTTTTATCTCGCTATTATGATGAGAAGTATTTAAATTTTTTTTTTTTATTTTTATTTCAAATTCAAACAAAATAAATAATTTTGCTGTTTTTGACAAATTTTTACTTTGACTGTCGCTAACATCATAATAACACATGACTAATGCATTTTATTAAATGCTTGGGAAATTCCATAAACGATGTGATAAAATGTAGCAACAAAAAACTATTAAGGTGGTAATTAAACCCGTTTAGATGAAGACTGTCTAGAAACACGCTTGGGAACTAGAGGGATAAGTAAAACTATTGAAAATTAAATTTTTTTGATAGTTTTATTGTACTTATGTTCTTTTAGTTAAGTCATTAAAAGTTTGTATTTTTATCAATCTAGTTTTGAAAATAAGTATTTGATTTTTGTCATTTTTTTTAACTATTTCAATTTAAATAAAAAACATTAAGAGATATCACAATGATCCTGGTTCCGACGGAGTAGAACTACAGATGCATTGAAGATACGATCAAAATTTAAGAGCAATCAGTTCATTAGTTTTGGAGATATCGTTGCAATTCGAAAAAAAGAAAAACTAGTTTCAAAGTTCGAATATGGATGAGTGCTGTATCAGGGCCTGTAACTTTCAATTGACTGTGAATTTCAAAGAATCCCTTTACATATATATTCTAGAGCGATTTTAGCCAAAACAATTTTAAATTTTTTTGACCTCCTAGAAAGCAAAAAAAAAAGTGAAGCGCCAGTAATTGAAAATGTCGCCTTCTCTAACAGTTCACGCTTCTTTTCAATACGCTTCAAGTCTTCCTTAAAAAGTAAAAAAATTTGTCTTACTTCTTCTGCCTCTAATTGTATTAGCTCCAGCAGGTTCTTCGTTAAAAAAAAATCACTGATTATGGTTTTAAGTCTGTGGGTTACTTTAAAAGTAATTATGGAACAAGCAAACGGAGAAAATATTACAAATAAATTGTAATGCAAATACTTTATATAACAACTTCACATTTATTTATTTGTATAAATTTTTACTACCAATCTATAGTAAAAATTATTATAAAATAAAATGCTTATAATCTTCGGCTTCAGCAAAATACTTCGGCCAAAACTTCAGCCATTTTTTGCCGAAGCCGATGCCGAAGGTGCAATTTTAGTCCGAATAGCCGAAGCCGAATATTCGGTCGGACACTAATCCCCAGTTCGGTGAATTAAAGGGACTCTTCTGCCACCTCTTGCCACTGGTTTCTCTTTTGCTATGCCAATGACCCGTCAAATAGCATCTACCGTCGATCTTGATGTTGCTGGTCTGATCTATCTGGTCTATCGCATATTATGCGCTCCAGCACCGAACCCACTATGACCAGCATCCATAGGGGTCTGTAAGCCAATTTTTCTCCCGCCTGCTTTCTAGGTTTTAGGAGTAACACCGTTGTTTTCTCCATGGATCTGAAATGGTTGCTCTTGTATGCATGCGTCAAATAATTTGGCAAATTCGCACAACTGCCCGACTGCCATCTTTAATGCCTTATTTGGCACGCCATCGAAACCGTGTGCTTTGTTATCGCTTATTAAAGACAGTGTTGCCAGAACTTCCTCCTCCGTGATATTGTACACAAATGAAAACTCCCGTCTGTATGACCGTGACCGCAACAGCTTAAACAAAACTTTAGCAATCAAACCAAATTTAGTAGACATTTATTATAGCCAAATGTAGGTTGTGCTCTGAAATGAAAAATCACTAAAGTGTAGGGTGTACTACCCATTGAAGGGAAATTTTCAAGAAAAGATATCAAAAAAAAAATAAATCAAACTGAACCAAATTCGTTATACTTTGCCTCGCAAATGTCTGTTGTAAAAATTTTCAATATCGGGCAATAGCTTCACCTACCTTTCATGCAAGTGAAATTCCACATTAGACATTACTGTCATTTCAGAACTTAACCTGCAAAGAACCATAAGGAATATCTTCGAACATAGATTGTCAAAAAAAAAAAGATTTCAATTGCATGGGAAGTAGAATTACTCAATGGGAAGTCTATTGCCCCAATATCGAAAATTTTTGAATTAGTTTTATTAAAATTGCTTCAGTACCTCCTTCGATATCACACTTTTTTCGTACAGTTAGAGCAGCCCCGCTTGACTGCTTAATCCTTACATGGTTCCTGCACTAGCACTTGAAAGGATTTGATTGTGGTTGTTGAAGCACTTAAAGTTGAACAACACCGATCAAATCGTTTTCTTGTACTGGTCACTGTTGTCAGATCGTGAAACCTATTTCCCTCTAGATGTACCAAAAAAACCTTCAGTTTTGTCACTTTTAAAAAAAAAGCCTCTAGATTTTGATTTTAAATTATTACAATATTTATGTGTATATAGTACATACTACATATGAAATACATTGTTTATGTACCTATATAAATATATATATAAATATATACATATATAACTTTATTTTTTATTGATTGTGCGCAATCTATATATATAAAATAGAGGCTGTTAAATGTTTAGTCCTATTAGGTTTCTATATTTCGCAATATATAATTTCGTATGTAATTGCTTTGGACATTTGTCGAGTTAAGTTGATATTTATTTTAAGTTAATTTCAAATAGTTTCTTTAATATAGATCGATATTTGAACCAAAGTCAATTTTTTTTAAAAATTAAGCTACTTAATGTAAAATGCTGCTTAAACTATAAGAGGTACATTCCAATTATGTATAGAAAGATTATAGATCTTATCGTTTGCTAAAATAAAGTAAGTGGTGGCATACATCTAAAGTTAATAGTTTACCTGTAAAATGCATTTTTATATTAAAAATGTGTTCCCTTTACATTTGTTATTGTAAATATTTATGTTTTTCCTAGAACTAATAGCAATGATTTTGATTTTATTTCTCTTCATTTCTCCTCTATCTCGCTCCCACACAAACACAAAACAATAGAATGCGAGCTTTTGTTTTATATGATTCTTCATTTGAATGAATGTAACTATATATTACTAATTTAATCATGAATTTACATGGGGGTGTGTTGATGAGAGTGTTAAAGTGAAGGGTAAAGAAAGTAAAGGAAATTAGAGAGGATGTATTGAGTTCGAATCCCACTAATAGCAAATCATTTGTTTTTTTCTTATATTCTTTTTTTTCCTTTTTTCTTTTTTGTTTTTCATCGATGTAAAAAAAGTGAATATACAACAAAAATACCTACAAAGACAAAATATACACTATGCAAATACTATACTTTCATCACATAAATATAAAAATATAGTATGCTATCAATTTGGTCATGGAAAAATTGTTTATTTACAAATATTTATATATATTTTCTATATATATAAAATAGAGCGCTGTTAAATGTTTAGTCCTAATAGGTTTCTATATATCGCAATGCTTAAACTGAAAGAGGTATATTAAAATTATGTATGGTAAGATTATAGATCTTATCGTTTGCTAAAATAAAGTCAGTTTTGGCACATATCTAAAGTTAATAGTTCACCTGTATAATGCATTTTTATATTAAAAATTCGTTGCCCTTACATTTGTTATTGTAAATATATTTTTTTTTCCTAGAATCAAACCCAAAGTTTTTTTTTATTTCCCTCCCTGCGATTTCCACTACACAAACACAAAGGCAAAAAGAATGCGTGAGAGCTTTCTGTTTTAAATTCTTTTTCATTTGCATGAATGTACCATAACTACATATTACTAATTTGATCGCGGGACTTCATAGTTTTGTGTAGATGAGTTGGTTAGGAGGTAGAGTAAAGTAGTGGATGCTGGAAATAGTTTTTTGAATAGTGGACCAAATTTCACTTGAAGCGGACCAAATTTTTTTTTTTTTTTTTTTGGTGTAAAAAAATAAATACACAAGAAATAAAGGCAAAGGTAAATATAAAACATGCAAACAGATATAATACATTATCAAATACGTATTACTAATGTGATCGCGTTATTTTATAAATGTGTTTGGGTGAGTGAGTTAAAAAGAAGTGTAAAGTTTTGGTTGTGCAAAGGAATTCCGAGTTTTTTTGGTGTCGCGAGTTCGAATTCAACTACAGGTGGACCAAGTTATACTTTTTAATACAAATAATTATTTTGTTTTCATACTATTATTCATGGAAATATGCCCATCAATAACTCAGATAATTTTCGGGTATATCTCCACAACCAGAAATTTAGTATAAGGATATTAATTGGCAATATAATGCCACAGGAAAACGGTCTGTGAAATTGAAAAAGGGGGCATTACATCTCCTATATAATCTGAGTTTTAGCTATGGAATATTCAGTATTCATTTGTGGCACGTCTCTAAAAAACGTTATTTTGGCATTCCATGAAAAAATATGGAGTGGGCTTTTCCGTTCAACTCTAATGCTTCTATATATATTTCCAGAACCAGAACCCACGTTGGTTGACAATACCACGCCACAAAAAAAAATGTGGTTAGGATTGAAAAAGACGGCGAGGAACTTTCCATATAGCCTGAATATTCATTTTTGTATATCTTAGAAACTATTTGTAGTGCAGTACTAAGATTTGGAATGATAATATGATTTGCCAATAGAATTTGGTGGGTAAAGTATGGGTAGACTTGGGTTAGTGACTGTTCCACCTGGGTTTTATAAGGTATATTTCCTAAATTATTTGTGGTTAGAGAGCTTTGATTGCCAATGGAAAAGGGTAGAAAAAAATGAATGGAATAAATAAAATATGCGTGACACCTCCAATGCAAAGAAAATGTTTGAAACTGTATACCTGAGAAACCATTGCAAAGAACACACTGGCAGTTTGTGTGTGATGGTTAGTAGTAGTTGTTGAGCAGAATGTGGAAGTTTTTTGGTATACAAAGGAAATGCTTCAAAAGGTATATATCTCTGCCTTATTTTGCTAAGGCCCTAACATCCATTTTTCAGTACAGAGTTTTCGATGGATTATGATAAAAAATGTTCCCTGTTCCGAAAATTTTAGAAACCTACACTGAAAACTTGCAATCTTTTCTTTTTGCTTAAATTACCAATTCTCGAAATTCTCCAGTAAAATTTGAAAAATGCGTGTTAAGGCTTTAGCAAATTAAGAACCATAGTAAGACAAGCAATACAAATTTATTTGTAAAGGATGTATGTTGATAGTTATTAGAGAGCCTTAGTAAGTGGTGAAGGTTTGTATGTTAAGATGGGATGATAGCAATAACTGAGAAGAATGTTGACACCATTAAACACGTGGAAGTGGAACTACTCATGTAAATGATGTGATTAGTGTAATGATTCGATTTTGATCGGAGACTGGCACGCTCATATAGATATATCTCTTGCAAAAGTTTTAGTTGTTGTAATTTTTACATTACCCCTACTTTGCCAGGTCCGGACAACGAAGATGGGCGAAGCCCAGCTAGTATAACATATAAACTGGTCGTTAATTTGGTGAAGTCGGGATTTCTTTGATTACATTCAGTAATTCATAAAAAATTAATTGCCATCAAAAATTTCATGAAGATCCACTGCTTCATACGTTGCGTAGATAACATCAGATTTGAACAACTGCAACATTCTCGGAGATTTTTTAAGCAATAGCGGACAAGCAGAATTTTCTCAGTTGTAGACACCAATAATCTATTTCGTATTTTGGATTTAACACAATTCATTTGAGAAAAAAGTCGCTCAACTGAGGCGTTAGATACTGGGCATGTTAGCAGGGTTACCGCTAAAATACTGATATTTTTATATTTTTTTTCTCCACACGAATTTTCAAGTCTATACATACACCTCAAACTAAAAATCACCTATATTCGTCGGCCTTTCCTTTACAAGCGAAACCAATGTTAGTTCGGTGCACAGCATACTTAGTTCCGAAATACAACGATCGATATCTTCAATAAAAGTGTTAAATTTAACTGCAAGAGGATAAATAACATCTGCATTATTCATCGCATTCATAACATTGACAAGACTAAAATTTTCACCGTTATTAAAAGTTTCAAATTATTTGGTAAACGTTGTTCTATTTCTTTTATCAGCTGTATTAGAAACATCTTGCACCTCTCTTTTACCTCAGAGATGTTAACTGATGTTGATGATGCCAATAGTTGAAAATAGTGCCAAAATGCATACCTGCAGTGTGCATACAATATTTCTCAAAATTAAATTCCAACATATCGTCTTTTTTTATTTTTTCCAAATGACGGAACAGTAATTTTTCTTAACAAACTCACATACAGATCTGCTAGATCTTCAAACACCAATAAAGCATTAGGCTGTTGCGATTGAAATATGGCATTCGTTTTACATACATCAGCGAGAACATAATAAACGTAAGTAAGGTAAAGTTTGTTTGTTGCATCTGAGTACATTTGGTGTAGGATCTCAGCTATGTAAGCACCTTTCATTTTTTTTTCAGCAAATTAAAATGGAGAGTTAACTCTTCCCATTGTTCTAAGATTGCCAACTACATCTCAAATCTCCAGCATAAGCCATCTAGTCAAGCTTATGCTGGAGATTTGAGTTGGGTTTTCCCCATCATTTAGCGCGTAAAATATTTTTTTGTACTCTAGTCTTCTTTTTTTTATTTATTTATTTATTTATTATTCTATGGAATTTACATCCTTACAGACTAGGTATAACAATTCAACTAATAATAATAAATTGATGTGCAAATTTATACGATAATACAGACTTAATGTTAGATAGTTTCTATGAGAAGCATTTTAAAACTTTTTTTTTGCAATTGAAAAATCTAAAAAATGTTCTTCAGCGATTCTATTATATATCGTTTAAGCCCTGGTAATGGGTTCATTTGAGGCATAATTAGCTTTGTGGAGATTTACGTTAAATGTATGATGTAGAAATTTCGTGCAGGTACTTTAAAAGTAATCAATTCTAATAAATACGAGCAGTCAATATTACCACAGATAATGTCATATACAAACATTAATGAGAGAGTTGCTCTTCTAGTTTCAAGCGATTTTAAGCTCAAAAGCAATAGGATGGAAGTGGTTCCACAAAATTTAGGGATCGCAAAGCGTATTTAATGAAAATTTTTTAAATAAGATCAAGACGGTTGGAACGTACAGCATAGAACGGGTTCCAAATAAATGCTGCATATTCTAGCTTTGAGCGGGCAAAAGAACTATATAACAACTTATGTGTGTATGGGTCCTTAAACTCAGAACTATTTCGACGAACAAATGCCATAACGGAGTAAGCTTTTGGAATAATGTAATTGAGATGCTGCACAAATGAAAGGCAAGAGTAAAAAATAACTCCAAGATCCAATATTTTCTTTAGCGAATTGAGACAGTTATTAGCAATACTAAATGGGGATGAGATTGGGTAGCGCAGTCTAGAGAAAGTAATATGCGAACATTTATTATAATTAAGATGTAAATGATTGGCTGTACATTAATTAACAAAATTATTGAGTTCAGATTGTAAGATGTTAATGTCTGATGAATTTCTAATGGCAAGATATAATTTCAAGTCGTCAGCATATAAAAGATAATTTACTCTAGAGAAACAGTCCCCCACGTCATTAATAAATAATATGAATAGTAAGGGACCAAGTATACTACCCTGGGGGACACCAGATGTTGCTATGAAAGACTTTGACCTTACTCCATCAATCAATACGTAGCAGCATCTTTGATGAAGGTATGGTTTGATCCATTGCAGAAACGTAGAATGGAAGCCCATTTTTAACAGCTTAGAAATCAGAATACTATGCGAAACTTTGTCAAAGGCTTTCGAGAAGTCGGTGTATATAGTGTCAACTTGGCAGCCTGATTCAAATGAAGTGATACAATATTTTGTGAAAACTGCAAGATTGGTTACAGTTGAGCGACCCAACACGAAACCATGTTGATTCGGAGAGATTAATCTTTTTACTGCAAAAAATACTTTGTCTTTGACAATGCTTTCAAAAAGTTTTGATATAGTTGAGAGCTTAGGGATGGGTCTATAATTAGAAATATTACACTTATTACCTTTTTTTAATACAGGCGAAACTAATGCAACTTTCCATTTGTCAATAAAAATACCAGTACTGAGTGATTTGTTAAAGATAAGTTTCAATGGCGTAACAAGAGAGTCAGCACACTTTTTATTAACAATGGCGATACACCATCAATACCTAATTTAGAGGAATTTTTAAGATTTATGATCCCATTTATAACATCTGCATCTGTTAGTATTCCGAAATCAACAGATGATGCAATATTCAACAAATTAGAATTATTCACTTCGACTTGAGGATCAAAATTAGCCATGAAATAATCAGAGAAAAGATTAATAGTATCATGGATAGAGTATGATACTTTATCATCCAAGAAAATGGAACTAGGCATACTGGAGCAGGTTTTTTTGCTCTGCACAAAATTCCAGAATGTTTTTGGATCCAATTTAATTGATTTTTCAAATTGCATGATATATTGATTGTATAAAAATTTATCTAAACAATTAAATTCACGTGAATAATATTCAATAATATTAGTTGCTGTATATAATTTATAAAATTTGTTTCGACAGTTCTTAAGTTTTTTTATGCCAACAGTATACCAGGGCAATTTATAAACTTTTTGTTGCTTAAAGGGAACATTTTTAGTAAAAATCTGAAAAACATTTTTAAGAAATAGTTCAAAGTAGTGAGAGACATTGTTTTGATAAAACATGGACTCCCATTGAATACTGTTTAAAGAGTAATTAATATCATCAAAATTACATAAATTTAAATTAAAAATACGACTGATATTATCTTGAGGAAGTTTGGGATAAATATAAAATTCAATTTCTAAGACTAAAGGGACATAATGCATATCAGAAGATGAAATTGGAAAACTACATTTATTTAGTTCATACTTAACATCATTAATGAAAATTAGGTCAAGTAATCTATTTAGCTTATTTAATTTATTTCATGTGCATGATTTATATTACTGGGTGTTAATACTGTAGCATTAGATAAGTAGGACCACTTAACCATATTTAAATTGTAATCCCCAAGTATAACAAGATGGCAGTTCTCACCACTATCAGCCGAAATGTGGGTTATATTTCCAACATGAGCAGCATAAACGGCATCAGAGCTGTTAGGCGGGATGTACGAAGCACATATTTTTAGTATACCTAATGAGCTTGAAACTGATACACTAAGCTGGTCCAAAAAAGTATCAGAGTTATGCAGAGATATTAATCAAGATTGTAACACACGATTGATAGCTATGAGAACACCACCACCTCTATTACAGCCAGTCGTTACAGCATGACGATCCTTACGATAGACGTGATATAAATTAAGATCACAAATTTCACCATAAAAACGTGACGAGTTGTACGTTCACGGATCAGACGATTCGACTCCAGAAGAATGTTTAACAGCAGAGGCAGCAGCAGCAGCATAAGAGAGAGGTAAAATAACGTTAGCATCAGCAACGGTATATTCAATAGCAACAGATTCGGCATGTGAGAGAGCAATACAAGCACCAATTTCGCTGTCATCATTAATGACGACAATATCAGCGTCAACGCTATCATTATCTATAGCATTATCTATAGTAGCTGAAGAGCCAGAGTTAGTTATTTTTGGCTGCATAGAATTAGGCTGCGAACATGATTTAATGACAGGAGCTTTCGTTAAATTGCGCGAGAGCGGTTGAGAAGAGCGAGCAATAGATAGAGCAGTGGCATTATTATTACCGTTTTTATTTGACGAGTGTACGAGTGCAGGCGAGTTAGATGTTATGCTCTTGCGACCAGCATTGGATAGCAATTGCATTCGATTAGGTTCAATGACCTTAGCTTTAGAGCGCGTGCAAATTTAATAGTAGTTGGTGTATTACTAGTTGTTCTATTATAATTATTTGAGGTGTTACCCAAATCAGCTGGGATAGATGACTGCGTGTTGTTGAAAGAATTTAGAAATTCACTTAGCACATTCAAGCTATTCCGGGCTTCATTTATTTTGGATTGGGAAAATGGAGTGGGGCGATTGGTACAACCATCGCATCTATAGACAATATTTTGATTGATCTTTATTATATTTAAAATATTAGAGTTTAACTTAGAGCACTTAATATGAACTTTGAGATAGCAGACACCACATGTAATGTTTTCATCTGCCAAGCAGTGCAAGTTACATTTTATGCAAATCATAATGGCGAATATGCCAAAATAAAAAGTTTTTTAAATGTTTATTATTTTCTTGTTTATATATAATTTAAGACAGAGAGCAGAAAAAATGCGACCGAACACAATGAGAGTAATTTCGATTGATTTGAATACGAAAACCAAGAACAAGTTTCTCGGATCATATAATCCAAATTTCTTGGTAAAGTTTCTGAAGCTTTAGACGCTATTAAATGCAACGAGTAACAAATACATTTGTTCACTATAAGATGATCTCCAACCTCACACCTAAGCAGCGTAGACACAGAATGGTGCTCTCCTATCATTGTATTAGCTCCGTCAACTCCTATACCACACATTTTTTTTAAATTGAGCCCATCCGATTTTATAGCTGTCAAAATAATATTTGTGGCATCAACTGCATTGCAATTTACAAGAGAAATAAAGCAGTACATGGTATCCACAATTCGCTTTTTCTTCACATTCCAGTACCTTATAACCGCTCCCAGACATTTAGTATTGGAGCAATCATTGCTCTCATCCAAAATCAAACTAAATGATGAGTCACCCACATCTTCTACTAATTATCGTTTTAGCTCAGGAGCCAATAATTCGGTTATAATAGCAGTGCACTTAGTTCTGTGTAATTTTATGTTGAAATGCTCCCGGTCTAATGCCTTTAAAATATCAGTGAGATCCACACAATAGTGTCCGACCGATTATTCGGCTTCGGTTCTTCGGCCTAAAATTGCACCTTCGGCTTCGGCTTCGGCAAAAAATGGCCGAAGATTTGGCCGAAGTATTTTGCCGAAGCCGAAGATTATAAGCAATAATTTTTACTATAGATTGGTGTTTATATAAAGTATTTACATTACAATTTCTGTGTTATATTTTTTCCGTTTGCTTGCTCCATTTTTTCTTTTGAAGTAACCTACAGATTTACAACCGTACAAACAGTAATCAGTGTTTTTTTTTAACGAACAACCTGCTGGAGCTAATACAATTTGAGGCAGCAGAAGCAAGCCAAACTTTTTTACTTTTTAAGAAAGACTTGAAGCGTATTGAAAAGAAGCGTGAATTGTTAGAAAAGCCGACATTTTACATTACTGGCGCTTCACTTTTTTTTTTTGCTTTCAAGGAGGTAAAAAAAATTTAATATTGTTTTGACTAAAATATGTGTAAAGAGATTCTTTGAAATTTACAGTCCATTGAAAGTTACATATGTTTATTTGCAGGTCCTGATGCAGCAGTCATACATATTTGAACTTTGAAACTTTTTCTCAAAACAGCATTTTTCGAAATGGCTGCCACGATATCTCCAAAACTAATGAACTGATTGCGCTTAAATTTTCATCGTATCTTCAATGCATCTATAGTTCTACTCCGTCCTAACCACGATCATTGTGATATCTCTCAATGTTTTCTATTTAACCTTTAACTGTGGAGGTGGTGGTAAATTTTACACCACCTTGTGAAATAAAGTTCTAGTTTTGTTGAACTTAAAAAAAAAAGTTTTCAAATTTTATATTTATTTTAATTAAAAATGTTATTAGCTTGTTTTCAAAATTTGTTAGTAAAGTTAAAAGATAAAAAATTCACCTCCATAGTTAAAGGTTAAATTGAAATAGTTAAAAAAAATGACAAAAATCAAATACTTATTTTCAAAACTAGATAGATAAAAATACAAACTTTTAATGACTTAACTAAAAGAACATAAGTACAATAAAACTATCCCAAAAATTAAATTTTAAATATTTTTACTTAATCCTCTAGTTTCCAAGCCTGTCTCTAGACAGCCTTCATCAAAACGGGTGTAATTACCACCTTAAGAGTTTTTAATTGCTAAATTTTATCACATCGTTAATGGAATTTCCCAAGGTTTTAAAAAAATGCATTAGTTATGAATTATGATGCGTATTACAGATTAGCGACAAAGTGAAAATTTGTCAAAAACAGCAAAATTAATTATTTTGTTTGAATTTGAGATAAAAAAAAATACTTCCCGTCATACTAGCCAGATAAAAAAACTAGCTGTTGCTAGGAATTTTTTATACAAAATATTTAGTTATTTAAAAAAGATTGATAAAAAATTTATTCAACAACATATACTTTTAGGCATTCAACTTTTCCGGCTTCATAAAACTACACCCATTAAATTTTTTAGGGTTTTGAGATCAGATTTATGATTTTTACATTTAAATTTATCAATCCCAATTTTTTTTAAATCAATTAAAAATTTGGGAACTAGAGAGTTCTGGTTCCGGCTATAGGTCTATCGATTAATACGCTGATTCAATCTTTGATTTTACATAAGCAGAATCATGGCACTTGGCAACTTTTTTTTTTGACACAGGTTTCGTTGAACGACAGTCGCTATACAGATATATAGTCGATGTTACTGTATATTTTGACGTAAACTAATTTTTAAATGATTCTTGAGATAAATAATATTTGTCAGCTCCTTCGACAGTGAACAGTTATTTAATGTTACTAGTCAGCTTTTTATTTGGAGTATCTACTATTTATATTTTTCTGTATACTTATACATATTTGAAAATACATAGGTAGAAAAAATTTACTTTCAGAATTTTATATTTTATATTTTAAAATTCCTTCGGTCTTCGGCCGAAGGTTAGATGAATGGCCGAAGTCCGTCTTCGGCATCGGCCAAAAAATCACCTTCGGTCGGACACTACCACACAATGTATAGACGTGTGGTCTGCAATAAAAGTAGCTAATTTCATCTCTTTTATTTTAACATTTTGGTTTTCTGGAGCTTTTAAAAACTTTTCAACACTTTGAGCTGTTTTATTAAAATTCATGTTCGTCTCATGCGTTTTGGTTTTGGAATAGTCAGCAAGATCTGTTTTGCGTGCAGTGATTTTGGTCTAAAATATTCAAAAATATTGATTCAGGTTTAACCTACACTAAACGGTGCTTAAAAATTTGAATTCATATTTCAATTTGAGTCATATTTCAGTTAACAATTAATTTAAAATTTACTTATTTACCTTGCAAGCTTTGCAAAACGCATGTGTTTCATCATTCTCGCAGGCGCTAAGCCAACCTCGAAATAGTTCGTCCTGCTCCCAAGCCTTTTTGTAGCGTTGGTCGTATTGCTTATATTTAAGAAGTGCCATAAACGTAAACAGTAGCAACGAGTCACACGAATCTGCTATAAATGCAGCGACAGCAGCAAAAGAAGCAGCGAAAAAATGCAGTACACGCAGTTGCGGTTATGTATACGTGCATAAAACCAACCAAGTTGATTTCTTATATATTTAACGAAAACGAAGAAAAATTTATAGCCAGTAGATTTTATAAATTAAATTTGATAAAAACACATTATCACATTAGCGATTCAAAACGAGTAAATAAAAAACTAATGTAGGAAAGTGAAAATTATAGAAAAATACATGTCAACTAGTGGTTAGTGTTGCCAGGTTAATGATAATTTTTATTGTATAAAAAATGTCACGAATAAAGTGTTGCCAATGAACTTCAATAAAAGCAATATCTGTGTCATAGAAAATTCACGTATGATTTTTTATTAGTTAGAAAGGATTAATATAAAGGTATTAAAATAAACATTTTCGGAAGATTGAATTTAGTTGAAAACCCTCTAGAATTCTTTAGATTTTATTGGGAAAATAAAAACTTGAAAAATACCTCAATGGCATCAAAAAACTTTCAGTTTTAGCGGGAAACCTCTAGATCTGGCAACAGTGGTACTGGTGCAAGTGTCGAACAGACAATTCGATTCGAAGGGACCCGTCATAGAAACTCGTTCAGAACTCTCCAACGAGTAATGGGATACATAGTGCGTTTCATCAACAAAACACGAAACCGCAGAGAACCCCGCATGTCAGGAATGACGCTAACCCCAAAAAATCTATACAGTGATAACGACACCAATTTCATTGGTGCCAAGAGGCAATTTAAATAAATTTAAAGTAAAATTACAATAAAAAAAACCAAAGAAAAAAAACGCATTTTCCAAAACGAAAAAGTTGAATTAGAGTTGAAACACTTCAAACAGAATTAAAATAGCAACTAAACTGAGGAAAAAAGCTACGTGACTTTAATTTTATGAGGAAAGAGAATTTTTTATGGGAGCTCAAAACCTGAATGTCAGATACGATTGTGTTCAGACTTTGCAAATCTTGTTTTCATGTTCATTCTCGCGAATCCTGAAATTTCTTGACGAGTTTTTTCTTCGTTCTAACATAACGTTAACCCCTATGGTATATACACATCAGGGATGCTAACTCATTTTAACTTTCACCCTGATAGCTCCCTAGAAATTCCCCGATTTCCGACCGCATTCCCCGCACCGGTATAATTTCATATAATACCTTCTACTTAGGCCAAAGTCGTTTACAATTGATTCTAGGCATTGTCATTGTATTAAATAATGTTTTAATATGCAAATAACATTGGCATCACATCCATTGTCGTTTATTATATAAAATAACAAACTTTAAATGGTTTAGAAGCCATACAATGCAATTGCCCCATATTTATCATTGCAGTCCAGCACGGATACGACCTTAGAAGCGTTCAGGCATAATCCAACGGACGTAGCGTCATACCACTGTTCGCTCGAACAAGTATTGTGCCATTGGTCCGTACCTGCGGTTTCTCTCGTACTACGCAGGAATGCTGTCGCAACAATTATTGTCATTAGTAGGGTAAAACTAACCTGTCTCACGACGGTCTAAAATTACACTCGGTGAGTGTTATTTTCAGGGAGTCCTGCACTTTCTGGGCCCAAAATTTTAAATTTTATTAAATTTTGATAGGATTGATAGATTAATTAAAATGGATTTTCTGACTCCAAGTACTAGACTAAAAAAAAAGTACTCCAAATTTCTCTCTGAAATTTTTACAAATTACTTTTGAAAAATAATTCTTTCAAATAGCACACTTTTTTAAGTCTATGAACGAAATTACCAAATCTCCTTTTATGAAAAGTCCAGTGCTAATTTCCTTGCTATTGAAGTATTTGTTGAGCAAATTATAATTTTGTTTTGAATTCAAATATTAATTTTTTTAACATTTACCAAAAAATTTAAATACCAAACTCAAACAGTGTTGCATAAAGCAATGTTTTTACAGTGTTGGTTGCGAATTTGTCAGAATTGTATTTAGGAATATAAAATTTGACAAACAAATATTCTACAGACTTTTTAAGGTATTTGAACGTATGCTGAACGGTTTGAAATTCCCCGCTAAAAACACCTCATTCCCCGATTCCCCGCGCTAAGTAAAATTCCCCGCAAGTTGGCATCGCTGATATACATATAAAGCTACAGTTAGCGATCAAATTACATTATGAGACAGCGAATACACATGAACCAAAATTTAATTTGGCAAAAAGTATCATGCTTATTAAAGCATTATTAACATATATAAGTGTTTTCTTTGCTTTTTCTTAGTTTTAGCTGAGAATATTTGTTTTATTTAAGTCAGGATTACGTAGAGTTGTAATTTTGTCTATTGTGATTTTCCCATCGGAGCTCACAAGATAACCATTTCAATCACGAAATCAATTGAAACTTCGTAAGAATACATACATTTAGATTAAATGATTAAAATTTTTGAAGATCTCGCAAATTATCGAAAAATCTTAGATAAAGTTCTGTGAGCATGTTTGCTTTAACAAAACTCAAACACAGATAATGAGATGTGGTCTTAATTAGGCTGATCAAATAACCACATCAGACAACTTAGCCCTAATTTTTGGAGTAATTTCCTGTATACTTTTATGTACTCAAACCTAATAATTTTCATAATTCAACAGTGGCGTAGGTAGGTATAGAATCATTCTCATTTGATGGGACTTTCAATGATTGACGAGCACTTTGGTAAGAATTATTAGTACGGCTGGGATAAGCGGTCTCATGTAAAAGTACTCTTACATAAGACGGCTACCATGAAATTATTTTATTTAATAGGACATGTCAAAGCTGTGCGTGCTTTTTGAGTGCTGGTCACAGACTGCCCCCCTCCGCCTTTATTCTCATAATTCATTCTTTGTCATATTCAAGGGGTTATACACACTTGGAAGGCCGAAAAAATCGGTTTTCAAGAATTTTTCCTGAAAAGGCCTTTCATTGGATTCAAATAAAAGTTGCCTATATATTGTAACATTCTTTAACTTTATTAAACATTTTTTTTTAAAATAATGATTTTTAAAGCTTCTGTTGATGATTTCCGGGAAGTCCTCTAAAAAAAGGTGTCTTGCGATGAGCACGATATGTTTGGATCGGATCAACTAAAATAAAAAAAGCAAAAAGATTTAGTTAATGCAAGTAATTGATCGAAGGAATAATAAAAATATCCATTTTTAACAAAATGGCGGCTTTACAAACACAAAATTTTGATTTTTGATGCAAATTTTGGCCTTAAATTGGTTATAAAATTATAAATATTTATTGGAACTTTCAATTCTTTGATCAATTACTAAAAAATATATTTATAAAGTGTGAAAATTTGAGACTGATCGGTTGAGCCGTTTTTGAGAAATCTTGCTCACCGACTTTGAAAACACAGTTTTGAGAAAAACGCGTTCAAAGTTTTTAACGCTCTTTACACATAGTGAATTTGTCTTTACAAATATGCATGTAACTTCAGGAATATTTGTCGGAACGATATGAAATTTACAAAGAATATATTTATATATGCACATAATGAAAATTGAATAAAAATTTTTTTTTTTGAAAATTCTAAATGCGTATAACCCCTTAACATGGTTGCATTATAATCACGGTACCACAGTTCTTGTGCAAAAAAAAGAAGACTTTTTATTTTAATACATTTTAAATTTCGGCTAGAGTAATAGATTTAGTTTTTATAACTAACTAAATAACGGTCTCGTATACAAATTCATAATAAAACAATTAACCCAGTAATGCCTAGCGGTGCCATATGGCACCTTGTCGCTGAGCCGTTCCTTAGTCAGGCTCAAAAAAAATCTTTTTTTTCAAGTTACTTTCTTGATTTATCTACTTTGGTTCCCGCTCGCCCTTAATGGGTTAAATTAAATTCCGGTTGGATTAATTTTTTTATTAACCCTCTACTGCATATACGTGGTTTTTTATACCTTTTGGGTCGAGGATGCGGGACAACCCAGAAAAAATAGAGACTGTAAAGGCTGTCTCTGACGCTGAAAAGCGACTGAACTCCGACACAGTTAATATTTAACTTAATAAAAATTCTGAAAGACAAAAGATGATGTACAAATAATGAGAGGGATGATAAATAAATTGGAGGAGTACTCTAGGGTATGGAATGTATTGGCTAGCGCTGCATTTGAAGAATGAAATTAAGATTCTTTCGCGTAGATATTGTAGCTAACAAATTTTCAATCGCGCAATCATTTACACTGACCAAACATTAGCTCTGAACAAATATCAGGAGCCATCTTGTTAGCACGCTGTATGTATATGGTACAACAGCAACACTACTTTCGTACTAAAAATCGAACTCAGTCCGATCAGCCCGAATGAAAATGTTTTCATCCGTTCGGCTCAAAATACTATTTACTCCTGCTTAACATTATTTAGGAGTATTTTCTAGCGAACCAATGTTCAGCTTTGGTGACTCTTTCGTTCGTTCAAATATGACAAAATCAAAGATGTTGGTTTTCAGAAAGGGAGCTAAGCTATCAAAATATGAGAACTGGTCTTTCGACGACCAAAGGCCAAAGTTCTTCCGAAGTTTTTCACATTGATACCAACATATTACATAGCAAATTGCAACTGTTTTTTGCGTTAGGCGCCTCAAAATCCATTTACCTCAAATAGTAGATGAGCAAAGGAGGAGAAATAATTACATGTGCATAAATATCAAATCATTTTTTAAGTTACTAGTGTAATTTTTCCGCCTTCCCTTTGTATATATATCTTTTGATATATTCAAGAAAATGGGTCTAAAAAGTTAAAAATTTTAGCATCAATATGTCTCGTGAGCTTCAAAAAATATATTCCGTGAGTGTAATGAATTATTTATCCTGATTTATTATGAGATAGACAACGTAAATATTTGCTAAAATGCTGCTGTGTTTTTTATAAATGTAAATATCTCAAAAGCTTAATTCATCTATATTGTTATTTGCAACCATTCACCCGCCAGATTTTATCTGGATCCGCTCTTTGATTTCTCAGGTCACGATGCATTAAGATTAACTTAAAAACATTGCTCTTATAATAATATTGTATCTCTTTTAGTTTGATAAATCGTCGGTAAATGTGTGCTGGACTGCTACACAAGGTGCTCGGATTCAATGCTCATCTTTAAAAATCAAAAATAGAAAATACAAATTTTTTAACACGGCACCATCTTTTGTCAATGCTGTCAATGGTAAACCTCCAAGCGGAAAAATTGCCTAAAAAATCTTTGGCCATTCAGATTCGGCATAAAACTGTCAGTTCCTTCCATTCGTAAACAAATATAACCCACACAACATGAATGGATGCGAAAAACTCAGTCTGGGCCCTTCATGGAATGTTGTACCAAAGGATAGAAAAATAATTAGTAAATTATTATTAATTTTATTTAATCTTAAAATTAATTTGAAAACTAAGTTAAAGTTAAATACTAGTTGCCGGGCTATCAGCTTCATTTAATTAACTAAGTCCGATCTTGGTATAACATAGCGTCTCGACTAGCTATAATTCATGTTAATGTTCCTGTCTTACCATCAAAAGGTCTGACATCTTAAGTTAATGACATACTAAAAAAATCCAACATTTTGCCAAGACAGTACAGCTGCTATCAATCCTGACATGAATTTGAAGTTTCACTAGATTTTGACGTTTATGTATTTAAAAATGGTGCAAGTTAAACTTTATAAAAACAAATAATTAATTTCATAAATAAATATAAAGTATATGAGTGTTTATAAAAGCGGAAAATATGAAAGAACGGATTTGAAAAGAAAACCGTGGGAGGAAATGAGAAACAAATTTACATAGCGTCTCGACTAGCTATAATTCATAGCGATGTGCATGTTCATGTCAGAGCTGATGGCTATCAAAATATGAAGTGGGCAAATTATGTTTAGGCACTTCATTTTACAAAATGCTTTGAACAGTAAACAACAAATATGTGTTAAATTTGTTTCCTATTTTCTTTTCCAATCGACTCTTTTATAATTTTCTCTTTTATAATTTCATAAATACTCATATTCACGATATAGTATATTTATGAAATTAATTGTTTCGTTCCTGTTAAGTTTAACCTTCGCCATTTTTAAATACACAAACTTTAGGTTAGGTTGGTTAGGTTGGAGTGGCTGTCGAGAGACACACTTAGGCCTGAACGGCCCATTGTGATACCACATAGCTGGACCTACAGTTTAACGCCGACTCCGAACGGCGGTGTGGCAATTTTTTATCGGCTTGGTGGTTTTGCCATTATCAACCAATGTGTGTACTTGTACACTATCTTATAATTCTCATACACTTCATATTGATAGTGAATATAAGAAAGTAATGAAAATTAACCACCAGACGAAGACGGGAATCGAACCCGAACCTCCCAGATGAAAGTCTAGTGCACTATCAACTAGACTATCGAGGTCGTCCATTAACATATTTGCCTACTTCATATTTTGACAGCTATCAGCTGCTCTCACATGAATATTGCTATGAATTATAGCTACTCGAGACGCTTTGTAAGAGGAATACAACATTTTTTAATTGAATTTTTTTTGCGATTAGTTTTTTTTTAGAACTGCAAAACCAAAATTTAGTAGTTGAAGCTTCAACAATTTGTAGGCGGGCAAATGCAGTGCATTCAAAAAAATATTCACATCAGTTGTTTTAACATGATTTTCGTTGACGAAATTGCTCTCACACTTCGACCGAATGCCATTGTTCGTCAATAGTTTGTGTGCTACACGATGTATCTTATAGTGTACGTATGACAGCATTCCGTCAGCAGCGAATGTGAGCCTATTCACATGTGAATAGGCAAATCAAAATTGCCCCACACTATTTTAAAGACAAATTCATAAAATGATATATACATAATATTATTTTATCTTTAGAATATGACACGGTGAGAACGTCTTTTCAACAAGAGCGTGTTCGGCTTAATTGTACGAAAAAACTTAAGAAGTTGAAGTCATTCGTAAAGAAAGGGAACCAGAATTTTTTGAATCACTACAATATTGACGACTTACTAAATTGTGGTGTTTCTATAGTAACATACCAGCAGGATTTGGTGATAAAATGAGTTGCTGAAGCCAATCATACCATTACGCTTGAGTATATAATATATCCCTCAATACAATCCGAAGTCGTTTAAAGGAATTCCAAATAGAATTCCAAGTTACCATAACCAAACCCCAGGAGTGGGCTGCCGAACATATGGATAATGACGAATATTCTTTTTTGATGGCAAATATCATGAAATGTGCTTGGTCCACCAAAGACAGTAAAATGGTTCAGAGATTAGTAAAGCATCTAGGTAAAATTCATGTTTGGGGAAACTTTATAAAACTGAGTTTCGGCAGGTTAATCATGCTCACAAAAAATTTGTACTACCATATTTATCTGCATAGCTCCACTTAGAGCCAAAACATAATATTTGAGGTCTACAAAGCTAGATCGGGTCTGATAAAAAACTGCGTAGTTTTTGGCTCTCATTTAGCTTAAGACTATATTTTTTTAAACTTTCTTATGCACAAGAAGGTTTAATTTGGCAGAATATGTAGAATTGTTTTAAAATCGTGAGCTTTTGGTTTAGAGTTCTGTAAGGAATTTTCATTACATCTCTATCGAAATTCATCAAATCTTGAAAGTTTTCATACCATGTTCATTTAATAATACACAAGATGGTGGTTAGGCATTCTATACTAGAATATTTTCTGCGTTATGATATTTATTTTTAGGTTCTCTAAGTCAAAATTAGACAGTTTTAATTATGTTAGTACGCATGATTCTATAATAATTTCGCTTTTTTTATTTTTCTGCAATATAAAGTAATAAACTAGAATGTTTTCAATTATGTATATGTATGTATATTGCTGTTCCTGCTTTTTGTTTGGAAAAAATTTTCTTCTTATTATATTACGTATGTTTTGTTAAAACAACCTATCTCTATATACAAAGTATTTTATTTTCCCTTAAACTAAAACTACATCTTAGTTTAACTAAAAGTACTAAAGATAAACTTCGAATGTAGAGATTGGCTGTTTTGCCAAAAGCCCACAGATTTCTACCGACATTTGGAACAAAACGTACTTTTCAATACCAAAATGTACCTCACAAAAGTTGTGTTGAATGGATTAGTATATATAACTACAAATCGCTACCTTTTGCTGAAAACCTGAAATCTTTTCCAAATTCGAGTTTCTGATGTATTAGAATTAAATATTTTCACCTGCATCTCGACCAAAAATGGTTTAGTGCATTCAATCCAAACGTCTCTTTTCTTTTATCGCTTTTTTTTCTGCTAGCTATTTGCTGTTTTTCGCATATTATAGAAATTTGTTTTAGACAAAAAATACAACTAATTGGCTGTAGTGGCTATTATAGATTTAAACACGCAAATAAGCTTTAATTGAAAGTAGCCTACAGTCAGGACTAGATGTAATATTAATTGGTCATAAGTTTTTTTTCCTCTGAAAATAGCAAAAATTTTATATTGCTGGCCAGGAAGTATGGAAGTGGAGTTCTTTGTTGTTCTCCGAGTGTGTCTTCTGGTGTATAATCTTCGTTGAGTTGATTCGCCAACTGTACCCAATTTTGGAAGATTGTGTCTATCTCTTTTTGCCATCTAATTTAGAGAAGCCATTAGGACAATAATTCCAAGTGGCAGGCATTAACTTTGACATTTAGATACACTGATATTTAACTAATAAAAATTTTAATTCAGTTAAATTGAAATTCACAGCTTTACAATAATTTGGTTTAACTCACTAGGCGTACAGTGGCGAATGTGCTAGATCGTGCTGGTGTAGCGTTACTGTGCATAGACTTAGCGCTTAGTGAACGAATGTGCTAGATCGCTCTGTTGTAGCGTTGCTGGATGTGAACTTGCGTTTAGTAGTATACAAAATGATGTCGCATATGTCGTATTATCAAGTTCCGTTGGCAAAGTCGGTTTGCTTCCTTCTCCTACGGTTCACGTCTTTGTTGGAGGTAAGATTTGGAGTTCACTGTTAAGTTTGATCAAAGATCTTAATAATATAATATAAAGATGTCTCACTCCCATGCTTGTCCACATAAAAATGAAATCAAAACAGCAAGAAAGCCAAAGAGAACATTTTTTTCTTTGCTGTTGACGCTGCAAAAAAGTGAAACAAATCATCGTAAAATTGTGTATACTCGTTAATACTCACCGTTACAAACGAAGTGCAATTGTACCTTTGTCAAAGCATATCCGAGGCAAAAAGTTGAAACTATTTTTAGCCTGAATTGTCAGAATTTTCAGAATAAAAACAGTTTGAAGTTATATGTATGAGATCAGCCTGTTTTGAAACTGGAACTACTACATAATACCGTTTGCAGGCTTACCAGGGTTATTTCAATTTTATTTATTTTCAGGCCAAGCAGTCTAGATTCAGCTTTCCTTCAGTTTGTTCAGAACCAAATCAGGTTTTTTTTTCTTTACTTTTTATTCAAAATTGTTAATAAATGCATATGCAAATAAAGAAAAATAATTCATAAAATGTTCCATTATATATAAAACTTCACTTCTTTTGCTTTTTCGCCGAATAATTTCTCTTATTGGAAATTACATGATTTATGTATGCTACGAAAGTATTTCTTTCTACGTAGTTTGCACTCTTTCGATTTATCAATTCTAAAAAATAAATAAGTATATATTAAGGCCCGTATATTGTTACATTTCATAAATATATTAAGGGTCGCACATAGGAATATTTATATAAAAAACCTGACCAAAACTCAGAACTAAAAACTTAGTACTTGTGCATATTTTATTTAAGGTAAGTATATTTACCAAACAAGCCTTCGAATAATTTTTGGTCAATCCCTAGTCGACCTTTGCCTTTTCCAGTTGCAGAAAACTTTATTAAATTGTCGCCATATATTTCCAACAGTGTTTGCTTCACTATTACTCTCCAATCATGGTGATGTTGGTATTGTGCTTCAATTAAAGCGATTGTTGCCTTTGTCAAATGGAATCCACAATTTTTAGAAATTTCCTCCTGCGAATAAAAATTTTATAGATTGTCTAATCAATATTTTTGCGAGTTATCTCAACTCTTAATATAAATACCTTTTCTTCGTCGCCTTCAAAAAAATGTGGTTGGATCTGAAAACTCAAGAACATTTAGTATTTGTACAATATTAAATTCATTAAATGGGTGAAATGAATTACTTTGCCATGTTGGTTGAGAGCTTTTTGCACTTCATTTTGCCGATCGAAAATCCTTTTCATCGCTTCATAAATTGCTTTTTGGATGGCCACATCACGAGCTGTAACTGGCAAATAACAAACAAAGTTATAAAAGCATGAAAATTACACTAGTTTTAAAACTGAATAAACAATTATCTACTTACTTCGTCCGTGAGGCATTGCGGCGATTAACTCATCAGCTGAAGGGATATTTTCTACTACAGAATTGCCATCATTATCAGAGAGAAGCAGTTCTCGGTTATCAAGAGTTTCAATCTCTTCATTATTCGTATCCTTGATTGATGGTGTATTGTCCTTTACTTGATTTACAGTTTCTTCTTCTTTCAGTACTCTTGCTGATCACAATCATCCAGTGGCTTTGTTAGCTTTACTATGAATTCGTATTCATCTTCACTTAATGCATTGAATAGATTTTGCTCAGCTATAATTGTGGTTGTTTTAACTACGTTAATCGGTTGTGAGATGTGTGACTGAATTGGATTATCAATAATGCGGCTGAATTTTAACTGCTTCTGTGTCATAGTGCTCGTGTCAATCGCGAGGAGAAATATTTTGTAAAGCTTGAGTTGTATGAATAATGTCTGCACTGGATGGTGTTTGGAGAGGTGAAAAACTGGACTATTTTGACTGAGAAGTCACTGTTACCGAAGTGGGAGCATGCGCTTTTTTTGGCTTGGGTGAACCAGAGAAATCTAATGCAGCATTTTTAAAAATTGAAGATTCCATTCAAATTTTTTCTTCAATTTGTCTCTTGTTAGGTTTCTGTATCATTGATTTTGTCTTATTTGTTGCATAGTTCAAATTCCTTTCTGATTTTTTTTTTTTTGTCGGCAGAAGGCATCACTGTTGTTGATTGTTGTGAAATACTTTGGGCGTTGCGCATTGGTTGACCTTCGGCATCTTTCTTCATCAAAATTGTCCTGTGTAGCTCACCCTCATTATCTGTAAATCAGAAAAAGTTTTGCATTTATTTTTGTGTCACTCACAATGTTATAAAATATGCAGAAAGTTTTCAACTTACTTCCGATATCGGTCAATTTCAATTGATCGTTGTTGAAATCGAAGACACTTCCTATTGCACGCTTTGATTTGGGCACATTCGCTAAGGGAATGACTAGGCTCGATTTGTGTCGTAAAAACCATACAATTGCCAGTTGTTTTTTGCGACCCGTGATTCACTTTAATGTTAAATTTAATTTTTATTTTAGAAAATACAAAAAATTAATTTCGTATGCTCGTGGCTGTGTGCTCGATGTCAGTTTAAAATGGCGCGTACGTAGAAAATTAGATTCAAAGTAACTGTACTTAGTGTTGCCGTTTTTAGTACAATGGTAGTTTTCACTACATTTCAACATGTAGTGTCATAACTCCATTTTTCCCAAAAATAGTTCTTGACATTTTCCGATTTCAAGTAGTAAAAAGCAAAACAAACGCAAAAGCCTGGTAAGCAACGGCAAACTGTGAAATATACAGCTGAAGCAAACAACGAAGCGCGACAAAGAAAAATGCGAATCGTGTTAAAAATATTTAGAAATTATAAAAAAAATGGAAGTAAATGAACCTAAGAAGTTCACGGGTCCCAAAGCAATTATCTTTTCTCATTAAACAATTGATGCACAAACTAAAATTTAGTGAATTCCTGCAAACGCGTAACCCGCAAACTGCGCAAGTGTGCAAGTTTGTACAATTGTTTGAGGGAACGCTCTTGTCGATAAAGGTGTAAATTACGCAAATCGTATAATTAATTGCAGCCCTGCGATAGCACACAGAAGTTATTAAGCAAATAGGCTAATAAAAAAAGAAACAAAAATGAGGGAAATAAGTAAACAAGAGAAAGAAAAATGTAAAATATTTCTGTACCATACAATTCATACAATTGTATAAACTTTGAACAAACTAAATCAGCTGTGAGTTTCACAGGGTTGCATATACATTTGCGCAAGTTTGTGAGGTCATTTGCGCAGTGAATTCATAGCGCAAACTTATCTGGAACATTTTCATACAAATTTTGACAGCTGATTTGCTTACAAACTTGAGCAGTTTGCAAGGTGTTTGTTTGTATTTCTTGTTGAAGCTTAGATCGGTTGCTTTGTTTGTGTTTATACAATGAAGCGCTACAAAGTTAAAGAGCACTATTTATATTCAGCTACAACTACACATTGCAATGAAACTCATTTAAAATGCACACATTTAACTTTTGACAGATTGTAGTGTTTAATTTGTAAATGTGTTAAGATGTAAGTTATCGTTTTTCATAAAAAAAGACAATAATTGTACTAAAACTTTCGCACATTTCCGCGGTGATGTTATTACCTTTCATATGTACATAAATAATTCTGCTAATAAATTTTCACATAAAACGTACCAAAAAAATACAGCACTGGCGCAAAAACCAAAACATATTTTAAATTTTTCATAAATTAATTTTGCATGAACATAAATAATCAATCTTATGTAGCACAACCTTTAAATTCTGTCGAAATGGAATAATAAAATAAATTTATATAAAAGAATAAAATAATAATAAAAACATTTTATATCAGAAAAAGGAATTTTTTCATGTTTAAAGAATTTCCTTAGTACGAACAATTATTTATGTCCAAAAAATTTTCTAAGTCTAAATGACGAATATAATAAATTTTCTAAGTCCAATGTTCAATCTACTTTGAAGCTGAAAGTCTGTTGAAATGCATAAAATTTTAATTTTGATTTGGGAAGTTCAGAATGATAGCAGGCTGAACTATTACTTAAAAAATGAGCCTGCTTTGATACTGAAAGTTCTTCGCTCAAAAATATATTCGCAGCAGTATGTTTATTGCGATACAAGAGTGAAAATTATTTTTAATATGGGCCTGATTTGATGCGGGCCACACTGTTTTTTTTATATTCAGACTGCTTAGCATGGAGTCAGGCTCAAGCTGAAAATAGTTCCAACTTTTCGCCTCGGGTAAGCAATGAAATTTTGTGTTTTTGGAAATAAATATTTTCTGGTTTCTTTGTACAAACAGCGACAAATGTGTGTATGAACGGCAATGTTATGCAAAATATGCATTCGTGGCAACTGTAGAGTAAATTATATGGAATTTTTAGGAAGAAGAAGAAAAAATAAACAGTCATTTGGACATAGTAATTATTATACGATTCTACGTCGAAGTAGACGGGTAGTATTTGTGGGGTTAATAATAATTTAATAACATAGAATATTTTATTAACGATTTTAAGATTTATTTTTCTTAACAAAATATATTCATAAATGGGTTGTATGAATTATATGAAAATGAATGAAAGTAAAACAGAAAAAAAATAACCCATCAAATTAGATGATTTAACTAGTTAGTTTTTTTTTCGAAAAATTAAGCAAAGGCAATAAAATATATTCAAAAATACTAAAATTAAAAAAGATTGTTCACATAAAACATCTATTAAATATCTACCTCAACTTATTTTTTGTTTTGGTATTACAGTAGAATTCCTATAATTCGTAATCGCAAGGAACCAGCAATTTGTTACGAATTACAGGGGTTTTCGATATAACGAGGTTAAAATAAGAAAAATACGAATTAACGGGATTTATTTAATAGAAAGAAAAATAATTATTCATTTAGCTGAAATATGATCTAAGCCTCTTCTCGTGTATCTTGTCTACTGAATTTTCATACATCTCTGGCAACGAACAAACTGACCTACACGATGGAATGAATTAAAAAACTCGCAACCGGAAATTCCTGCACCTGTAATAAAGAAAATGAGTTCTACTGAAAGGATGTTTTAATGTTTGACGAAGTTGTAATTAGGAGGAATTTGAGTTATAATATTTCAGTCGATGTTGTAGATTCATTGGAATATTTAAGCTACAAGCGAATAAAGGTACGAATGAAGGTACCGGTCAAGTCTGCACTTTTATGCTGAGGGGCTTATTTTACAAATGGATATTCGTTTTTGATTGTGTTGTTCCAGAAACTTCCATTAAGGGCCATATTTAAAAAAAAATTATACTTACTAAATAACACACAGATTGCAACAGAAATGCATTTAAGAATACGAGTGATAACTTGTGATCAAGGCACAAACAATTGAAAATATTTTGATCTCTTGGATGCATTCGTAGAATAAATAAAAGTATATCTACATTAGATGGCTTATTATGCTAAAGTATTTCAGATCTTCATTGTGACAGCAGAATGTGAAAATAGGGTGTTAAAAACCAATTAAAATTAAAAAAAAAAAATTTAATTTGCGAAAACTGGATGAGCTACTCCGAAAACCGTGATTTTTAAGGATGTTTTTCAATAGGTTTGGTTTGTATGGAAAAAGCATTCAACTTGCATATAAAAGATTTTCAGATATCTATAACTATGTAAAAAATTCCGCTAAAGCGAATGTCGTAACCAGTACTGAACCCAAAGTCACCCCTAGTGCCTAAAGTGACCATTTAGCACTTTTTTTTACGAATTTTTAAATTCACCCGTTAGGATTTTGAGTATAGCGGTAATTTTATATAAAATTAAAGTACGTAGGATTGTAGGTAATTTAATTTAGATTATTTAAAGTACAAAAATTATTCAAATCGAGTTATATTTGAACTAATAAAAAATTTTAGTGAACCCATGTCGAGTCCAATCAAGTTCATCTTTGACAAATGCCGCCAAAAAATTGCAATTAATCAGTATATCTGCGCTTTGATATTTCGCCAGTACTTACGCACACGATAATTTTACGAAGATTTTTCTTTCTTTTTTTCCTTCGCGTAAAATCGCTATCAAACGAACAACAACAAAGAAAAAAATTAAATAAAGCATTATTAAATTGTTTGTTATTACTCTTACAGATACTAATTGCTCATCTATGATATGTACTTCGACGTAGAGTAATTACTATGTCCACATGACCGATTATTTGTTTCTTCTTCCTAAAAATTCCATAAGATCTACTCTACAGTTGTCACGAATGCATATTTGGCATAACATTACCATCCAAACACATATTTGCCGCTGTTTGTACAAAGAAACCAGAAAATATTTATTTTCAAAAACACAAAATTTCTTTGCTTATGCTTTGACAAATATGTTTGTATAATGTGTGCTTTGATATTTCGTCAGCATATACGAGTACACACGACAATTTCACGATATTTCAAAAAATTTCTTTGCCTATGCTTTGACAAATTTGAAATTTGTGTAGTTGATATTTTGCAAAGCAAACAACAAACAAAAAAACGTACTCTTTGGTGTCTTACTTTATTTTTAACTCTCTTGGTTTTGCTTTTCAATTAATATTTTCTCTTTCTGAATTAACATAAATTTTTATGCGGACAAATAAATGCAAGGAGTGAGACATCTTTATATTATTAAGATCTTTGGTTTGATACTGCGTTATGTTTGTCCACCATTATTATTGTATCACTTACCTCGAGGCCAGATACCAGCAAAGTAGAGCAAGTTCTGTGTAGTCTCCCTTTTTATATTCAACGCGAGCTCGTCACTGTATTCCAGCGCTGGAATATATGGCATTGTTATTTTGCTGTCTTTACGCACAATATTGTTGTTGTTGTGGTAGCAATTATAACTGTTGTCATCGGTGTCCAGTTCAAGAAAAGTAGCCACCTCTTTGGGGTGTGTCCAAAGATGTCTGGGTGTTAAGTTAGTTGGGTGCAGAGCGCAATTAATTAAGTGTTTAGTGTCGCGCGGAGTTTGACCGCAGGCATACATCCCGACCAGTAATGTCGATTCTTGATAGATAAGAATTGTGGAACATACTGTATCCCGACCTGAGTTGGGCCAGGGCAGAGTTTTTTCCAAATGACTCCCAAGATTTTGGGGTATCTTACTATCGGAATTGTTCGGCCATCGACTAGTAAGTTGAGCATTCGTCTAACCCCCTTAGTCCATATGGTTAACAGGGTAGCCGTGCAGTAGGAAGCTTCAGGTTACGAACTCGTTCAGGTAGTTGTTGATGTTGTTGGTAAGATGACCAACTTGTCTGTCGACAAGTGTAGGCAGCAGGAAGGCTTCAGTCGTCTTCACAACGGGTGAAAGAAGAGAGATGAGCCGGTAGGCAGCAGGTGATTCGAAAGAGATCGCGGTCTCTCAAGGAAAGTTGGGTCGGACTATTGGAATTCTACCTGCTGCCGTGGTGATCGTTTCACGGAATCGTTTTTCGCCGATTCGTATGTCCACAGGTAAGGAGGATTGAGAGAAAATACAGCCGGATAAGGCTTTGAACTCGTCCCAATTGGCCTTGTTGTAGTTCACTAATGTTTTCTTCTCAGCCTCAATAAAATCCTCCGGGATATCGATGGTGACTGGGATGTGATCCGATTGCAGTCTGATGTTTTTGGCCCAGTGTGCGCTTATAAGCAAGGATGCGCCGGCGATGCTGATGTCTGGTGAGCTGGAATAGCTGGCCGTAATTCTGGTCTGTTGTTCAGCACACCCAGAGAAATACTTACTTGGTTCGAAGAAAAACGGCTATCAAATTGAGGAAAAATGGGAATAATTTGGCGCCATAGAAACGGTTTCCTCATTTAGATATATAAAATTTCTTTGAGGAAATATTTTTCATATATGAGAAACTGTATATAATTTAGGTAAAATTTTCCTCAGTTTGAGGAATAATTTTCTATAGATTAAAGACAATTTACTTTTTGGAAAAGAAATCCTCAATTTATGGAATATTTTCTACAATGTTGTTTTAATTAAAAGGCATAGAAATCATGTTTTTTTACTTGTATTCATTTATTATTTTATTTTTAATAAGAATTAAGGTTTACATTAATACATATTTTTACAAACACTACAGGCATCGTCGCCTTGAAATGATCAAAAGATCCTTATGGCCACCAAAAAATTATAAATTGAACTTTATTGAAATTTATATCTTTGGAATATATTTTATTTTTTCACAATATATATATTTATATATATTTTTTTTTTCACAAATTATATCAATAGCCACAAACCACTTCGCTTGAAATAGAGACGCCGACTTAAAAATTCAAAAGAAAAACAAAGCGTATGCGATTATCTGCTAGGGCCAAAAGAGTACATAAAGCTAGTTTTTTGTATATACAAAAATTTTGTATGGTGTACATTTTTGGTATATTCGTCTCTTTCTTACATTTTCTATGCACAAAGAATATGTAAGTTTAATGATGCCACCTTATTTTATTCTAAATAAGGTAATTTGTTCTTTTATGGTATTTTGATACTTTTGTTTTGCAGCCAAATGGTGCTTGAATTTTTATATGCTGGTGCGACTAAATTTTGGAAAAAACAGGTTTATGGAAACGTCCATTGTTCCATGCGCATTTATGTTAACAATAGAGCAAGTAATTCATAAAAGCTCTTGAGTTAAAATTTTATGCAGAGACGCGCTGAAAGGACTAAGTTTTAGAAAAAAATTATTTTTGAAGATGCCCATTTACCACACCCATATTTTCTTGTGTTTATTTACTTTTTTATCTTACTTTTCTTTAATTTTAGTTTTAACAATTTCATTGAAACTTGGGATTTAATTTCAATTGGTGGGCAGCATCGCAATTAAATTTCCAAAAATGAAGAAAAAACTTACTTCAAATTGAACACCATGGTTGCATGAAAGGAGCACATTTTTCTTCATTTTGAGGAAAATTTACATAAACGAGAGAAATTTTCGTGGATTTAAATTGAGGAAACTTTTACTTTGTTCTAGATATGGGTATTTTTCTGGGTGCAGAGCTGTCAATTTCTTCGGCGATGTGTGAGCCGCGCTGGTCGTTGTTCAAAATCCACATCACGTGATGAGCATTTAAGTCGCCTACAATAAAGCGATTGTTGCCCACAAATAACTGGTCATGTAGTGGGACGGATCTTTCTACTCCCCTTTTGCATCTACTTGTGCGGTTGTTGAATCGCTAATAATTAACTTTAACCCTTAAATGCATACCGTACCATATATGGTACATGTCTTTAATCATACGGTAATCTAATTAATCAAGCTGAAGCGATATAATGTACGCTTTAAATTAAAACAGACAAAATTATCCTTCATATAAATACCGTTACAGCTTGCTTACGATTTTTTTTAGTTGTCAGTAAGCTGCCGAAGTGGTCTTATGCACTTTTTGCACATAATTTCAAAAGTGATTTTCAATAGCAAAAAAAAAAAAAATGGTAAAATTTGTTATTCGTGTGGAAATAAGTATTGATTAGTACATTGGACTTTCTTTCAGCTAAATATAATGAATCTTGATCAAATTTGATATCTTAGAATAGTTGTTTTTTCTATTTTTCTATGTACCATATATGGTACTCTATGCATCTGCGCATTTGATTATTTGGATTGTTCAATTAGATATGGATGGCATTATTATTATATTATAACGTTGATGAGGCGGCGGATATGCTTTATGATGATGACGATGATGAATTGATGGGCATACCTAACAATGGTGATCTATTAGATGATAAAAAAGAATGGGTAGATGAAGGGTCGGATGAATTTATTGGTGAAATTCAAATACCGTAACGCGTGAAAAATCGAGCAGAAACTAATTACGCCATATTGAATGAAAGAGCATTTTCCGGCATATTTTTCAACAATGACGAGCTGGACGTATCTATTTTTGAAGCTTTTAGAATTTCTGTTCCTGATGTTAGTACGTCAATACAAGTTGATTTGTTCATAGTGACGCAAGAGCCTTCTTTTCCGGGGAAATGGTACATTTTCTAGGAAAATCAATGCCTGATTCGTGCTTAGCGAGCGATTTTACATTAGGGCAGCTTGGTTTCCATACTGATAGCTGACCTCATGCATTTAAGGGTTAATATTTCCTCTGATTATTTTGGTGAGTTCTTACATTTTCTCTTATAACAGCTTCTGTTTTTTTCCTCAACCGTTCTTTTTGGATTCAATAAATCAGCTGTGCATGTGACATACACCCGTGCTACAAACCTTGTTTTAATGCATTTTTCAAAGTTTTACGGCATTCTCTGCTAAGCCATTGGTCGTAGAATGACCGACTGGCGTTCTAGTGTGGTGAATGCTATTCAATTTCAAAAAATTTTCAAATTCAACCGACATGCACCAGCAACATTCACGCGGATTGGCATGTGAGTATGGTATTTTATCAACCTCGCGAAATTTTTCTAGGTTGGTGTGTAGGCCATTCTTGTCAGTAATATGATCTAAATACTCTACGCGCTTGGAATTTCATTTATTTTTTGCAAGTTTGAGACCCGCTTCCTGCAGCACCTTAAGAACTTTTTCTACTCTTTCTACATGCTGTCTTCTATTAGTTAATGTGATCAAAATGTTATCGAGGATCACCACTACCCCGTCCAAATTCAGCCGAAGAGCGTCCATAAATTAGACGGGTACACCCGCGATACAGTCCTTTCGTCGTGGCAATTGTGGTTAATTTGCGTGACGCTTTGTTCAACTCAATTTGTTGGTACGCCACTGTTAAGTTTAACTTGGTGAACTCGCTTCCGTGCAGTGTCTCAAAAATGTCTTCTTCACTACCAAATTGGGATTTAACGAAACTTTAAGATCACCATATATGCGCACACCACCACATTTCCTCAACACCGGCACAATTAGCGTGGCCAACGCAGGAAACTCGACAGAATCTTGTGTTTTCAACTCTACTAACTTTTGCTATTTCCTGTTCCTTTTTTATTCTGAATTGCTAATGGCACTGGTCTCGGCTTGATAAATTTTGGAACCGCCCCTCCTTAAGATGTAGTTTTACCTGCGCTTTTTTGAAGTTCCTAAACTGCCATCAAATAAATCATGAAACTTATCAAAAACCCTTTGCTCCATGGCTTTGATCTTTGTTTCCGCATAATTAAAATTAATTAACCCTAGAAAAGTACTCATATTTTTTGCATACGTTGTATGTAATCTTCCTCGAATCGACGAAGTCATATTTAACTCCAATTTCTGGAAATAATATATAGCTACACATTATAATCTACTTTCCTAATCATATTTAGACTTTTCTAAACCAAATAATATGCACTGTATATATTTTTAAAAATGATTTGTTTATTTTTAAGCAATTTGTTTCAAGATCCAGCAAAGAGAAATTTAAAAATATGTGTATGAGGTATTTGTCGAGTCGACGAAGATTACCTTTCTAGGGTTATATTTTCCAGAACCATTGCCGATAAAGTTTCGCGTTCACGGGTTTAATTGCCATGCCGTTGTAAGTCTTCAAAATTATATTTGTTGCCAATAGCAAGCATTTTCCAAAACTATGCTTATAAGTATCAAACGAGAGCACGCTATATTCTGAGCCAGTGTCTAATCTAATAGCCAGTGGAATTTCGCTTTCTTTATAGATTATAACTACTATGATTAGAAAATCCGCAAAACAAGCAATGCTGCTGTTGCACTTGATGTCCTTACTGCTGCTGTCGTTGTTGTTGTGAGTAACTGTTCTACTGCTTACCTCTGCTCCGCGCCGCCTCGTTGTTGTTGTTCACAAAATAAAAAGCTTCTGGTGACCCTTGCTTGACCTTGCTAGGGTCATATTACATTCGAATATACTCTGCAGTAGTTGCTATCTCTACCGCTTTGTTCATACTGCATGACATATCTTCTAAAAAGATTTTGTCGCGAGCCGGACATTTTTCCAGCCCCATATCGAATTTGTCACGTACTGCCATCTCCAAAAATGTGCCGAATTCACACTTGACTGTTAATGCGCTCGCACGTTCTGCCCATTCGTTGACCTATTCTGTGGATACTTTATTTGCATTATAGAATTTGTAGCGTTTAGCAAATGCAGACGACGCTGGTTTAACCCTTTTAATGAGGCTTGATAGAAACCTTTTGGTTTGAAATTATGGTCTTCCACAGTCATGACACCAAAGTGCATGGTTCTATATTGGTTTGTTTGTCCTTTATTCAAAGTTAAAAAATAGCTATGGAGCTGTAGGCAATCACCGGATAATCCGATTTCTCCAATTTTTTATTTTCATATTCTCTTATCTTTTATAAACATTATTGAAAAAACAAAACTTCCGATTAGTAATAAATGAATACATTTTTTTTAAAAAAATAGTGCAAAAGATTTTACCAAAAATTTTTGCACTTAGTTTTTTTTGCTGGACTTCAAAGACAAAAGCTTAAATAAATGACTCGTGGTGGTCATATGACCGAAATCGAATTTCATTCATAAAATGTAATGTTTGCACTACACCCTCAATAAATTTAAACTGAATATCTCGAAAAATTCTGTGTTTTATTAATAGATAAAATTGTTATGTCCTTAATGGAAAACCCTTTAATTGGTAGGGAGCTGTTAGTTTATTTCAATTTTATTTAATACTAACAAATGTAGTGTGTCGTAGAACGATGAATAGACGACTAAGAAAGAAGCTTAACGAAAGTAATGTAAAATTTGCTAAACCCGCTAAGTTTGATAGAACGTGTTGTGTATGATGCATTACGCAACATACCACAAAATTGAATTGCTTTTTTTTCGGTGCAACTGTTGGTTTGTGATATACCATGGTGCATTTGCAACCATACGCAATACTTTGTTTTGGAATCTTTGCAATATTTCAATATTGTAGTTTGAGGCTGTGCCCCACAGTTGAACACCGTAGGTCCACACAGGTTTATAATAGTTCTATATATTAGGAGTTTGTTGTGTAGTACAAGTTGCGAGTTTCGAGATATTAGCCAGTAAAGTTTAAGCAGTTGGAGACCTAACGCCTTGCGTTTTGTAAATATGGGTTTTTTCCAGGTGAGACGTCGATCGAAAATAGTTCCTAGGTCCTTGGCATCATCTGCTTGTGGAATTTGCTTTCCGTTCTTTATAATTGGGGACATGTGTCTTTTCTTGTTGTGAAGGTGACTTGAGTTGAGTTCGTTTCATTGCCTACTACTCGCCAGCATTTTAGCCTTGTTGAAATATTATTAATACTTCTCTGAAGTATGTTGGAACCTGTTATTAGGCTTTCACTAACTGCCACAACAGCAGTGTCATCAGCAGAAGTCTCAATCAATATTCTTCTGGTTCTAAAGAACTGGTCCCATTACACTGCCTTGTGGTACACCAGCTTAAATATTGTGTAGTTTACTGATCTCTTCGCCTTGCTTTACAAAGATGTTTCGATTGTTTATGTACGCTTTAATGAACAGATAAAACATAAAAAAATCACGTAAGGAACCTGCAATGCCAATATAATAGTTACTATCTCTATCGTGATCTGCAATAGGGGAGATTCTGTGAATTTGCTCTATCGTAGCGTGACCATCTCTGAAACTGAATTGGTCTTCAGGATAGAGGTGTCGTTCTTTAATGATTGGGCATAATCTTTTTTAGGAAAAGGGTTTCTAAAATTTTTGAAGCAATGGGGATGGAATGGATAATGGAATGTGGTATAATCTGCTTAATGAATAAAATGTGATAGTATACCTATTCTACAGTAAATTACTCAACGTGTTGGACTTGTTATAGTTGGGTTTCCTGTTTCTTGATCAAATTCGGTATCCGGTGCTCCTGGGTTTCTCGAAATTCCGCTTGGTGCGCGTGAGCTTGGAGGTTGCTGAATTTTTTTGAATTATTTTTAAATTAATAACTGCAAATTGATAGCTATAAATTGCGCGGGAAATCTAATTTAACACCCAAATAACACTGGTCGACAAAATAATTTTTTTGTCTGCTGCAAACCGCAATACTATTTTTTGGTAGATTTGTCATCGCTGAAAAGTTTACCCTTTTGTGCTTGGGGACCGGGCCCATTGTAAAGAATTGTAAAGAAATTCTCACAAAATTGTAAAAAAATCGTTAAATGTGGTTTCACCCAATTCCTAAAATTGTGAATTCGGACTTGTAAATCACAAGCAATATTTGTTTCAACAAACAGGATTTGTAGTTTACAAGTAACAAATTTGTAGAAATTTTACTATTTTGTAGTTTTTTGTTTCACCAAACAGACGACTAATCACAAATTTGTAACATTTGTAAGAATTTCTTACAAAAAAAAATCGCCTTTAAAATGGCTACAATTGTTTATTTTTCGTTTTTCGTCATACTTTTAGCAGACTGTTTTTATATTTACAGTTTTTAATCAGCATCTAAAGAGTGTAGATTAATTTTAAAAAATTTTAAAATCAATAAACATGTACCAAATTTAAAAATGATTTTATTTTTCTTTATGTATATACAAAAAGATTAAAAAAAAAGTAAAATTGAGCATTTTTAGGTAGAAATACCCCTTAATTAAAGAAGCCGCGAAAATTTTATTTTGTTTGCTCATTGGTAAATGTCACCATACATTAGTGTCACAAATTTAAAAAAAAAAATTGGTTATTTACAATTCATACAAAAATTTCGTGAAATGTAATTTTTTACACTTGTAATCTGCAAGTGCTCTTTTACAATTTTTGTTGCCTCTTATTACAAATTTGTGAATTCGTGAGTTGTAACTTATAAACGAAAAATTTGTAATTGTAATTCACAAGCACAAATTTGTAATTGTAAATTGTATTTGGTGAAATAGAGCACAGAGGCGTTGGTGTCGGCTTTCTCAGTGTCGTTTCATGTGCTCTATGGTATTGCACATAACGTGCATATTTGCGCCCGTGTGAGCAGCCTCAATGAAGAATCATTAACCTTTCAAATAGTTTTATTTTCTGAGTTCTGAAATGCGTAATTAATCTTGTTGATTTTACTTTGTACTTTGAAAAACATAACAACTTTGGAAGTCTATAGCTAGCAAGGGAATGAGAAACTATCCCCTACCCATGCTATTTTTTTATTTGCCTTGACTTCTCCATATTGTCTGCTTTTGTATTGACCATCGGTAGTGTTGTTTCAATACCGGCATTTACTCAATACCAATATTTGGTAAATGGCAAAAATTTACGGCAATTACTATTAAGCTCAACTTATTTCTTTTATTCATTTTTACTTTTAATAACAATCAGCTGTTTTTAATGCCATCTGACATGAACTTCGGAGCTTTACATTCTGTTCCCATTTTTCTTTGTCGCGCTTCACTGTTTGCTCTCTTTTCAAAGCAAACAGCGAGTAGATATTGGCACTATGTAATCTATACCCACCTGAGTGCTTGTATAAAAGCATAGAGTATAAAAATATGGAGTATTTACTCATAGGTATTTATATCCGCCTAACACTAAACATCGGGACGTATTATGCAGGCTACACACGATTAAACCTGTTGTACAATGCGTTGGACTACAAACGAGTTGAACTGTTTTTTCATACACACTTTCCAACACGTTATATAATGCGTCGTACAACTTCATTGTTATTTTATTATTCGTGTTGCAATCAACCTAGTGGAAAATGTATGAATTGAATGAGATTGGAAGGCAACTCAATATCATGGAGAAATTCTAGTGGGTCGAAATACCATAAGCTAGGCTCATAAATTTCATCCGCCCCTGCACCACTTTTTCTTTCGCTTTTATCTTTTCTCTTTAATTCTCTTCTATACGTTGTTCTCATGTTATTTATTCTATTTTTAAAACTATCAACTTTAGCATTTTCGTTAATTTTTCTGTTTTATTATTTTCTATTAACGACATTTTATCATTCATTGTGGCTGCTCACATTGGCGCAAGCATGAACGTCGTGGGCAGGACGGTCGTACTCACATGAGTTCAACCATGTTGGGCTTTTTCTAAGGGAAAAGGAACGGTGGAACTGGAATTTTGTCACTTTTTCCTATGCTCGCAAAAACAGGTTCTTTTGTCCGCAAAAAATGCAAAATAAATATAAATTAAGTGCTTTAAATGTGTGCTTAAAATTAAAATAATAATTAAAATAAAAAAAAAATATAAAATAATTTCTCGTAGCCCCATATTGGAAAAATTGGTAGCAACTTAAGTGAATTATTCATCTATCAATTTAATATTCCATGCAACCCACGTTTTTTGTTTTAAATCATGCAAATGTTTTCAGACCTACTAAAATTCACAATTACATATTTTCAAGACAATCTGTATGGGATTATGAATCTATATGGGGTTTTAATCTGTATGGGGCTAGGAGAAATTATTTCATACTTTTTATTCCGTTTTAAAAACGTGGTATATTAAAATTTTTTTTATTTAAATTATTATTTTCTGCTTTTTAGTCTTGTGTGTGTGAAATTTTTTACTGCTAATCCAACTATATAGGCCTAAGCCCCTGTAAATGTTCCGTGTTGCACTGTGTAATCGATAACAACATAAGAAAAGTAGCACAGTTGTATTTTTCTTTGAAATAATATCACATAAAAAGAATTAATTGTACGAAAGTGTACTGAAAATCTTGCTTATGCACTGGCGTATTTCCTAACCTCAAAGTGTGCTAAAACCATCTTACACATCACTAATGTATACGTATGTACACACATATATACCATATTTTTTGTCATCCAGTTCTAAGCTATGTTTAAAGTTCCAAGTCTCTAGCTCATCGGGAAGTTAATTTAAATTCGATTGCAAAATTCCCCCCTAACAGACACCATTGGAAGCGAGTTGATATAATCGTGGTAAAAAATAAAAACAACAATCTCTAAAATAAATAAAACAAGTTTGTTAAAAAATTAGCGAGAAAATGAAGATTGTGTGTGCCCTAAAGGCGAATTGTTTGTTTGTGTTGATGTTGCCTATCCAACTTATTATGAGGGAAAGTGGCAAAATCGGAACAATATAAACATGGAACATTCATCAATGCGCCGATTTTTATTTTATTTTTGAATTTTCGGCGCATTTCTCCTATCTCTTTCTCTCTACCTATTTTTCTAACTCTTTCTTTCAGACAGGCAGTCATGCCTGCGCCGTGTGAGCTGCCTCATTTACATCAAAATAATAGAACTTGATTAAATAATGAAACGAAAACATGGCTATGTTGCACAACGTGTTGTATCGTGTATTATAACTAAGGTTATGAACAAAAAGAACGCTTGTTTGAAATGCCGAAAATTAAGCCTATTTGCTTTCTTTACGTATATATGTATTAAAAACTGCTTAAATATTGTAGACGGTCATAACAAATGCAGACATGAGACGTGAATTGCATTTGAATTTGTTCAAAATTAATTTCTGAATCTAGTAAATTTTGTGATTGGTCGCGTATCTAAGCTGCAATCTCGCAACTATTACGAGAGTTTTCCAGAAACGTGTAGGTCAGTGTTGATATTTGAAATTTTTTGGAAGTGCCTTAATTATGTGAAAATTGTACCTTTTTGAGTCCCATTGTACCTCACTGATGTAAGAGTATTATATTTTGCTTCTATAGCTAAAAAACCGCCAAAATTTCTAACTTTTTAATTATACTGATGTGGGGGAGGAGGGCTGATATTCAAAATGTTTGCTTTAAAATTTTTTTTACATCCATTTTTCTAGACTTACCCACGCCACCCAAAATTTTTGGAAAAAAATGTTAAATTTTGCAAATATTTTGTTTTAAACAAAGCGTATCTATGAAATATTAGGTTGCTTCAGACCCACAAACCAAAGTTATTGGGAAATTTGTACTCTAAATCAGCGTGTTGAATTTTCCTAAGTGTAAAATATTCGTTTTGGTTATTTTCAATATCCTATGATATCGAGAGCAATATTTATTTCAAATCGTTTTTCCAAATATAGGCCTTTTACGTTGAAAAAAAAAATGAATTAAAGTTTGTCGTACATTATTAAGAACAAGGTTCAGGCTTTAAATAAAAGCTCAGCATTTTTACAAAATCTTTTGACATTTTTTATAGATATTCAAGCTAACAAAATCCAAAAAATCCTGAACATAAATGATTTAGAAAAATTTTTAAACTTCCTGCAGTTCTTTTGAAAGACCATTCCTTGGATCCACCATTGCATTTATATAAAATCCTGCGGGTGGCCCTGCCACTAAGTGTGTTTTTGATATGCCTCACTTCGTGCTAAAATTCATAAATCGATGATTTTTCAAATTTTTTCTCTCAAAAAAAGCGGAATAATTTCAAATTGTACCTATAATACTTCGGTAGTGCCTAAAGTACCTTCAAGGCCATAAAACTCGGAAAAAGGTACAATTGTACCTAAAATATCAACACTGATGTAGATGTTAGTTTATGTATAGAGTGCATGAGACGGCACTGAAAGATCCGGTGTCAACGTCTTAGCCCGATCGCCATACGTTCATATGAAAAACAACTCGACCCACAACGCCTTTAATTTAAAAAAAAAAAGCTAGTGTGCTGTTTTGATGGGGGAATGCAACTACAATCTCTTACTGCGCAACTGTGATCTAGTCAGGATTTTTCCTCACAATCCATTAATTTACCAGTAGAGAGTTGTTTTTATTTGAAATAAAATTTTTTTAAATTACTATTAGAAAATTTTTTCACACAAAACTTTTAAAAGTTCTTGAATTGTTTATTAATTTTGTTTACTTGTTTTTTTCAATTCTTTATTAAAATTTGATATATTTTTCTTTATGCCTCTGAACGATCGTCATGAATATCTAAAAAATTAATGACAAATAAAATAAATGTTTATAAAAATCGGTAAATTGGCTCTTGATTTGTATTATCATCACCAATTTGATACTGAACAACCAAAACAACCACAACAACAACAACCAATCGAAACTGCAAAAACTAATGCTAAATTTGAAAATAAATACAAATTGTACAAAAATTGGAAAACAATTATATAAATATGAAAATCTAAACAAATTGTTGGAATTGTTGTGGAATTTTGACTACTTACTATAAAAAAAATCATCGCTTTCATCACATCAATATTAATATATCACATCGCTCGAACGCTTCGTATGCTATTTCGTCATACGTTTATATATATTTATATTGCCTATTTATGGTAAATTTTGCAAAAATTAAAAATTTTACTAAAATTACTATTAATAATTTGAAAATGATTGGCTAACAAAAATACATCAAAACTTTATATTACTAATTATTAATTTATAATCAAAAATACATCACCACCAAAAAAATAATAAAACCAAACACGGTCTCACGTATTCGCATTTGTATTCGTTAATTCGTTAATAATCGCATAATTGCATCTAGTATGACATATAGTAGTAGTTTTTTGAGAAATCCAATAATTAACAAAATCATCACAATAGTAGAATTATAATACAGCAACTACATCCACCAAATAATAATCATCATAACACCAGTAATATCAATAATAATAATAATTGTAATTATAAACAACTACTACTACAACAATAAACTCATCATTCCCACCATAATATTATTCAACATCATCACCAACAACAACAACACCACCACCAGAGCAACATCATCATCAACAACAACAACAATATCAAATCAACTACAATTTGAATCCAATTCAACTACAAGAATATAACAAATACCATCAAAATCAAAGATCACTACAAGTTGCTGCTGCATCTGCTTCTGCTAATACAAAAATCGTATCAATAACTGCAAATGCTATACTAGGTTTTAATAATAGTAATCAGAATAGTTGTGGTAGTTGTGGTAGTAGTGGTGTTGCTGTTGCTGGTGTTGGTGGTAGGAAAGGAATTCGTGGTTGTATTACTGCTGGTAGTTGCAGTAGCAGCAGTGGCAGTAACTTGTTAATAGCAGCTGCACAATTCCCAAAAGTTGCTAACAATAATCCAATTCAAATTTCAAATCGAACATTGTTATCTACATCTAGCGGTATATCACAAGAAACACTTAATCAAAGTGTTGGATCATCGCGTGCGAATTCACTACCTCGTCCAATATCGCCGTCGCCGTCGGTAGCGAGCGATAAGAATGATGGAGAAATACATGTAAGTTAAAGAAAATAATAATTATAATATTTATTACTAGAGATTATGAAAATATGCACGAAGAACTTTTTTATCTATAGTGAACATTGACTTTTTGATTTTCTGTCTTTTTTTTACACAGACAGAAATTATGAAATTCAAATTCTAAATTTGAAAATCAAAGTTTATTACAGATAAAACATTTGTTTCCGCATATTTCCATCTTCTATATTTATTACATTACTATTATATTAATCTTAGAGCAACGTTTGTTCACACATGAAAAAATCGATCTGTGCGTAAATGTAAGCTAGACACGATCATTTCAACGGCACATGCCAAACTCAAAACTTGAAATAACTTAAACTTTAACGCTGCATTTCGACCACCCGAACGAACGAAAGAATCTTCATTCGTTCGGCCGTTATAAATGGTGTAGCCCAAGGCGGATTTAACATGGTGGTAGCAGCGATACAACAATTACAACGTAACAATAACAACACGCTACGTTGTTGTTGCTAAAAATCGTAATTGTCAAAAACACAAGAGCAAATGCATGGAAAAAAACAAAGATTTTGACAGTTAAGATTATCTTCATATAAAAAAAATTAGAGAAGAAGAAGATAGAGCTGACGCTGCTATCACCTGTTATAATTTCGCTATGGTGTAGCGTTAAACCAAGGTTGAACATTGGTTCGCCACAAAATGCTCACGAGCAATGTTCAGGAGGTGTAAAAGGTTGCCTGAGTCGAACACATTATTGAGTACATTATTTAAATACTTAAAGCTAAATTTTGAAAAAAATTTTTTTTTTTTAAATGGTCGAAGTTATTTAAATTCTGTTTTTAAGCTTTTACTTCCGGTTTGGTGCATAAAAAAAATTTTAATTTCCACACTCAGAAAAATACCCATCCTTAAAACAAAGAAAAAGTTTCCTCAATTTGAATCCACGAAAATTTCTCTCGTTTAAGTAAATTTTCCCCAAAATGAAGAAAAATGTGCTCCTTTTATGCAATCATGGTGCTCAATTTGAAGTAAGTTATTTCTTCATTTTTACAAATTTAGTTGCGTAGAAAATGTAAGAAAGAGGCGAATATACCAAAAATGTTCTCCATACAAAATTTTGGTATACACAAAATTCCATAAATTGAGGATGTTTTTTTCTAAAAAAAGGTTGACTTCAATTTATGGAAAATTATTCTTAAAACTAAGGAAAATTTTACCTAAATCATATACAATTTCTCATATGGAAATAAAATATTATTCATTTGAAAAACGCAATTTCTACAAATTGAAGACATATTTCTTTAATTTATAGAAAACGTCCTTCTTTCAAAGAAAATTTTCTCTAAAATAAAGAAAAAATATTTCCTCAATTCAAAGAAATTTTGTATATCTAAATGAGGAAACCGTTTCTATGGCGCCAAATCATTCCCATTTTTCCTCATTTTGATAGCTGTTTTTCTTCAAACGAGGTAAGTATTTCTCTGGGTGCATAATTGAAAAGAACAGTAAATTTTTTTAAGTTACCATGTTCAATATTTTATTGCAAAATTGTGTGTCCACATTCATATTTTCAAGAAGTTCAATTAGGCCGAATTTCAGAACTTCACATTATTTTACGTTTTCCGCTTCACTTGAAATACCTCCTATGTGTTATTTGTATGGGAAACATAAAACCCAATGAGCGATCTCTAAATATTGCGTCTCTTAGCCCGTGTTTCGTAAAACTTTTTTTTACAACATAAACTAATGTTTTAGACAGAAGCCGCGCTAAAACCGCACTACACGAAATATTCGAAGCAGTCTAATGGATTATGCAAATTATTTTCTTACAAATGTTCACTTATAAATTGAACCATGAAAATACAACGCAAAAAATAAAAATAGTATTAAAACAAATATTTTCCCAATTGTAAAAGTTGTAAAACAAAAAACAACTCTGGCACAATACTCAAAATTAATGACTACTCACTACAAATAACAAATACCTAAATAAGAAATAACTTACTTAAACTTAACACAAAAATCCCTCAAACAATTGACAAATCACTTAAATTGGGCAGTACTAAAAAAATATTTTGGAGTTCCATACATACCAACAGTAACTCTTAAGCCCACTTTTGGACATCAAAATTTTCAAAGGAGAAGACATGGGATTTCTTTTGACTCAAATAAAAAATGGCAAAAACTTTGTTTTGAGAAAAACGGGTTCAAAGTCTTGACTATCGGTTTTTAACATAATTTGTAAGTTTACAGATTAGTCAGCAATGATTAAGAGTTATTAATCAGGAGGTGCTGGATGAAGGCATAGCTAAGCCTGTCTGAACGGCCGAAAGGGAAGTCGAAGCGCCGCGCGACTGTTTTGGCCCGACTGGCACTCGGCGCTATAATCGTCTATATCTACGAAAGAACTCTGCGTTTTCTGAAATTTTTACAAAATACTTTCAAATAGCACACTTTTTTAAAAATCGATTTCTCCAAACCAATAAATTGCAGGGCCTGCTTAAGAAAAGATGAAGAATTTAAGACTCAAAATATGAAATATTTCATAAGTTAAACGTTTTGCATTACATAAAATTTGACACAAAATATTCTATAGGCATTAATTACTAAAAGCTGAACGACTTCAAATTCCCTGCAAAAAAAAAGTTCTTTCCGCGCACCGAGTAAAATTCCCCGCAAATCGGGGAATCCCCCGCAAGTTGGCATCGCTGATAATAGGCCGAACAAAAAGACTTTTGGGAACCAGAATAGCGGAACATCAGGCAGACATAAAGAGAAAAAAAAAACAACAGCACTAGCACAACATATCGCTCATTTACGAAAAGACTGTCATAACTCAAAAACGCAATTTTGCTGAAAACGCGTTTAAAGTTTTCAATTGACTCCCACTTTGCAGAAAAAAGAAGAAATCTTATAATTCTCACGCGCAGAAAACAGAAAACATCGTGTAACTTCACCCTTACACGGTCAATGTTTTGCTATCAAACAATAAAATTGTTGTTGTTTTGAAAAATGAACACTGAGCTAAAGAGAGAACGAAAATAACCTGCATCACTTCAAATAAAATGGGGTTGCTGCAGATGCATTGTTGTATTTTTCTGGAAAATACTACACTTTTTACTTACTTATAAATACATTTTTTTTGCCACGCTTTGCGTTGTTTGGCTTTTGTTTGTCTGTGAAAATGAGTGCTCTTTAAAAAATTACTTAATAATTTTTATAAAAACATGGTAATTCTATGGCCAAGTAACCAAGTGAAGGAGCTTATTTGAATAGTTTGCAGATTTTAAAGATTATTTATCAGCGTTTTTCATATAGAAATGCAATTTTGTTGTTGTATAATTTGTTGCTATTTCCACATTATCTCATATTGTCATTACAATTATTTTCCATCCAATTCCATTCCAATTGTTGAATTTTCATTCACTCCAAAATACAATTAAATACTTTTTAGTTGGAAAAACATAGTTGCAGATAAAAGTATTAAAAAATAACATTCAGCAAAAACTGATAGTGAAACAGGGCAAACAAAACGATGAAAGGAAAGTAAAAACAGAAAATATTGACCGTGCCTTAGAAAATTATTTGGGAAAAAAGTATGAAATAGTTATCTATTTGCGTATTAAAATTTTGACCAAAAAGCCTGTCATTATAATCTCGGTAAAAAGTAAATGTTTTTTAATTTTTCGCTCAGAAAAAAAAGTTACAAATAAATTAACTGTTCCGACTTCAGAGCTGCAAAATTGCGCCAGTGTGCGGTAACGTGCAAAATTGAAGTATGAGAGTTTGCCGTACCGAAAACGCTGCGAGAAAATCGCTTGTGTGTGCCCATAACTTTGACTTGGCTTGGTCCAGGAAAACAGAACTATTTTTCCATGTGTGAACACAAAACTTAATTTTTGTTATATCTTACTCTGTGTATGTATACGTATGTATGGTTTTGAAAGATTTAGATTAATGGTATATTACTTATGTAGGTTATAAAGTCGGCGAAATCTCTGACATAAATCCGCACTCAGTAGTGTGGAGTCAGTATAAACAAAGCCCTATCGACTCACATTGGGTCAGATTTTCAAAAACCTGGCCCAAATGAAACCCAAAATGTGAAAGTTCGAACTGATATGTACGTTTTGTAGGGGAAGTGTTTTTGTATTAATTAATTAATTAATACAATGTCTCACAAAATAAGCCATAAAAAAAATTTTAGCCATGATTTCCGAATTCAGTGGGAGAAAATTCATTTTATAAACTAGTGTTGAAGTTTGATAGTATAAAATCGACGTTACGTAACGCGGTTGATGACCCTCCCCCCTCTCCCCCATGTAGCACTTCGTAACAAACCTTCTCCCTCCTCCCCCTTCGCGCGTTACGTAATATGTGAACGGCCCCTTATCTTTAAAGGATAGACAGATTACTATTGTACAACAGTCAGACATTGCAATTGTCAGCCTATTGCAGCGAACACAATGGACAAGGCAGCAATACGACGAGAAGATGGCGTCTGCAGCAAATGTTTTCGTGTTGACTGCGGGTTGAACAGCACAATGAAAGCGGCAACGACAGAACCCTTTAAGAAAAAATAAAAACCGTAATTTTTGTTAAAACTTTTCATAAATTAACTTATTTCTATTACTGTAAGTAATCGAAAATAGCAGAAACAAACAGAATGTTGAACCAAAGTTGAACATTGGTTCGCTACAAAATTCTCACGAACAATACTCAGGCGATGTAAATAGTAGCTTGAGCCGAACGAATGAAAAAATCTTCGATCGGGCTGATCGGATTGAGTTCGATTTTTAGTACGAATGTAGTGTTGCTGTTGTTGTAACATCTACACCAAGTGAGCTAACAAGATGGCTCCTGATGTTTGTTCAGAGCTAATGTTCGGTCAGTGTAAATGATTGCGCGATTGAAAATTTATTAGCTACGATATCTACGCGAAAGAATCCAGTTGAACTTCGGATGATCGTAAGAAAAATTATTGAGAGCTCCAAAGCGAGCAATGAGATTTATTTTGCTCCAGAGCTCTTGCATTTTGTACTATTTTTTAACACTGCATGTCCTAGGGCATGGAGTACTCATTTTAGCCTCCAAAAGGAGTAATAAAGGAGGATACGATTACGAGCATGAGCTCACTTGCATCTCATAGAAAAACAAAACTCCGAAATTGTTCCTCACAAAATTCATGACGCCATAGACTAGTTGTCTAAAACGCCAGTAAGCACGCAAGCACTTGTGTGTGCCAAGAGGTTCAAATCGTTTTATAATTTTCTTATTTTCGTGATTTGCTTTTTTCCAGGCTCGAACCTGTGTTCGAAAAATTCGCATCGCGAATAATAAACGACGCGCTTACCAACTGAGCCACACAAGCAAATTTATTTTAATTTAATTTTGTTTCTTTTACTCTTACAATGATTCTAGTACTAGTTACTGATTTTTAACTTTTTGATGCACACGATTTTAAAGAAAATAAAAACACCAGTTGCACAGAAATTTTTTTGGTTTATATCATTATCAGCAGAATGAGAAACTGTATATAATATATTAGACTGTGTGTCTATAAGTAATTTCAACTTTTCGAGGTGGGTTAAAATATATCACACTATGCATAAAAAAATATGCAAAAACTGTGGAAATTTTTACCCTACCTGTCGTAAAGAGTTAACTGGGCAATAGAGAGTAAGATATACAATTTTGTACTACTCAATCAGGCTGTTTATTTCTAAAAATAGACCATATAAAATTATGAAGTTATGTTAGTGAAATTCAAAAATTTTGTTACTGTATTGGAGTTGCTCGTTTATCCCTTCTTTTGGAGTGATAAAATCATTAATCGTTTGAGGAGTACTCACTGTTTGTGCAACTGGGAATCTTCATTCATTCAGGTTATGAATGTGTGTGTGTGTGCAAATTAAATCCCATAACTAGTTATATTAAAATTTAACTTATTGATATTAAACTCTAATATTCTATTGTAATAATTTTAAGGAAAAACATGAACGGGAAGAAGAAGAACGAAAACGTCGAATACAATTATACGTTTTTGTCTCACGATGCATATCTTATCCATTTAATGCTAAACAACCAACCGATATGACGAAAAGACAACCAAAAATTGCGAAGCAGCAATTAGAAACTATAACTCAACGATTTCAGGTGAACTCATATATATGTGTACATGCAAATAATTCTAATAAGTATGTTATTGCATGTATAGGCTTTTCTAAAAGGTGAAACACAAATAATGGCAGATGAAGCATTTCAAAATGCCGTACAAAGTTATCATGATGTTTTTTTAAAATCAGAACGCGTACAGAAAATGGTGCAATCTGGAGCATGTTCCCAACATGATTTTCGTGAAGTATTTCGAAATAATATTGAAAAACGAGTTAGGTAAGTGTTACACATAAAATAAAATTTTTTGAAGCGAAACATCTTTAGCAAGAGTAAATCGAAAATTTTGCAACGGAAGTCGTGTTGTTGTTACACTCATTCGAAACTAATAATAAACGAAGTTATAGGCTGCATATAATCATGCAGAGAGTCAACTTCTTGCAGTTTTATCTCAATGTGCTTTAGTAAGAGAGCTTGACTGCATATGGCTGTTTTCCTTTCATGTGTTATATACGTGTTAGAGTTGTGGGTGGGCTGGATTTAACCATAGCACTCAGTCAACGAGGACCATTGTGCTATACCCAAGGATAGAACCAGTTGAAGAGATTAGAGAGACAGGAAAGTTATGTGGGGATAATACGTGCAGTGTTGCCAGAATTTTTTTTTGGAAAACGTCCAAAACAACTTTGAAAAGCGTCATTTGCCTGTTCAAATCATTTTAAGTAACAAAACAAAAACATGATTTAAAATTTTATTTTTATTAATTTCATGGTATTTGCTAATAAGGATAATAAATTAAATATCATTATTTATATTTTTATTGTAAGTAGTATTAATAATCTACTACTAACTCTCTATTTTCTACCCATTTCCAAAAAATGCATCTCTAAAATGTTTTTCTTACTTGTCAAAAATTTAAAATGGCTACTGTTTGAAAAAATGCATCTACATACCTACATAAAAAAACTAGAGAAGAAGAAGACTGAGCTGACGCTGCTATCACCTGTTATAATTTCGCCAAGTACATACCTCTAAATACTTCTACCATGGGCTATCCCATTCACTCACATAAAATTCACATACGAAGACGAATAATAAATGTCAAATAATACCGCCGCACAGTGGTTTGACTCCATACAAAGTGCGGAAAAAAATATAAGTAATCATCTCAGCATAACAATTTTGGACTTGAGTTACTCCTAGGTCGTGGAAAAGAAAAATTATGAAAATGGGCTTGGTCGGTCAACTGCCACGCCCACTTCCCTTACAACAGTAAAACTGAAATAGCTCTAAAATCCGTTACAGTCAAGATACTGAGATAAATATCATAACAAAATAGTTTTAACAATTTCAACGTTTCATTTTATTTCATATTTTTTTTTTTTTTAACAAAAAAATGTCTATCTCTTAAAAGTACACTGATACCACAAATAATCACATTTTCATACAGTTTTATTATATGCATTTATTATTTTGTTAATAAAAATGGGATCTGCAGCTATCCGGAGCCAATTTTTTTTTTTTTTATTTAGCGAAGATAGACCTGGTCCATCAAACTTAAGGAATTATCTTGAAATTTTAATTTCTATCAACCAAATTTTTTTCTTTATGCTATACCGAAGTTACCGTAGCGTATAACGAAGTTATAGCATATAGTCGAGAGCGCCCGTTGTTAAAACTTTATCTGTTGTTGAAGCGTTTTTCTCAAAAATACTTTTTTTTGATTCGCCAAAGGGTCTAAAAGAATTCGATTGGGATAAAATTTTAATATGTTAAACTACACGCCAATGGATCTCGCAGGTAGTAGAATTATTTATTTTTAATCATTTCCTATTTTTTACCCAATTTTTTATCAAAAAAACAAAGCGATTTTTTAAATTTTTTTTTTTTTTGAATAAAAATGTTAAAATGTACTACCTGCCAGAATGACAAGCTCACAAATTTCAATAAATTACTGTTCAGTAATTTATTTAAATTTTTTGTTTCTGATGACTTCAAGTACCGTAATCACCCGAGTCCCACACCTTTTTTTAGGTGTCGACTTTCGATGTAAAAAACTCTAAAAAATATCGTAAAATGAACTCCAAAAATTTTTTTTTGTGCAATGAAAGAAGCCAGTAATAACATATAAAAAATCTAAATGATTGTATTTAATAAAAAATTCCCGAAATATCCTTGAAAAACACCAGACTACATCCTTAGATTTTTCTTACCTGAAAAGCCCATAAGAAAGTTAAAACGAAACACGGCCAGTATTAAAACTTACTCAATTTTATTAAAAATTTACCCATTTTTTAGTTTTAGCACTTTTGACTGGTTTTCTCTTTTCTTTTTTGTTATTATAAAAAATCAAGAATTAAATCAAATCAGTTGTAATTTTTTGTATAGTGTTTTATTCCTTGTCACATATTTGTATTCTTTTCAAGTTTCCTTTTTTCAAACTTTTCGTAAAACATCATTTCGTGCTACTAGATCGTCCAATTTGGCTCTGAAATCGTCCAAATGACGTAGCGGTCGTCCATCTGGCAACGCTGAATACGTGTGCTACGTCATGTTTGTGCAGATAAATGTAGAAAGAGGAAGAGTGCAAAAGCTTCAACAACAACGGTCAAGATTTGTTTTTGTTGCACTCAAACAAAATCAGTAAGGGCGATGTTACACGATCAATGTTTTGCTGACAAGCACATGCAATTGTTGTTGCTTTGTAAAATGAACACTGAGCAAAAGAGAGAATGAACACATTTCACTTCAAACTTTTTTAGTGACGAAAAAACCTGCATCACTTCAAATAAAATGGGGTTGCTGCAGATACGCTGTTGCATTTTATTGGCAAATACTAATATTTTATGAAAAATACAACAATTTTTACTAACTTATAAATAAATTTTTTTTCTTTGCCACCCTTTGCGTTGTTGGCTTTTGTTTGTTTATGAAAATGAGTACTGTTATAAAATTACTTAATAATTTTTATAATAACATGGTAATTCAATGGCCAAGTAACAAAGTGTCGTAGTTTATTTTAATAGTTCGCAAATTTTAAAGATTATTTTTTTGTATTTTTCATTTATAAATGCAATATTTTTTGTATAATTTGTTGCTATTTCCACCGACATTATCTCATATTGTCATTATAATTATTTTCCATCCATTTCCATTCCAATTGTTGAATTTTCATTTACTACAAAATACAATTAAATACTTTTTAGTTGGAAAAACATAGTTGCAGATAAAAGTATTAAAAAATAACATTCAGCAAAAAACTGATAGTGTAACAGGGCATCAAACAAAATGATGAAAAGAGAGTAAAAATAAAAAACATTGACAGCAAAACATTGACCGTGTAACATCAGTCTAAGAAACGAAGTTATGCAGTTCTTATTCGGCTACATACAATCAAGGAGAGAGACGACTTCTTGTAGCATTTGCTTTAGTGAGATTCGATATAGAAGTCTCGGCTTGATTGCATATAACTGAACTTTCCTTTTATGTGTTATATACGTATACTAAGTCGTGTTTGTGGCAATAAGTGCAGAGAGTATCAACAGTGGAAAAACTACAACAACAATAGAGAGAAGAGGACCGCAAAAACTTCAACAGAATGTTTTCTAACAATTTTCCAATAAACATATGCTTGGTTTTCACTATGTCATATTTGCCGTCAAAGAGAGAATTTCCCATATGAAATTTGTCATAGTGAAAACCAGGCAATAGTTTCACTTCTACTGTGAGTGCTTGCAGACACATAATTTTTTTTTTTAGTTTGTGTGTTTTCGGTTTTTACCGGCTACCCTATTTATCTGAAACCTAATGTCCTAGAAATCAGTGCAGGCTCACACAAGTCTGTTTGATATCGCTCACGCAGACTTAGCTCAACGCATTTGATTTTTGAGATTTTTGTATACATTTTTTATACCTCATCAAAAATATATTATTCATTTAAAAATTCCAAAATAGAATTTTTGGTGTATCTACAAAAACAGTTAATATCTTGGTGGGTATATTTTTATAAACAAAAAGTGTACTATTTAATTTTCGAGAGAGAGACGCCTTTTTTATCAGCTTCTCTCCAATATACTCATTTTGGTATGAAACACGTAGAACAATTTTCATATTGTACCACCGTGTAAGAAATATTAGTTTTTTACAAAAAATTACTATGTTGAAAAAAATACAAAATGAACAGAAAAAGTAAAAAAAAAAACAAAATAATAATAACGAGGACGTTTTTTGTCTCAAATGGGAGCGAAAATTGTAATTTGCCAAACCCTGTTATGTTTAACTGTGAAGAAGACGTAGAAACCACATTTGAATTTATCGATGGACACAGAAGAGCTCGGCAATGCTCTTGAAGAGTTGCTGAGTATTCTAAAAAATATAATTGAAACACCACTGCTAAAGGATGCGAGAACGCTGCTGAAAACACCTAAGTCAGTAGAAATAGAGACAGTGGGTTCAGTTTAAGTAGCGTGATTCTTTCTGCTGAAACAAGTTTTATATATTAAAGCAGTAAATTGCAATTCTGGCCCATATGAATGAATTTTACTAAAATGTCTGACACAAGACCGTTCGCAATCGCATTGTATACAAACTGAAAAATTCTTAACACAATTTTTGGAATATTATTTATAAGATGGATTGGAAGGATAAATATTTTTGTGAATGCGTTTATTTGCGATACAACTGCTCGTGCATTCATCTAACGTAAGTAAGTAAATGTACATTTTCAGATTTCGTAATAAGTAACTAATAATAGGTGTAAAAGGCCACAAGGCGTAAAAAAGTTGCATGAAATGAACCGTGATTGGTGAATACGATCATTGTGGCAAGAACGAAAGAAGGAACGAAACCTTTATAAACAAAACTGATGAGCACTGGCGAATTTTATAAAAGTCTTCTGAAAAAAATTCTCGATATAAATATGATAACAAATTTCCTTATCTCAGAAATTCTATGCATTTTCTTGAATTAGGTAAAAACTGAAGACACACATATTCATATATATTCACCCCAATCATGAATAAAGTTTTCCACGCAATTTTTCCTTTCCTCCGGAGATTGGTATCATGAACAATGTTCGAAAATGTCTCGAAAATTTGCAAACATGAACAATATTCCTATAGAAAAATATATTTCTGTTTCTCACGGAATATTAGCCTAACAAAATTTAAACGGAAATATTTTACAAAAAAACAGTGCCGGACAAAACTAAAGCACGAACTCTTCCTTGTCAACATTTAGTTCAATAAAATTAAAAAATATGCAAGTATGTACATATTTTTTTTTTTTGTTTATAAATTTTGTATAATTATGCACTTGTTGAAACAAAATAACATTAAAAACTGGGTAATGTTTTTTTTTTTTTCACTAACATTGCGCAATATGTCTAAACCTGCCGCGACAAAACTAAAGCACATAATCTTTTTCGCTTACTGTTACAATCAATTGTTAAAAATAGACAACAACAACCATCTTTAAACTAGAAACTCGTTATTTTGGAAAACAAAAAGCAGGTTTTAAAAAAATTGGATGCTTATATAAGTTGTTGGTTATCATTCACCGTCACCGTTCGCATTTCAACATTTCGCTTCCCAAAATGGCTCGAAATAAGTATTCTGCAAAATTTAGAGAAAATATTCTAAGTGGATTTGATAAACCTAAATTTTGTATTCGCTATTGTAAGAATATGTAGTGCACACAGTTTTGTTGTATACAAAGGTTAGACTTTAAGAATGTAAAACGAAAATAGATCATTAATAAAGCACCAATCAAAGCTGTTACATAGCGCTGCGGACAACAAAATTAAAAACACTTATAGAGTAAATTATAACGGAGAATAACTACTAAAATAAAATTAGAAAATACTTGTAAAGTAAAGTATAACGGAGAATTGCTACTAAAAAAAATTAAAAAGCACACGTACAGCTATCGCATGTCATCGGAGTCTTCAACATCTTCATCGTCATCAAATTCATCATCGGCGACAATAATCAAGGAGTCGAAAAAATACCTTCACGAACCTTTGGAAATGACTCGCTAAATTTGCCCACTCCAAGTCCACTGAATGTTGATGGAAAATTAGCCGACAATTGGAAAAAGTTTAAACAAAATTTTATGATACACAGCATAGCAACTGTAATGTCAAAATCAGAGGAGTCGCAAGTGGCAATTTTTAAGTTATTGGTTGGAGAAGGTGGGATTGAGATTTTTGATATTTTAAATCTTACTGCGGATGAGGCGAAATCTATGGGCATCGTTCTGAAAAAATTTTATGATATTTGAGCCTTATATATTCAATTCCAGAATGCAAAAGCATTGCGAATCATTTGAGCTGTTTTTGAAGGAGTTGCGTCATTTAGTAAAATCGTGTGATTATGGAGCGGCGGAGGAGTCCATTTTAAAAGATTGGATTGTAATGGGAGTGTCGCGAGAAAAAGCTATTGACATATGTAAGTTATTTGAGCTCAATAAAGAGCAAACTAGGGTTATACAAGAAGATCTAAAGGATAGTTATATAAATTTTGTTAAAGAAAAATCAAGTGAGTCAAATAAAATTAAAACTATACAGGATTATAAAAAAAACTTATCCAAATAGCATTCAAACCAGATAAATAAAAAGTGATAAGAATTTTGAAAATTGTAATAACTGTTTAACATGTCACGTGAAGAATAAGTGTCCTGCTTTTAATAAAATTTGTTTCGTTTGCAAAAAGTTGAACCATTTTGATGCAGCTTGTAAATACCGTAATTATAAAAAAGTCAATGCCGTTGAATTAGATGACAATTATTCTTTACTTGAAGATGGTAGCTCTTCGGCAAGTGAAGCTGTGTATTGTTCGGATGTTGTTGCTGCTGTTGGCTGTGGAGTGAAAGCTTGGTACGGCTATATAAAAGTAGAAGGTAAAAACATTCGATTTAAATTAGACAGGGGTGCAGACAGGAAAATAATCTCCGAAAAGAATGTCAGGTATTAGTGATTGAATCATATCATTAAAAGAAGTAATGTGTCTTTAAAAGCTTTTGGTGGGTCTGAAATTTAAGTGAAAGGATAGATTTTTTGGACTGTGATGTGAATAGTATTGCAAAATCGTACAAGTTTATTGTTGTTAAAAAAAGCCTGGCATAATACCGTTATTAGGAAGGGAAACAAGCGAAGAACTTAACTTTATTAAGATAGTTAATGAAATAAAATGAAATAAAAAAAAAGCACAGGAAATCCCGAAATATTAAAAATATATAAAAAGGTGTTTTGTGGTATAGGAAAATTTCCAGAAGTGTATTCATTAAAAATCAAAAGTGATGCACAACCCATCGCATGGCCAGCTCGAAGGATTGCACAAAAACTAATACAAACTTTAAAATATGAATTAAGTCGTTTTGAAAAACCCAATAATAAAATCAGAATTTGTCTCGATCCCAACGATTTAAATAGTTCATTTGTTGTGGAGCAATTCAATATTCCAACGCTAGAAGAACTTAGATCAAAACTTGTGGGCATGACATTGTTTTTGGTCCTTCACTTGAAAGATGGATTTTTTCATGTACTATTGGATGTAAAGTAAAGTAAAGGGCTATATAGGTATTTAAGACTCCCCTTTGGGTTAAAACCAGCACCAATGATTTTTCAAAGATATACAACACAATTTTTTGGTAATTTAGAGGGAGTTTTTATATACTTTCATGATGTATTCATCTTTGCAAAGACACTAAAGGAACATGATGAAATAATTAAAAAGGTAAGGCAAATAGCGCTGTCAAATAACATTAAATTTAACTACAATTTAGATTACCAAAAGTTAAGTATATGGCATTTATGTTGTCCAAAGATGGATTATCAATTAATGAGTCTAGAATTGAGTCTATTTTAAAATTAAAAAATTCGGACTCTAAAGTTGGGTTACAAAAAATATTAGGAATGATTAATTATCTAAGAGATTTTTTGCCGAATTTATCAAAAGAAACTGAGCCTCTTCGAGAGCTTTTGCGAAAAAATATTCAATTTATTTGGCTACAAAAACATACGGATTGTATGGATCAAATTAAAAGGCTGTTAACAAATGCAACTGCATTACAAAATTTTGGTCTACGGCAAAGTGTTGTTATTCAGACTAGTTCGTGTGGTATCGGAGCTTACCTTTTACAGAATAAAAAACCAATTTCGTGGTCGTCACGAGGGCTTAGTGATACTTGCCATTTTATTTGCTTGTAAGAAATTTTATTTTTATATATATGGCCGTGAGACAGATCATAAACCTCTGGTTCCTTTATTTGTTAAAAGTATTAAAAATATTCCATCAGTACGACTCCAACGTATGAGACTCAATTTGGGAAAATACAAGCTAAAGCTTTGTTACGTGACAGGTGCACCTTGCGGATGTTATGTCACGGTACGCCGGTGAAAAATATGATAAGTCAGAATTAAACAGGGGAACAATGCCTGGCAAGTCCTGGTAAGGTCAGTGCTTGGATTTTGTTCCGATGTTCCGGGTATAATTTTACAGATTTGACAAAAAAAAAAAAAAAAATATATTTTTTTTTAAGATATTTTATTGCCTGACAATCTTTTTCAAATATTTTTCCCGAATGAATATGAAATTAAAATTTTTTTTAAACAATAAAAATTATGAAAAAATGATTCAATTTAATTTTAACAAACAACAGTAAAATGAACAAAAGTGTTTCCGCTGCAATCTCCCCCTCTGCCACAGAAATCGTCCCGATGAAGTGGCAGCATAACAAAGAAATCAAATATTGAAATTCAGGTATCACATCTCCCCCTTACAGAAAACGTCTCGTTGAAGTGGCAAGAACGGATATTTTTAATAATTAGCCTTATTATTTCGAGATTGTTGGTTGTTGTGTTGTGCTAAGTTTAGAGCCATTCGCTGTTGTTTTATCAAGTTGTCTTTTCATAGGACGTCCTCGACGTCTAATTGGATAAATAGAACGATCAGATGCCCCTTTATAAAGTGTTAAAGCTGAAGCATGATGAGTTGCTAATGGTACATCAGGTGTATCTTCTGAAGCGATCACGTAGCAAGCGGAGCCCTTTCTTCCAATTATTCGGTAAGGTCCATCTCGACGAGGTACAAATTTTGAAGTTACTCCTTGATTTTCTTTACTTAGGATGTGTGTTGCAACTAATACTCGATCTCCAATACTAAATATGTTTTGCGGTTTCCTTTTTGAATCGGTATAAAGTTTGTTTTTATCTTGCATGCGTTCCTCGTTTTCGCGAGCTATCTTTAATACATCGACAAGTTTAAGTAAATGCGGTGTTATTTGTTGAATAAAATTTACTGATTTTATAATTGCTTTCAGGTCTTGATGTGCTTCCAAAGGTGTTCGTAATTCACGCCCAAATGTCAAATACGCTGCTGAATAGCCCGTGCTCTCGCATTTCGATGTGTTCATTGCGAATCTAATTGCTGGTAATTTAGAACTCCAGTTATTATGTTCTCGACCAACGTAAATGGAAAGTAAAGTTTTTATATCTCTATTTTTTCTTTCCACTGGATTAGACTCTGAATGATAAACTGGTATAAAGTTTTGTTTTATATTTAAACAATATGTAAGCTTTTGCATTATCAATGATATGAATTGAGCACCATTATCACTATGTAGGCGCCTTGGAATTCCATATCTTAAAAATACTTCGTGTAGCAAAATTGTGGCACAATCTTGTGCTGATGCCTTTTCCATTGGAAATAATTCAGTCCATCTACTACACAAATCTTCAACAACCAATATCCATTGATGATTGTCTTTTGTTAGAGGTAGTGGGCCGAACAAATCGACTGCAACAATTTCAAAACGCTGATTGCTTGAAACTGTTTGCATAAAACTAGTAGGTTTCTTATTAGAGGGTTTATATTTTTTGCATTCTATACAGGACTTTACGTAATCAGCAATTTCTGCACGCATACCTGACCAGTAAAAATGTGGGGTTATACGTTGGATAGTTTTTTTAATTCCAAAGTGACCAGCTGTAGGTGCATCATGGTAATTGTATAATATCGTTGCTCGTAATGATTTCGGAATTACAAGTTGGCCATTTTATGACTCTTCTCCTTCGCAAAATCGATAAAGAACACCATCCACCAATATGTATCCACGATTAGTATGTCCTAATACATCTTCGTCGTCGTTTTCAAATGAATCAATAATTCTCTTAATATCTGGATCATTTAGTTGCGCGTTTCGAATTTCTTGAGCTCCTTTATGTGGAAAATCAATTTCAATACACATGCATTCACAAGTACGATGGGCATGTTCTTGATTAAAACAAAGTGGACGGGAAAGCATATCGGCAACAACATTCTGTCGCCCTGGTGTATATCCAAATTGAAAATTATATGGTTGTAATTGTAAAGCCCATCTTACAAGTCGACCAGTTTGCGATTTTAAACTGAACAACCACTTAAGAGGTTGATGATCTGTGAGAATTGTTACTTCAGATCCTTCAATATATCCTCGAAATTTTTTAACAGCCCAAATTACAGCTAATGCTTCTCGCTTAGTAGTTGAATAATTTCTCTCTGCAGATAATAATAAGCGACTTGCATATTCAATTGGATGCTCTTCTCTTTCTCCCCTGCAGTAACACTGCCCCGATAGCATAATTGCTTGCATTCGTTTTTAAGAAGAATGGCAAATTTTCATCAACTTGTCTTAAAATCGGCGACGATGTTAAAAGCTGTTTATGCTTGTCAAACGCTTTTTGATCATCGGTATACCACTTCCATGGAATATTCTTTTTCGTTAAATTTGATAAAGATTTTGATATGTCCGCAAAATTTGGTATAAATCGACGATACCATGAGAATGTTTGTAGAAATGAAATAAGTTGTTTCACATTTTTAGGATTTGGTCGTTTAACAATTGCTTCTGTCTTTTCGGGATCAATTTTAAGACCATCTGTTGTTAATATATGACCTAAATATTTAACTTTAGGCACACAAAAACTGCATTTCCTTCTATTCAAATGAATACCAAACTCTTTCAATCTTTTAAATGTTTGCTCAATATCTTCAATGTGTGTTTAAAAATTTTGAGAGCATATTATAATGTCATCTAAATATGCTAAAATCAAAATATTAGGTAGCTTAGCGCGAAACTTGTCAATTAAACGTTGAAAAGATGCGGGTGCATTTTTTAATCCAAAAGGCATTCTATTAAAAACATAAATTCCAAACGGTGTTGTAAACGCAGTTTTCAATTGATCTTTATCTGCAATTTTAATCTGCCAATAACCTGATTTTAAGGCCAACGTTGACATAAAAGGGGTTGATTTAGCCGCATGTAATAGATCATCAATCCGTGGTAGCGGATATGTATCTGTGACAGTTATTGCATTTAATCGACGATAGTCTACACAAATACGCAACTCACCATTTTTCTTCGGAACTATAACAACTGGAAATGCCCAAGGTGACTCCTTTTCAACAATGATACCTTTGTTTAACATATCATCAATTTCCTCTTTAAGCTTTTGCTTCATTTTTGGTGATAGACGATAAGGAGTTGTAGCAATAGGTATGTGAGTTCCCGTGTCAATTGAATGCTCCACATAAAGTATTGGTACTGTAATATCTTCAAATATGTCTGATTTTGTAAGAAGTAAATTTTCCAACTTTTGTTTATCTTCATCGTTGAGATGTGGTGCTTCGTCAGCTCGCAAACGTATGTCAATAGAGTTCAACCAAATGGAATCTCTATTTTGAATGTTTCTTTCTTTATGTTCAATTTTTTTCAAAGGTGGAAACAATTCCATTACATCAGGTATGTCAAAATCTATTGGTATTGAATCTCCAAATATTTCATTTATACCTTTTGGTGAATAAGTGTTAGATGGTGTACGTGGTATGATATTATTACTTTCTATGTTTGATTTTTCAAAATGTGATAAAAAAGATTGTATGGTTTCTTGCTGGTTTGAGGAATCTTCAACAATATCAACATTATGTATAGCAACTGATTCTTGCATTTTGAAATCAAAAACTTTTTTAGGTTGATCTTTAAAGTGCCAGTTTCTTTGTGCCAAATCCAACACAATTTCACATTGTTCCAAAAAATCAATGCCTAAAAGAGTGCGATTATTTTGTGCACTAGGCAAACCAATAAATCGAATTCGTTTAAATCGATTTCCGATTATGATGTCCACGATAGTAGAATAAACTACTTCTTGGCGTGGTATTCCATCTGCGAGTATTACTTCAGCTAAAACTTTTTGGAATGCAACATTCTTCTGTTTTAGTTTTTGAAACAATTGAAAACCTGCTACACTTGTACGAGCAGCAGTGTCGAAATATGCTTACCATTCACATTTATATTTACAGTGGGGACATTTCTTCTAATTACAGTTGTATAAACCGCGTTAAAATCTAATTGCTTCGGGCTTATTATGTCATTTTTACCATTGCAGTTTGGACAATTTGAACGATAATATCCTGCTGATCCACAGCCGTAACAACTGATTGCTGTTTCAGATAATTTCGACTTAGCCTTTCGATCTGCTTCAATTTTCTTATAACACTCTTCTGCAGAATGATTTTTCTTCCTACAGTAAGAGCACCGAACACTGACCCTTGTTTGGCTTTCAGTATATATAGTTTCAGATAGCTTTTTTTCATTTATTAAAGCTTTAACATCCCTGGACCTATGTAGTAGGTCTTGAAAGGTTCGAATGCTTTCTCTATGTAGATACCTTTTCACGAATTTGAACACTTAACTGAGATTAAACCATATTTAGCATGGCATTTTCCGTCAAACTTTCGGATAGTTGTGCAAAAAGTTTACGTTTTCTACAAATAAAATTGTCTGTTGATTCAAATGGTTTTTGGTTTCCTTGAAAATTTTCAGAAAAGATTCTCCAATCTGGTTTTGGTGGAGCAAAAGCTTTCCTCAACAAATCATTAAAACTATTTGCCTCGTGCTTTACTCCTTGATACCAAGAAGCTGCATATCCTTCTAAAAGTAATGGAAAACTAGATAAAGCGTGATGATCAGAGATACACTCCGCTTCTTTGTAGACAAGTATCGTAGCAATAAAATCCTCAACTTTTACATTATTACGTCCGCCATTAAAACGTGCATTGCAAGTACTAAAAGTTGAGTGGGAATTTTGAGAAACATTTAGAGTGGATAGTAGTTGATTAAATTGGCTCTCAGAAAGACTAATGCTAACTGGGCCAATATGATCGCTATTAAATGATTGTGACGCGCAGTCATTTTGTACGCGCTGACGTTTTGCCGACGAATTACGTGGACTTCTTTGCATTTTAGTATAATTACAAGCAAACAGAAATTCAAATACGTATGTATATTTTGCTTCGATGTCGTTGAAAATGTTGAGTACGGTAATCTTGAGATTGTTTTCAAAATTCAAATTTTCGTTGGTCGCCAAATTAAATAGGGGAACAATGCCTGGCAAGTCCTGGTAAGGTCAGTGCTTGACTTTTGTTCCGATGTTCCGGGTATAATTTTACAGATTTGACAAAAAAAAAAAAATAAATATATATTTTTTTTTTTTAAGATATTTTATTGCCTGACAATCTTTTTCAAATATTTTTCCCGAATGAATATAAAATTAACATTTTTTTAAACAATAAAAATTATGAAAAAATGATTCAATTTAATTTTAACAAACAACAGTAAAATGAACAAAACTGTTTCCGCTGCAAGAAGAAATAAATTTAAAAGGATGCATTCACGAAATAGACGTGTCGGATGAAAAACTAAATTTGCTTGAAAAAGAAACACTAGAGGATATGGAATTAAAGCAAATTATAAAATTTTATAAAGAGGAGTGGCCCAAAACAAAAAATACTTTATCACCTCGTTTAAAATACTTGAGTAAATTCAAAAATTAAATAATATGTGAAGGCAGTTTAGTTTTACTGGGTGAAAAAGTTTTAGTTTCCAAAAGTCTCCAAAACGAAGTTTTAACTTGGTTACATGTGTAAAAAAGTAGTAATTTGAAGTTGAATTGAAAATGAAATAATTATTATATTCTAAAAAGGAAAACTAAGATTAAAACTGCAAAATAACTAAATTACTTTCTGTACATTAAAATTAACAATATCTATGTTAATTATGTAATAATAAAAATTTAATATTAAGTTTGAATTACAAAATTAAAATGTTTAAAATATTAAATAATATCTCGGTGTAAGAATATGTAGTGCATACTGTTTTTTTATATACAAAGGTTAGACTTAAAGAATGTAAATGAAAATATATTAGCTTTTACGTTATTTCCCGAGCTATAAGCCGTTTTCGCGTTTTCCAATTTTTATATTCTAACTACGGAGGTGGCAGACCGCGGGGTACAACCAAACGTGAAAAAGCCATTTATTTTTCGAAAAAATCAACAGGCAATCTCGAGTTTGTAACAGCGCACTTTAGCTGGGCTACTGCCAAATGAAAGACTGTACTTTTTGCTGATGATTTTATATTTAACGTGAAAGGTTGCGATGGTTTGAAGCTAATGTGCAGACCAAAAAAGCAATGATGAAATCCACGTTATTTTAAAAGCACCGTATGATACGAGGGAGGCAACGTAATGGTCTGGTGATTCTTTTCGGCCATGTGCAAAGATATTCCCCAGAATGTTATGCCACCTTATACGGAGGAAGATCTGCTGTTAAAGCATGTCGACCAGCACGATGACGATCCCAGCACGGTGTGTAAAAGAGTGGTTTGTTGCCAATAAGATCGGGATTTGATAGAGGACCACTCACACATCCAATCTCAATTTTAAAAAAATATATAGCAAATTGTAGATCGGAAAATTCAGCGCATAAAGGATAAAAACAAAGATTCCATTTTCTACCAATTGCATGGAAGAACATTTCCGCAGACGTTTTGAGCAATTTTATTGAGTCCATGCCACGAAAATGTACAACAGCTCTGAAAAATAATGGATACGCTACAAAATAGTGAAGAAATGGAACTTTTCCATTAATTTATTAAATACGTGCTTTAGTTTTGTCGCGCCAGTTTTAGGCATTTTGTTACTTTTGAGTTAATATTTTTATTTTATTTGAAAAATAATATTATATTTCTTATATTTTATTACAACGAGTGTATATGCTTACTACATTCGTTAAAAAAATTTCAGTCCATGCATGGTTTACAATATTACTGAACAAAATGCAAACAAGGAAGAATCCATGCTTTAGTTTTGTCCGGCAGTGTATATATAATAAAAGGTTAGGTTGAAGTGACAACCTTCTGAAAGCACACTTAAGCACATAATTAGGATCTTTTTGCTTCCTCAAGGTAGTTTTGCTTAATGGCTAATTTAATAGACGTAAGAGGGACACCAATGGTGATACATATATATTAGAGTGGCCAATTTATTATATAGGAAGTAAAAAATTGTTCAAACTCTCGGTCACAATCCCTAGAAATATGCGAATACCAAAAAAAAACTAAAAAAAAACTAAGAAATATAAAGTTTTGGGCCAAACAAAAGAAATTTAGAGCTCCCTCAAAGAGATTGAAATCTTGAAAATTTACGATTTCTTACCTTTTTTTTTTTTTGTTCAAACCTGAATACCATTTATCAGACTACCTTCAAATTTTAAATAAATTTTATGGCTTATTACCAGGGCTAGTTGTTTCAAGTACTTAAATTGAGTGAAATATGCAGCAAAACAGCACAATTTTTATGCAAAATATGCGTAAAAATTTTGTTGCAATTTACAATTACAAATTTTTTAAAATTTTCAAATTTGTAACTTCTACGAATATGTACGCTCTTTATTACAAGATGTCATAGGACATCGAAAAGTTTTTCAAAATTTTTTAGTTGAGTTAGTGAAATTATCTAATTTAGTGATTTCGAACAGGTATATACGGCTATATTTCTATTTATTTATCGTATAATAGTATTCTAAAATGATTTTATTGAAATTGTGTTTGTGTAAGAACTTTTACTAACGCTCAAAAAATGACCCAAAGATGGATATTTTGGTGGCCCTAAGATGGAGATGTATATTTTTTCATTGGTATTGCAAATTAAAATTAAATTTATCAACGAGGCATGCGTCGTAAGGTTTTTTATCCACGAGTGTAAGAGAGAAGTGCACTTAAAGTGCACCAAAATCAACGGTCTATGGCACATATGTCCGAACTGTGACTCAGATGATTTGGCCTATAATTTGCATGCTTTTTCTCTACCTCTATAAATGCTTTTTTTCTATACTATAATTATAATAAAAAAATAGAAAATTGGCATCAAAATCTTAACATAGAATTTATTTTTGATTTTTCACATGAATGATTTTTTAATGAATTTTGAAGTGATGTCCAGCTTTCTTTTCAAAATCAAAATTTTTAACAATTTTGAAATATACTTAAAACAAATTGTTGTGTTCAAAATGAAAATTTATTTCTGTGGCCAAAAGATATTCACCCTATTGTACTTTCATACGGTATATAGCACTTTAATATATCTTATTCAGTTTGGAATCTAGAGCATTATCTCAATAGTATGTCCATCTTGAGGCCCTCTCCCCTATATTTTTGTGAATAGCCGTTAGCGTTTCGTAAACGGAATAACGTTGAAAAATGGTAGTAAATTTCACTAAAAATTCTTTTATGTCCAAGCCATTCAACGAACCTCTGCAGGACATGCAATGGCTACGATCTCTGTATTACCGAATAATTCTTCACAAGAACGAATAGATTCAGCCTCTAAATCAGCAAATGTATCGACAACTGATCGTACAGCATTGAAATTATTGCAATCAAAGAAATGGTTTATAAATGAGGGTAACCACTGCCAGTATGACAAAAAAGATTTTAATGATTTTTTGGTGGCAATTATGAATAAATTGTCGATTTTCTAACATTTGTTAGGGAAAGCAAAAAAAGTATGCATGAAATATACATATTCCTATTAGAAAAAAAAGTAAATCAAATTCCGTAAATTTTGAGCCATATTTGATCCGAGTTGGTGAAGTGGTTCTCTTGCAATACCAATTCAAACTTTGAAAATTTTGATTTTTTTTCAATTTTTGATTTGACTATTGTGTAATTCACGTGATTTATAGAAATGCCTAATAGTTTACGAAGCAAGATTTAAATGCAATTTTCAAATCTACTGACCATTCGCAAAAGAAATCGCACTTTTATTTAACAATAAACATATTATATTAAAGACGTTTTAAAAAAAGCTTTAAATATGCGCTTTTCTTCTAAATCTGTAAAATATGCATGGGTTGGAAAAAATGTCTAAAATATGTCTAACAAGCATTTGCTGAAAAAAACTATAGTTAATGTCATTTCCTGGAAAAAACTATAGTTAATATTAGCCTGTAACTGTAACTTGAAACACCGTTATTTTATCATATCTCGAAAACTTACCCATAGAAAAAAAATTAATGTGATTTTCGTGTTCAGCGACCTCGAATTAGTGTAGAAAATTTAATAATTTTTAATTTTTAATAATAAGTCATCAGTTTTAAACTGCTTCTAGACAAGACGAGAAGTCTTAGTCTAGAAGCTTACATAAGTTATCAGAAACATTTCCTTTTTTTACACTTAAAAACAAAAAAAAAACAAACCAATAATTTTAATTCAGAAATCTTCTTCAATTATTTTCTTTCTATATTGATGCAAATCTTTAATAAAATATGCTAACTGGAGCCAGTTGTTCCCGCTGAGTAAATCTATGAGTTCTTCCTCATCAAGTGTAGTTTTTCCCAAATGAAGGAGACGGATTTCGCAAGAAAGTGTTGGACATTTTCTACACAGTGCATATTGCAAACAGAGCATTCTTCATGCAGTATTGTGATGTGTGGCCGGTAGTTTAGGTTAAACATTTCTCCTCTTGCCATGAAAATATTTCGGATAGTATCTGTACTGTATTGATCATGGAAATAATTGTTTTCATCGAGTTTGAAATTAATTTTTTATAAAGCTTCCTTGAAGTTGATTTTTCGGCTTGACGCAAACACTGCGCTCTTGCTTCTGTATTTATTTTCGTTACTACATTTGTTTGCCAAAACTCAAAAGGTTGGCTCATCATATTTAGTTGCCATATCTTCCTACTTCTTAAAAAATGCAACTTTTTTATTTATGTAGTGTCACGCAACGATTTTCGGCAATCTGCCATATTGATTACTTTATTTATATATTCAAAGTGAACGTTTAGAGTTTGCGGTGAGGAGGTAGACTTGCAGCCGTCATATTGGTTTGCCATCATGCAAAATCAAAAAAGGCCTTGTTGCATTCGAAACTAGAGATAATAAGCTTTCATTTGAGTCCAAACATGCCCTAAAATACCTTAACCAATTTTTGACAGGGGGGAGGGGGTCTCTTATTGACAGAGACTTAGTAGTAGTTGTTTTGTTACTGAATTGAATTATAGTTATTGAATATCTCGAAAACTATATCTCATCCCACTCTGAAATTTTTACACAATTTTCCTAACACATTAATAAATATTTGCAGACTAAAAAAATTTAAAAAAAAGCGTCCAAGTTTAGAAAAATTCAATTTATTTATAAAATTTCCAGAATTCATATGTTGAAAAACAAAAACAATTTTATGTTCATATTTCTTCGATAAGTTTGTGCGATATACGAACTTTTATTAGTTAGAAATTTTTTCTTACAACGGTTAGTTTTTGAGTAATTAAGGACTGAAAAACGTTCAATTTTTACAACTCCAAGACTTTAAAGCATCGTAACTTGAAAATAAAGAACATCACATTGAAATAAAAAAATACGTGTCGAATAATTTCTTCTCAAGAATGCAAGAAAAAATTTTGGTTGAAATTAAAATTTTAGTTGTAAATCTGACATGGAGCGACCCATATATATTATAATAGATAAAATATTAGCATCAGAAGTTTTTCAATTTAATTAATAGATCAAAGCATTGCATTCATCGTTGTAAAAATTATTGCTTTAGCGGGGGTAGAATATATATGTGTGTACATGCCAGGGATGCCAACTCATTTTTTCTTTTTCCCCGATAGCCCTCGAGAAATTCCCCGATTTCCGATCGAATTCCCCGCATCGATATAATTTCATATTATAACAGCACCATATAAGCATTTTGCAAAAACGAAAAATTACCTAAAATTGACAATCAATGAGTGTTATATTAAGGCGACCCTGAACTTTCTCGGTCCAAGACTTAACCAATGGTAATTGGTAGATTAATAGGAATGTACTTTCTGACTCTGGAATTCTTTTGGCACATGGGAGATTTCACTTCAAGGGAACCCACTCTCAAAATCGATCCGACTCAAGCTTGCATAAAGTTTAATCCAATTGGGTGGTAGTTGTCACACCAAATTTGAAAGAGATGGGGTGTTTCGAGTTATTAGAAGTTCATTTTGATAGATAAACAAGGCTCTCTTTTGACTCAAATAAAAAATGGCAAAAACCTTGTTTTTAAAGTTTTGATATCGGTTTTTAAAATATAAAATATATTACATCTTCTTTGTGATGGCTGATCGTAATTTGTAAGTGAACAGATTAGTCAGCAAGGATTAAGAGTTATTAATCAGGAGGTGCTGGACTTCTGAACGGACGAAAGGGACGTCGAAGCGCCGCGCGACCGTTTTGGTCTGACTGACACTCGGCGCTATAATCGTCTATATCTACGAAAGCTCGACGCGTCTCTGTAATTTTCACAAAATACTTTCAAATAGTACTCTTTTTTAACAATCGATTTCTCCAAACCAATAAATCGCAGGGCCCACTTAATAAAAGACGAGGATTTTAAGACCCAAAATATGAAATATTGCGTAAGTTAAACGTTTTGCATTAAATAAAATTGACAAAAAATATTCTACAGACTTTTATGACTAAAACTTCAAATTCCCCAGAAAAAACAGCTCATTCCCCGATTCCCCGCACCCAGTAAAATTCCCCGCAAATCGGAGAATTCCCCGCAAGTTGGCATCGCTGGTACATGCATATGCAAATGAGAGAGAGAGAAGATACAAAAAGGATAGATTGTTAAGAGGTCGCAATTCGCTCTTTGCAATTTTGGAACAAAGAAACAGAAACCAGCAACAAGTTGCAATGCCAATGCTGTGAAAGCGACCGTTGTCATAAATACTAACATTGTTTGTTTACATGTTATCGCAGCAGCGATATATAAAATTTAACATGTACAAAAGAATTAACACTGCGCCTCATGTTAAAATCTGATTGTAACAGAAAACCGAAGCAAGGAATAAGAAGAAGAGATGTGTGATTTTGTTGTTTTCCCGATAGTTGACGAAAATAAGCACTTACAGAATTTGAAATCTAACATTTTCAATCGTTTTTACATTGCACCTCGTTATGATCCTACATTTTGTAACAGAAATGAAATAAAGGCATTTGGCAAATACCATAGTGAAATATGCAAAATCGCAACCAAACGTTTACATATTTGTATATAAAGAATATATAAATACTGTAAATGTTGAATGTTATTTGCCAAATAAATGCAAAATATTTGTTTTATCAAACACCTTCAACTCATCCATTCAAACATTTTGTCTGCTGGATGTGTTGAAAAACGTCGCTTTCACACCATCGGTACTGCACCTCGTTGCTGGTACAATTCTACCAAAACTGGTACATTTTTTTCTATTTTTCTGCGTTTAATACATTGATACATGTTGTTAAAATTTGGTACATTCTGTGGGCAAAGTTAGTTTTTATTATAATTAAAAATTGTAAACTTATGTTCAAAATATTTTTTGTTGGAAAAGGTAAAATTTAAATATATATAATATATAATGCTTTCAAAAGAATTCTGTGTCGGATGTTACGGGTTTCATTATATCTAGTCGGCCAAAAACTATTTTTAAAATACAGAGTATTTTTCAATTAGTGTGTTACTTTTTATTAAGGATTTAGTCTGGTGTTCCTGCCTAATTTTTAAGGTTATTTCAGGAATTTTTTATTATAACAAAATAAAATGTGATCATTTCATTTTTTTATATGTTATTATTGACATCTTTAACTGTACAAAAAATTGTTTTTGGAATTTATTTTACGATATTTTTGTAGTGTTTTTACGTCTAAAGTGGGCACCTAAAAAAAAGGTGTGGGGCTCGCCCGGGTGATTATTGTTCCGCAGGTTTGTCAGTCTAGCAGGTAGTAAATTTAAACATTTGGATTAAAAACTAACAAAATGGCGGGCTTCCAATTTTTTTTTTAAATCGCGTTGTTTTTTGTTGAAAATCGTTGTAAAAAATAGGAAATAATGATTAAAAATAAACAAGAAACTACCTGCGAGAGCCATTGGCGTGTAAAATAACACATTAAAAGTTCAGCCCAATCGGTTCGATAGTATTCTCTCAGACCCCTGAGCCGGTCAAAAAACGTTGTTTCGAGAAAAACGCTTTTTAAGTTTTAACAACAAATAAAGTTTTCACAACAGGCGCTTTCGACTATGAACTATAACTTCGTTAACATTTAGAAATTTTTACAGTATACCTTCAATATTTTGTACTTTCGAAAATAATCGATTTTTTGAAACTCTAACACCAGACTACATCCTTAATAAATAACATTTAATGTTATTTATTATATTGGTATATTTTCCCCCCATTTGGTAAATTTTTTTTGTAAATATTGGTACAAAATAAAATGAGTAAGAGGCAACCGTGTTTCTACGTTTCTTTGTTCCAAAATTCCAAAGAGCGAATTGCGACCTCTTTACAATCTAACCTCTTTGTCTGCTCATTCAAGGGAACGAACACACAATTGCGTCGTATGACGGTATATAATAGTGATGGGGTTCCGGGTACGATCGTAAATTTTTCAGTGCACTTTGAGGTTCGGAAATACATCAGTACGTAAACAAGATTTTCAGTACACTTTCGTACAATACATTTTTTTTATGTGATATCATTTCAAAGAAAAATAAAACTGTGCTACTTTTCTTATATTGTTATCGATTGCACAGCGCAACACGGAAAATTTGCAAGGGCTTAGGCCTATATAGTTGTTGGATTGGTAGTAAAAAATTTCACACATACAAGACTAAAAAGCAGAAAATAATAATTTAAATAAAAAAATTTTTAATATACCACGTTTTTAAAACGGACTAAAAAGTATAAAATAATTTCTCCTAGCCCCATACAGATTTATAACCCCATACAGATTGCCTTGAAAATATGGCCCTTACTATGAACTGCGTTCGATCTTCGGCTGTAGTCGAATGCCCTGATCGAACGAATTTGAGTTTGGTATTATGAAGTGCTTTCGACAGAGAATAGCGCTATTGTAAATTTCGCTCATTTTGGCTTGTTCACGATAGTATATTTCTATCAGCTGATCGTCATTTTGAAAAATAAATACGATTAGTTTAAAAATGAAGTGGAAAAAATAAGAACAAAATAGTTGAATATAATAGAATTATGGTTCAACGATTCATCGGAAGAGGATGAGAGGTTGATGGAACTGGCCAGAAGTAGAAAACGATTAAGTGCAGCCTTTCGAAGAAGCTTTGCCATCTATAAAATTTGTATACAGATTTCTACAGAACTAGCAACTGTCCAAGGAAACGTTTGTGCACTTGATGACCATTACAGATGAACTGCTAAAGCAATGCACATGAGCAAGATCAATTCCAAACATATTAAAATTGGCAATAGTTCTGCTATTGAGGAAATATCCTTTGCAATCAAAGGATTTGCTAACTGCAATTTGTTGCTCACCACTTCAGATCTGCATAAAATTAGTTTTTATTCCTCAAAAAGCTAAAAAAAATTGCAAAATACTTACATTTTTAACAATTATTACTCAACATGCACGTATGCCACGTTATTTTATTCTAAATAATGTAATTTGTCCCTTTATGGTATTTTGATACTTTTGTTTCATAGCCAAATGGTGCTTGAATTTTTATATTCTGATGCGACTAAATTTAGAAAGAAACAGGTTTATGGAAACGTCCATTGTTCCATGCACATTTGTGTTCACAATAGATAAAGTAATTCGTAAAAGCTATTGAGTTAAAATTTTATGCAGCGACGCGTTGTAAGGATTAAGTTTTAGAAAAAAAAATGATATATGTACACCCAGAGAAATATTTACCTCGTTTGAAGAAAAACGCTATCAAATTGAGGGAAAATGGGAATGATTTGGCGCCATAGAAACGGTTTCCTCATTTAGATATACAAAATTTCTTTGAATTGAGGAAATATTTTTTCTTTATTTTAGAGAAAATTTTCTTTGAAAGAAGGAAGTTTTCTATAAATTAAAGAAATATGTCTTCAATTTGTAGAAATTGTATTTTTCAAATGAATAATATTTTATTTCAATATGAGAAACTGTATATAATTTAGGTAAAATTTTCCTCAATTTGAGGAATAATTTTCCATAAATTGAAGTCAATTTACTACCTTTTTAGAAAAAAAAATGCTCAATTTATGGAATATTTTCTACAATGTTGTTTTAATTAAAAGGCATAGAAATCATATTTTTTACTTGTATTCATTTCTTATTTTATTTTTAATAAGTATTATGGTTTACATGCATACGTATTTTTACATACACTACAGGCGTCGTCGCCTTGAAATGATCAAAATGATCTTCAAAAAATTATAAATTGAAGTTTATTGAAATTTATTTCTTTCGAATATATTTTTTTTTTTTTTTCACAAATTATATCAACAGCCACAAACACAACCGCTTCGCTTGAAATAAAGACGCCGACTAAAAAATTCAAAAGAAAAACAAAGCGTTCGCGATTGTTTACTAAGGCCAAAAGAGTAAAGCTAGTTTTTTGTGTATACCAAAATTTTGTATGGAGAACATTTTTGGTATATTCGTCTCTTTCTTACATTTTCTATGCACAAAGAATATGTGAGTTTAATGGTGCCACCTTATTTTATTCTAAATAAGGTAATTGGTCCCTTTATGGTATTTTGATACTTTTGTTTCGTAGCCAAATGGTGCTTGAATTTTTATATGCAGATGCGACTAAATTTTGGAAGAAACAGGTTTATGGAAACGTCCTTTGTTCCATGCACATTTGTGTTAACAATAGACAAAGTAATTCGTAAAAGCTATTGAGTTAAAATTGTATGCAGCGACGCGTTGTAAGGACTAAGTTTTAGAAAAAATGATATATGTAGATTAGATGGCTTATTTTGCTAAAGTATTTCCGATCTTAATTGTGACAGCAGAAAATGAAAATAGGGTGTTAAAAACCAATTAAAATGAAAAAATTTTAAATTTGTGAAAACTGGATGCGCTACTCCGAAAACCGTACCCAGTTTTTTGATACAACTGAGCCCTAAGCCACCCCTAGCGCCTAAAGTAACCATTTAGCACTTTTTTTTACGAATTTTTAAATCCACCCGTTAGGATTTTGAATAAAGCGGTAATTTTTTAAAAATTAAAGTAAGTACGATTATAGGTAATTCAATTTAGTTTATTTAAAAAAAAATTTTTCAAATCGAGTTATATTTGAACTATTAAATTAACTTTTAGTGAACCCATGTCGAGTACAATCAAGTTCATCTTTGACAAATGTCGCCAAAAAATTGCAAAAACAAAGCAGACGTTGAAAAAATTGCATTAAATTAATGAAACTTACCAATTAAGAAGTAACTACTAACTTTTAAAATGTTCTCCATACTTAAGCGCTTTCGTCAGGTGTCCCCGTATAACACGATTGATAGGTTCCAAAAAAGCATCGTGTTGTGCGAATTCATGTTATACGGAACAAGGAACCAGTATAAAAAGCGGAGTTAGGCTCCAAGAATTTAGAATTTAGAAATCGTACAAAAATAGGGTTATGTAGTACAAGTAGTACAAAAATAGGGTTATGTTCCAAGAGTTTAAAAACAACTTTTTGGGATTAGTGTCGTTCGAGCTGTCACATGCAGGCCATTCATTTGCTTTATGTATATTTTAACTTTTTGTACGGTTTGATACATTTTCTCTCTTTTATTAATAAATTAAAGTTTTTAATTTTGATTGTAAAAGCAAAAAAACAGAAAGTAAGTATATTGATTTTATATAAAAAAATTTTAATAATAAGCACTTAACAGATAATTTATTGGAAGATTTAAAGAAAACATTTGAATTTAACAAGCAAAAATAACAATAAAACTAGAACACAGAGTGAACTGGAATTTGATAAATTTAGCAAATAAAAATTAGAGTTGTAGTTAAATAGCTTATTAACAAATTTAAAAAGCGATTTGAATTTCCAAATTATTTTCACTAATCATGTTATACCAGGGATTCAGCTATTTGCAAATCGTGTTGGAAGGAAATCGTGCTATAGTGTCATCGTGTTATATGGGGATTTCTGCTATCAACAAATCGTGTTAGAGCGAAATCGTGCTCTACAAATGCCGTGTTGTACGTGGGAAATCTGTACATATAATACTGTAATTGACAGACGAAAATAAAGAATACAAATTTCCACGATAAGACAATTTTTCAACTCCTGCCTTGTTTTTTCGTGCAATTTTTTGATGACATTTGTCAAAGGTGAACTTGATTGTACTCGACTTAGGTTTATTAAAAGTTAATTTACTAGTTCAAATATAACTCTATTTGGAAAATTTTTATGTTTTAAAAAAACTAAATTGAATTACCTACAATGCTTTAATTTCAACGACATATTAGCACCAATATCTTCTAAATCGTTAAACAATGTATTTACAATGCTCTCAAAGTTTTTTATGTATCGATAGCGTAAATTCTTGCGCAAAATTTAAGTACTCAACCATACTTTTATTAACTGTATCAGATTATATTTTTTTGCAAAAAATATCATTTGCCATATTTGTCATAGTTCTGTTGTAATCAATGACAGTTTTTTACATTGTGCGAGTAAATTTTGAAAATAAAAGAAAAAAAAATGTCCACTAGAAGTAAAGTGAATTGCGTTAATGGTGTAAGTAGATTTCATTATTGGCTCCCAATCCAGATCGATCACGGATATTACTAGAAGTGCGTACCACAAGTATTTTGGTATTCCAATTAAAAATGAAGATAAATGGTGGACACCATTCGTTAAAAATTTTCTCGGAAACTCAAGAGCCAATAACTATGAGAGCATTGTAAAAAAATTGCTTAACGATTTCGAAGGTGATGGTGCTAATATGTCATTGAAGCTGCATTTCCTCCATTCTCATCTAAACTTTTTTCCACCAAACTTGGGTGAAGTGAGTGATGAACAGGTTGAACGGTTCCACCAAGACTAAAATCAATGGAATTTCGTTATCAAGGGTTATGGAATGAGGAAATGCTAGCCGATTATTGTTGGATGACCATTAGAGACATTAATCCTAAAACACAGAACAGGCAAAGTGTCAACACAACTGAATTCTTTATTTAATTAAAAGTAATGCTATGAATTAAAATTAATGAAATCGTTGTTTTTTGTTTCTAGCTTAAATTTTGCGCAGGAGTTCACGCTATCGATTCATATAAAATTCAGCAATGGGATATTTCGTTTTCAGCACGAAATAAAGACCAAAAAATTGAAAATTCGAAAAAAAGGTTTTTTTTTGGTCAGAATTTCAACTTCGAATCTCTATAACTTTTGACTGAAATGGAATATAGAATCAAATAAACTCTTAAATTTAAGATAATTTATATGCCTTTTTGGAAAGATATAGATGCTTTCCTTTTGATTTCGAAAAAATGGTAATTTTTATGAAAATGTCGACCCATGTCTGGGAAATCAAAAAAATGCCTATATGTCAAAAACCTGAGTTGCTACAAAACTGATGGCAGATTCGGATTCAGCGGACAAAAAGACATTATGAACCATCAAATTTGGAGATGGGTATTGTAATTTTTTTCATTTTGGTGTATAGTGTAATTCATTAACCCTGGAAGGACATGCTTCGTCGAATCGACGACTCATGTTTACGTTTTACAATTTTTCTTTCTAAGTAAGTGTTGGTAAACATTTAATTTATAAATAAATGTAATAGTAAATAGTTTCTATTTCTCTATTCTATATAGTAAATTAACCAATGGGATTCAATCAACTTTCAAAGTTATAAGTGTATAGATCATGTGTATAACCACTTTGAATAATGCCGTCGTCGTTTCGACAAAGCATGACCTTTACGTATAAAAAATATGCATGTACTTCCAAGGTTAATAGCTTTCTCTTCTAGAAATCTTAGTAGGTCAACTTTTTCGCTTTTTTCAGCATTTTGGAAAAATATTGCTTGTTTATATCAATTACTGCGTTCGTCCATGGCTCAATAATTAGTTTATAGCAGCCCTACAAAAAGAAAATCGACCGTATATTTTGTTTGCTACCAATAATCGATGTACAAAATGATTTACACGTTGGTCACATGGTGCCTTCATTAAAACGAAGTTTTCCGCGCTTTAATGAAGACCCCTATTGTAATAAAAAAACAAATTTTGTGTCTGCAAGCACTCACAGTAGAAGTGAAACTATGTTGTTTAATAGAAAATGGTTAGAAAACATTTATACAACATTCTGAGGAAGTTTTTGCAGTCCTATTCTATTTTGTTGTTGCTTTTCATCGGTTGATACTCTATACTCTTATCGGCACAAAGACGACTTAGTATACGTATATAACAACATGAAAGGAAAGTTCAGTTATATGCAATCAAGCCGAGACTTCTATATCGACTCTCTCACTAAAGCTTGATTGTATGTAGCCGTATGTACTGGTTTTGTTACACCCAGAGAAATACTTACCTAATTTGAAGAAAAACGGCTATCAAATTGAGGAAAAATGGGAATGATTTGGCGCCATAGAAACGGTTTCCTCATTTAGATATACAAAATTTCTTTGAATTGAGGAAATATTTTTTCTTTATTTTAGAGAAAATTTTCTTTGAAAGAAGGAAGTTTTCTATAAATTAAAGAAATATGTCTTCAATTTGTAGAAATTGCGTTTTTCAAATGAATAATATTTTATTTCAATATAAGAAATTGTATATAATTTAGGTAAAATTTTCCTCAGTTTGAGGAATATTTAGAAAAAAAATCTTCAATTTATGGAATATTTTATAAAATGTTGTTTTAATTAAAAGGCATAGAAATCATATTTTTTTTTACTTGTATTCATTTATTATTTTATTTTTAATAAGTATTAAGGTTTACATTCATACGTATATAAAAATTATAAATTGAAGTTTAGTGAAATTTATATCTTTTCAAAACTTTAAAAGAAAACAAAGCGTACGCGATTGGCTGCTAAGGCCAAAATAGTAAAGCTAGTATTTTGTGTATACCAAAATGTTGTATGGAGAACATTTTTGGTATAACCGTCTCTTTCTTACATTTTCTATGCAACTAAATTTGTAAAAATTAAGAAATCACTTACTTCAAATTGAACACCATGGTTCCATGAAAGGAGAACATTTTTCTTTATTTTGGGGAAAATTTACTTAAACGAATAATAAATAAAATGGTATCATTGTTTGACAAAAATCAGTTCTGGAGCTAAAAAAATTATCCCGGTGTCCCGGCGTTGACCTCTTTCAGAATCTTCTTGCGAAACCTTGTTATTTTTTTATGTTGGACTGTCAATTAACTAATAAGTTTAAATTTTTACTTTAAAGAAATCTAATCTCTATAATGTAATTCCAATTTTAACAGATCTTTACCAGAAATTGATGGTCTTAGCAAGGAAACTGTCTTAACATCGTGGATGGCTAAATTTGATATAATATTGAAGGGCTCTAGAGAAGAGGATTCGAAGAGACCATCACGTATGCAGCAATCACTCAATAGTGAATTAATATTATCAAAAGAACAATTATATGATATGTTTCAACAAATATTAAGTGTTAAGAAATTTGAACATCAAATATTATTTAATGCTTTAATGGTTAGTATGTACAATAATTTGTAGGGTCTTCCAATCACGAAGTTCTAAATATGGTGGGTTCATTTCTTGCGAAAAAAATTCTCTATACGTAGCAAAATGGCAATAATTTTCGGGTTCTTAGAATTTGGCATACAAAAATGCTTAATAGTGTTACTATAATTCGCGAACCGCCTGACTGTTTCATTTAAAGGTTTTGCGATTCGCCGAAGTTTCGGGCGGCCTTCTCAAGAGTCGTTCTGCTTCATAGAAACATTTCCGTTCTGCAACTTTTAAAACCAATTGGGGACAATCGCAAGAGTTGCCTCATTCACTCCATTTGTATTTTCGTGGAAAATTTGCACTGACTTGAATTGACGTTGAAATCCGTAAAGAACGGCAAATTGAATTTTTTATTATGTTTTTGCCGACCTATTATGATGTAATTTTGATATTTCTCGTCCACATTCTTACCGATTTTCCTAAATGAAATATCGTAATACTATTACAAATTGACTATTAACAATGGGTTTTTCACAAACTTATAAAATACCACCGTCTCAGCAAATTTTTGTTAGTATTTCGTAAAGCACTTGCAGTAGCGGTGGAAGCGTTTACTTGCTCACACTGGCGCAAGCATGAACGTCATGGGCAGAACGGTCGTGCTCACATAAGTGCAACTAGTGATGATTCCATACATGTAAATACTTGGTATTGAAAAAAATGGTCAGTATCGGGTATTCGATACTTTTGGAAAACATTTTATAAAAAAGGCTCATTACATTCATAAAACTGAAATATTTTTAACAAGCTATAATCTGTTGATTAGTTTTCCTGCTATTATACATTTTCTAACGATTTGTATCTAAATATAATAAATATCATATAAATTAAATTTGTTAACACTACTCAACATATTCCAGTTTTTCTTTTGCGTCAGGTACCTCGTACTTCATTTCTAATAATTCGAGACAAACTGAGTACGTCATCAAAAAAACGATGCATGATATGCCTGACACAAGTTTCTTGTTGAATAATGTAATTTGTCTTTTTAACCCATTGAGTCCGAGAGCAAACCGATAAAAAAAAAACAAAAAAATCTTCAATCACACGTCTTTATCGTTACAAATTCAAACAGCGAATTTTTTCATTTTTTGTAAAAATTCTCTCTTCGCGTTAGAACAATTGTGATAGCCATTACGTGTTCCAGTAACTTTTTTATCTGCATTCAAATATTCTTCTTTTTTGTGCGTATACGCATCATTAAGTCAATGAGTTTGACGAGTATTCGATACAATTACATATTCGATACTTTTTTCCGATATTTTAGGTGGCATCGATACATTTATTCGATACAAGTAATGAGTAAAAATGTCATTACTATGTAGGTATCGCATCAACACTAAATGCAACCATGACGGACTTTTTATAATTAAAAAGGTACGATAAAATTTTGAATTTTCTTCCTCATTTTTTTCTATGCTCGCAAAGACAGGTTCTTTTTCCCGCCAAAAATGCAAAATAAATATTATATGCTTACATATGTGTAAAATAACAAGGTAATAAAAACTATAATCTCTAAAGAGAAAAAAATAAGTTTGTTAAAAAAAATAGCGAGAAAATGTAGAATGAATATGATCATGGAACATTCATCAATGCGCAGATTGATTTTTATTTTATTTTTGAATTTTCGGCGCATCTCTCCTTTCTCTTTCTTTCTACTTATTTTCACATCTCTTTTTTTTAGACAGGCGTTAAAGCTTGCGCTCGTGTGAGCAGCCACATTGATTGTGCTTTATTTATGTTGCTCCTCCTGCTGGTGGGAACCATGCCCCACAATTATTTTGAGTCAATCTTGCTAAATAATCCTGAACAGTTTTATTGGATCTTTCACTTGGATAACAATATGTTTTGCATCATTTAACGACACTTTAAAATATTCATTTTGTTTTACTGCCGGCTGATTGCTGGGCTGTTGGCTAGCTTCATTTATTTGTCCCGTTTGCTTCTTTTTTTTTGCTAAGAAGAAGCTTTTATTCTCAGCTGTCAGTTCTTTTTCTTGGCAGCAGTGACTTCTTGGCGAATGAATTAATTTACCAACTAAAATACAAAATAAACAATCGCCAAGTTAAGCGATTCGCGAACCAAATAGCCCTGTATTACTTACAAAACCGTTGAAAAAAGCCAAGCATTTTTACTTGTTAGATATTAGCTTGAGCTACTAGCGCTTACCATTTTTAAACTGTAGCTAGCCAAAGACTATAATAAAGGAAAAATTGACATTCTTCAGGCATCATTGTTCATTTAAAGCCTGTTAATTAAATTAAATTTCATTTAGTTTCACTAAATGAAATGTTTTGTTGTTGTTGGCTGTTCAAACGGGCGCAAGCATGAACGCCTGTTTGAAAGAGAGAGGTAGGTTGAAAAAATAGATAGTTAGAAAAAGACAGGCGAGTTTCTATCTTTTTCTTACTTTCTATTTTCTCTCTTTCAAACAGGCGTTCATGCTTACGTTCAAAAGTCTTACTGAAAAATATGTTTATTTCGTATCTACTTTAGAGCTCGTTTGCATTTCAAAATTTAAGACTGTTCCTTTTTAACTTATTATATGGTAAATTTTAAATGTGAAGTACGATCATGCAGTTTCACTACTTCGCATAAACTCCTCATTCCATTCCCTTTTTGAACGTTTCCTCTTTTATTTCTTTTGGAGTTGCCAGATGTAAAATAAATGACTAAATGAAATAATGCAAAATACTACAGCTAAACTTAAAACTGTTGTATTGCATTGTACAACTTAAAACTGTTACAAAAGCTACAGTTTTTTAATAGAAAAACATATATCAAGGTCTAAAAAACTAAATTGTCATTTTGCAACGGTAGGGTGAAAAATAAAGCCACCATTGAAATTTAGCACATCTTGTCTGGAAAACGCCGTATAGAATCTAATTGGTTGAAATTTGTCAAGTGTACCCTTACCTCACAGAAATTAAGAATATGCATGAAAAATCTTTATTCAGAAAATTTAAGAAATATTGCAAGCTTGCGGAATATTATGTGTATCATTTATACGTATATAGATGAGGTGAACCCGACACCCCCCATTATCTCGAGAACGGAAAAAAACTCACGGAGATGCTGTATTTATTGTTGGACGCCTATTAGTCGCGAACAAGGAAGGAAGGAGTTAAACATTTTTTCATTATAGTTTTAGTAGACTGTGAAAATTAAATCTAAGTGTTAATTTTCAAAGTCTTGACTACTTTGTTCATGTTTACTTCATTTCAAGTAATGTATATCAGTCTAAATGAACGTATGTAGTCATCACAACAACAGTGTATATAGAGACGGGCAAATCAGATGGCCGTTTTGGAATTCGCCACGATTCCTGTTCACTGATCTTAGTGATATTTCTTAATCTTTCAATATCCTATATAAGCTACTAATATTTGAAATCGTAACCCAGAATTACAGATTTGATTTTAAATATCTTTACTGAATAGAGATATTGAAAGAAACTACCAATGCCGTTGTATATACTTATTTGTTGTTGTGTTTTTTTCATTGTTACTAGTCAATATAACCGTTCGTTATTGAAAGTCTAGTACATGAGTGTGTGTGTGTTTGTAGAAAAATGATTCTAGGTGTCATTTTTCTGAATCGGGTTCCATTCAATCAATTTATTATATTTTTAGTAGACTGTGAAAATTAAATTTAATTGTTAATTTTCAAAGACTTGACTACTTTGTTCTAGTCTAGTTTATTTCAAATAATATATATCAGGCTAAATGAATGTATGTTTCATTTAGCTTGTTCATTTATTTTTGTAGGAACTGCAGAAGAAGTATTCAATAATATAGCACTCAGACAAGTTTTAAGTCGATTGTACTATATCCTGTGTTCCCTTTGCTATTCTTTAAATCTGCCAGATTTATAAATAAATCTTAGCAGATTCTGCGCTGTTAAAGAGCTCAAGTGTTCGTCTCTCAACACTCCAGTGTCAAATATGATTACTCGCGGGGCAGCGGGGCAGACACTAAGAAAGTGGTCTGGCGTCTCTTCACATTCTTCCTCCAAACCACAGAAAACATAGAAGGTACTAGCCACCAGGCAAATCATATTCAAATTTTTGGCCCAAGAGAAGTGACCTGTGTATAGTCCCACCATCAGCCAACAGCTTTTTCTATTAAGTGATAACAGAAAATCTGTTAGAGTCTTCGAACAGGTAACATGATATTTGTTTGTCTAAAGCCCCTCGGTTCCTCCCATTTACCCACTCAGGTTCAGGTTCTGGGCCAAAGAAACCAGTTTCCGAACCCTTTCTGGCCAGAAGGTCATCAGGTTCCTCGCCTGAAATTCCTGAGTGTTCAGGTACCCATATCAACAGCAGGCTATTGTGTTTTCCAACACAATCAAGCCTGGATTTACAATTCATAACCAGTTTATATGTGGTTAAAGGATTAAGCAATGATTTAATCGCAGCCTGACTGTCATGAAATACAGAGATGCTCCTTTTTCTCCAATCATTATCAATGACATGGTCCACTGCCTTGATGATTGCAAAAATTTCTGCTTGAAAAACAGAAGCATACAACCCAAAATAGAAGTGAAGGTGCACTCCATCATTTTCGATGAAGACCCCAGAACCCGAACCGTATTCTGTTTTGGAGCCGTCAGCGAAAATGCGCTTACAATCAACTCCCGGCCCAGGTCCCGGCAAAAACCAAGTTTGGGCCTCTGGAATTTGTATTGTATAGTGCTGTTTTAAAATTGGAATTGTTGGCATCCATAGAACTGTTAGATCCAAATCAGTATCTTCAACAATGTCACCAATATCCAGGCAAGTGTCATATCACTCAAGCAAAAATATCAAGGGTTGGTAAGTTGAGCAATGCACCCAAGGATGGGCCAGGTGTTGTCGGAAAAGCTCCCGTACAACAAATGGCCTGCAAGAGCTTTTCTAACGCTGTCAACAGGTATTTAATGTTTTGTTCAATGAGGCATTTTTCGTTGTCTGCTTCAATCTTCAAGTACGACTAAGTTTGTGTTACAACATTTAATCCCAAATCGCGGTAAAAGATTATTTTTTTAATGCAATAATCTAAAATAAGTGAAGATGGATGGAAGCCGACCTATGTTAAACTGAATTACATAAATTTATCTTTTCCTAAGGTTTTTCATAATTAACTAGGGAACTCATAAATGCTTCGTATGCTCGTATTGTGTAAACTTGTCTAAATATATATGAAATTTGATAGTGTGTTTACGAGTTTATATAGTTTACAAAGTTAACAAGGTATTTACGAGTTAACGTGAAACCGACTAATAATGATTAGTTAAATAATTAGTAAAAGTTATTCTTCTTTCAAAAACTGTAAGTTTTACTGAATTTTTCTCTGGAAAACTTTAGAAAAGAGGTGGCTGTCGGAATCACCTCAAGGGGAGTCGGGTTTGTCTAATATTTTAACTTTCAGAAAAATAATTAAAACAAAAAAATGACATAAATCAAAAGTTGATATGAGAAAAAGTTGAGAATGCACTACCAAACAATACTTAAAGTATTGAATTATATGTTTATTTAAGAATTTTATGAGACAAAATATAAGGGGATGTCGGTTTGACCTCATGCTTGCCTATGTAATATGTGGATAGAGTAAAGGTGAGGAGCACTTTGACACTTTCCGAATTAATAATTACAGTTTAGCAATTTTTTGCATTACTCATCCGTAGTCCATTGACTGAAGATACTTCTCCAAACCAAACTTGTTTAAAAATTACGAGTGCCATATCTTAACTTTTGAGAGGATTCGATATACTGCTAATACAAATATTCATTCTTTTTTCAAAATTATTTGTATCCAATTGCTTCACCCTGTTACGGAGAATTGCGTCATTCCAAAAAGAATGAACAAATTGGTGTTCACAAAAACCCTGAAAAATGAAGAATTAAGGCATCCAAAAAACAAATTTAAGGCAAATAAAATAATTTTCGATAACTATAAGATATAAGTTATTCCCATTTACTTCTCATCACCCGTTATTAATTGTTTGTTATTAAACATGCATGATAAACGTTTGGGGTATTTTTTGTGAGCTTTTAAAATTGTTAAAGTTATAAGCACAATTGACAAAATTCTACCCAATGCAGAATGATCCACTTCCGATGGTCAAAAGCAGTAAATTCAAAAAATTAACAATGACATCTTTATGCATTAAACACAACTAAAGCAGCCGACCTTAACCTCAACAACAAAAAAAACAATACAATTTTGTAGCTCTTGTATGAAAACAAATTTCTAAGGTTCAACGAGGCATCAATGACAACAGAATAGAATCAAACAGAAATTCAATTAAATTTGCCAACATATCGGCAATTTCTAATAGGAAATTTTCAATTTTTCTCTCTCTGCCATTGAATATGACATAGTGAAAACCAGTCATAGTTCACAATGTTTTCTCTCTTGTTAGAGAAAATATTTTTCACAAAAATGCCAAGTGCTTCTAAGTTTTAGTACAAAAATACATATATGAGGAATTTCATGTGAAGCGGATAACCAAAAAAAAGTAAGGTTCTGAAATTCGTTGAAATTCGGCCTATTTAAGTCTGTAGAAAATATGAATGTGGACACACAATTTTTTTTTTTTTTTTGTATGAAGTTTATTTGCCAAGTTATGGGTTTTTAAAGAATTGACGTAATTGAAATATGGACTTTCCAAGAGTAATTTTTAGAATTAAGCAAATTTACAATAAAATATTGAACATGGTAATTTAAATAGGAAATTTACTGTTCTTTTCAATAATGGAATCAGGCCCGAAATTAAATTTTTTTTTATGCACCAAACTGGAAGTAAAAGTTTAAAATTAGAATTTCAATAACTTCGACCATTTAAAAAACAAATTTATTTGTGGAAATTTACCTCAAAGTATTTAAATAATACCCTTAAAATTTCAAAATGGCATCTGCTTTAGTTTAGGAGATACATGAATTTAAGTACATAGCTACCACGTTCAGTGCGACACCTATGTATCTATCTTCTAAACTAATGCAGATCCCATTTTGAAATTTTAAGGGTATTATTTAAATACTTTAAGCTAGATTTCGAAACACAGTTTTTTTTTTTAAATGGTCGAAGCTATTAAAATTCTGATTTTAAACTTTTACTTCTGGTTTGGTGCATACAAAAAATTGTAATTTCCGGTCAGATTCCATAATTGAAAAGAACAGTAAATTTGTTATTTAAATTACCATGTTCAATATTTTATTGTAAGTTTGTTTGGTTCTAAAAATTACTTTTGAAAAATCCATATTTCAATTACGTCAATTCTTTAAAACCCCATAGCTTGGCAAATAAACTTCATACCAAAAAAAAAAAAAAAAATTGTGTGCCCACATTATATTTTCTAGAAGTTCAATTAAGCCGAATTTCTAAACCTCATGTTTGTTTACGTTGTTCGCTTCACATATGTATTTTTTCGAGTTTTGCTTTTTCTTGATTCTTTTAATGATTTTGACGATTTTGCACAAATAAACGAAATAATTAATTTTAATTTATGCAACAATTGTTTCAATTTGCAGAATCTTGAAATTTACGAAAAGAATTGTAAAAACAAAAACCCAATCCAAGTCCTTTTATTTTGTTGTGTTTCTTCATATTCCTGACGCTAGAGGTTGACGTTCGTATTGTGTTTATTCACTCAGAAGTCAGCGGTCGGAGGTAGGCTATTTTGATATTCTTTAATGGAATATTTTTAAACTTTTCTGATCTGATTTGAAAAGTTTATGTTCAGATTCTGCCCCATACATTTATTTATTATGCACACCCCGTGCCAATAAAAACGCATCACCCTATCGTAAATCCCAACTTTGTACTATTTATTACTCATAGGAATGTCTAACAAAGTTTCAATCCGTAGAAGAATATTCTACGTACAAGAAAAGTTGTTCATATTATGGCTGTTTTATTAGGTTTTATTGAAAAAAAACACCATTTTTTAATTTTTAAATACTAAAATAGCAAAATGAAGTAAAAACAAGAATTTTTGAAATTAAATTAATTGTTAATAAAAGGAAGATAAAAACTACAACACCATTAAATTTGAGCAGTGATGCGTTTTTATTGGCACGGGGTGTACTTACATAAGTATTGACAAATAAGAATTGGATCAATCTGCTTAAAATTAATAGACGATACTCTCATTCATGAAAATAAAAAAATCCATAATATTGTTAGCTCGATTCGGCTGATGAACAAGCTGCTGCTATTAGACGTGAACTAGATGGCCGTATGCAACGCGTTAGTGAAATGGAGAAAAATCGAAAATTGATGCCAAAATTTGTGCTTAAGGAAATGGAATCATTGTATATAGAAGAGCTTAAGTCTTCTATAAATTTGCTTATGGCAAATTTAGAATCTCTACCAGTTTCTAAAGGGAACATGGACAGTAAATATGGATTGCAAAAGTTAAAACGTTATAATCATAGGTAAATATAAGTACACAAGTGGTGCGTTTCCCGGGTGAAAATTAGAAAATCTGATTTCGAAGTGATTACTCAAAAATCAGTAATAAGTGTTTGCGTCTTAGAAATGGCACAAAGCATTAGTTGTAAAATTTTAGAAAATAATTATATTCTAGTTTGTGCAATGTTTTAATTTCCTTCTAAAAATATGTTTTTATAATTTTTGGATGATTTCGAACTTGTGTCGAGTTTGTCAACTGTCAAAATTTTGAGAAATCATGCTGACCTGAAAAATCAGAAAAATAATATGATTACAAAAATGGCGTCCGCTTTGATAATCAGATGCACTCAGCGACGAGTTTCTATCACAGTTTAAAAGCAGCTTTTCTGATTTTGCACCCGGAAAACGCACACAATGTCACGTCCTTTACAGCAATTCTTTGTGACTAGTTCGCGAGCGTATGTATAGTAGAGACTTTATTTGCTTCATAAGTTTTTCCAAAAAGTTTCAGATCCTTCCTACGAAAGCAGAATGTGAAGATTGTGTACCTAAAACTAAACAATATGTAAGAAAAATTACAAAAACCGGAGATCGTGATTTAAGATAATGATGTACGAGTAATTTAGATTCTTACATGTTTGGTTTTCGCATACAATTGTCATATTCTGCTGACGGAGAAAAGAATTGAAATACTTTGGCCGAAATAAACATATATTATATTGTATGGGAAATTCCAGGAAGCATTGACAAAAATTTATTTAGACACAGCTTGGATTTATATAGATAAGTATCTGTTTGTCGACGCTAAATTCTAAGACTTCAAATCAAATTTTTTGAAGTAAAACTTCTTTGGCCGCGTTTTGAAGAGTAAACTAAACCGGAAACGACCTTAATAAAACGGAAACAAGGGACGGAAGTGGTAATATATTTTTATTTTCAAATTTGTTTACAACATTTACTACAAAGAAAACGAATTAAAAAATCATATAGTAGACGCCGATATGACAAAAAAACGTTTTCTGAGAAAAGGAAAAAAAGGGTTTTCAATAGCTATGTCCGCACTTTGGCAGTTTTTTTCTGACGTCTCAGGTGGCAGCATTGTCATTCTTCGGCATTTGTGTTCTGTCATAGTCACCATTTAACTATGGAGCGCTACACCATTCGACAAGGCATCGAAATTGTTGACTGAAAGAATTATCGCGAAGTTCGAGCAAATCGGATGTTATTGCTGAACGTATGGCTGAAGATCTAAACCCTCGATCCCTCATAGTGCATAAGGAGTTGGCCGTTCTGTGACTTCTTGTGGACTCAATTGGATGACATTGACCTGGACAATATGTCGTTCCAACAAGATAGCGCCACGTGTCACACAGCGCGCGTCACATTGCAGTTGTTGTAGGAAAAGTTCCAGAACGCATTATTTCCAGAAAAGGCTGATTTATGTCAACAAACCAACAACAACCTCTCGGATAGAGTCCTGTAAACAAAACCGTCCTCCGCGATTTAGAGTTTAAGCCTTGAACCAAGAACATTATCACAACGCAATAGTTTCTGTATTATTAATTGAATGACCAATTTTTCTTTTATTTTTGCCGCCCCAATTAATTTTTTAGTTCGATGTTCAAAAGTTAAAGTTAAATCAACTGCAACAGTGCATCTGTATCTGCTATACATCTTATATGTCTACGAAGTTCTCAATACATTTCTGACTCGCTGCTTACTACAGCGACACCATTACTTCAATGCTGTATTCATGACCTTTACATTATTTTTTAGAGTACAACATCTTTATGGCAAATATGAAAAGAGGAAGCAGAAGAAATATATAAATGAAAAACGGTGCCCAGACATACGCCCAAAAAAAATTTTGGGTGTTATGACCGCCCTAGGAAAGGCCATAACGCCCAAAATCATTTAAGGTGCTATGACCGCCCTGAAAACGGCCATAACACAAAATGGGCGTTATGTCCGTTTTTGTAATTCTTTCATTAAAACTTCAAAAGTAAAACCAAACCAAATTTTCATGTATAAGAAAATGCAGCCTTATTTCAGGCTTTTTCACAAATTGGATTTCTTAAATAAAAAACTCCTCCGTTTTTCTCGACATTAGTATGAAAGCGAATGGGAAACCTATAAAAAAAAAAAACAAAAGGGAAAAATATGCTCATATCGTAAATAGGAATGGTGGCCTCATCCGAAATATTTTTACAAAAATAAACCAAGATATTGATTCAGACTAATTGAAATGTAAGATTGACAGTAGTGCCGCAGTCGAAAATTTTTTACAAAAATAAAGAAAAAATTAAAATTTTTAAAAAAAATCGCGCGATTAGTCTGAATCAATAACTACATATATCCTATACAATTAAATATTTTACGTGCAAAATATTATTGTGACTTACATGCCTATTCTGTCCAAAGTATATTAAGCAATTGCTTATACCCACAAAACGGTACGACCGAGAATGTAGCGTCAATTAAATAATGACGATTATGAGCTTCAATATAGTTCTTTTTTATATCCGCAATTGTCACTGAAAACAAAAAGCGTATATACGACTGACTAAGCAAAATTTTAGCGACAAATTTTAAATGTGATGTTGATTTTTTAAAGTAACTGATTTTTAATCAAAACACGATTTTCATTATTGAAAACCAAGTATAACAAGAAATAATTAATGGGCCTTATGCCCGCTTCTAAAACGGTCACAAAACCTAAATAAATTAGGCGTTATGACCGCTTCTACACCCCGAAAACGGTCATAGCACCTAAAAATTTTTTTGGGCGTTATGTCCGGGCACCATGGAAAACGCAAAAGACACGCACATGTACCAAAGAAAATGCGCAAATATTCGGAAAATTATAGTACGAAAGAAATTATCAAAACGAGTTGAATGACATATTTTGTGTGCTTATTTCATTTCTCACACATGCAATGAGCGGTCATGACCGAAGCTGTAGCCGATCATGCATACCATTTAGCTCCATCGGTTCTTACATTTCTTACAGATTTTCTTATATGCAACCATGTGCACAGAATCAAAAGTAACCATTGTTTTACAATCGTTCTTCTTTAGGCGATGTTACACGATCAATGTTTTGCTGTCAAACAATGAAATTATTGTTGCTTTGAAAAATGAACACTGAGCAAAAGAGAGAATGAACACATTCACTTAAAATTTTTTTGCTGACGGAAAAAACCTACATCACTTTCAATAAAATGGGGTTGCCGAAGATACAATGTTGTATTTTACCACTTTTACTAACTTATAAATATTTTTTTTCTTTGCCTCCCTTTGCGCTGTTTGGCTTTTGTTTGGTTGTGAGACTGCTGGGGTGCGATTCTGTAACTTTGTTAGCGACCGACAATCGCTATCGCAATTTGCGATTTAATCGCTTGCACTAACGATGTACTGATTCTATAACTCTGTGTTAACGACAATTTTCGCTAAAAATTCTTAGCTACAATTATCGCAAAAAAAGCATACATACGTTTTGTGAGTGTCTTTATTTTTAGATAAATTCAATACTGTATATTTTGTAAAATAATAATGATTTAATTTTTTTTCAGCACACCATCATTTTTGTGAGTATATAAGAATGGATTTTCTATAACTGATCGTCCCAAAAGTATCCTCCTGTAGAGATCTTTCTTCAGATCCTTTAACAAAATTTTTCCAGAGAACTTTCTATTAAAGTTCTTCCGTTGGGAAAACGTTCACAACAAAAAAATTAAACTTGAAATAAATTGTAATCAGTATCATGAGCGTAACGGAATGGAAGTAAATTTAATTGATAAAATTTTGAATTTAGTGAAAAAGAGGCTAAACGGGACTTTTTGTAGGGAGGATGGTCGGAGTGAAAGACAATTTTTTAATCTCTTTCTAGCAGTGTTATTCACACCAAAATTTACATCGCTTAAGGGGGCACTCCCAGTTGTGACGAGAAAAAATTGGCCTTTTTCAAGAATTTTATACAAGCAAACATTCATTCGGGTTTCGGTTTCGTTTCGATTACTGTTTTAAAGAAAAGTGATCAAAATAAGTTTGACAATCACACTGAAGATTAATTACTAAATCACTAGTAATATTCTATTGTTTGCAAACATTGTTTCACAATTTTGCCGAAAAATTTTGGCCGATGCCGATACCGAAGCTGATATCGATAAATCCAGTAAAAAATTGATTTTGAAAACATTGATGTACTTTCTGTTCAGATTGAATTATTTATTTATATTGATTGCGTGAATTTAAGCTTGAAAGATGCTAGGATACTTCCCCATCGGCTCAGAGTGTTTGATTCTTGGCGTAAAATCCTCCTGCCTCAGTTCCATCCCATTTGCATACCACTCAATCGTGTGTTCTTTAAGTGTGTAGTTATATTCTACACCCTCCCATTCATTCTAAGTACTAAGTTTACCAACCAAGTGTTTGTCCATTCTGTCCTGGGGACAGTCCAAGAGATAGTTGTCTTTCGCCGTATTATCTCGGTTTTCAGGCCTTATATATCTCCCTGTTACCCTCTTATCTCTTGTTGCTCTTACGATTGCTGCCTTAGAGGCCCCACCTATCACGACGTGGAATGGAGTGAGCTCTAATAGTACCTCTAATGTAGCAGTTGGACATGTTCGCATCGCTTCCGTTATACAGAGACATGCTAACCTTTGAACTTTTCCTAGTTTAGCTTTCGTTGTTTTTAGGTGAGTTCTTCTTGCCCACGCTAATGCTCCATATTTAATGATTGGCTTTACCATCATTGTGTATATCCAGCGTAGTACACTTTATTTACATCCCCAAGTTTTCCCTGCTAACCTTCTGCATACCATTAGGGCATTTCCATGTGAGTCTACTATCTAATACTAAGCCCAGATAGTTAACCTCTTTTGTACAATAACTTCCCCAGCTAGTGATATCGCTTTCCAGCGTGGGTCTGATCTTTTCCTAGTTAACGGAACTATAATGATCTTTGCAGGTTTAATATTTAGCTCTACTGACCTGCACCATTTCAAAGTAATACCTAGCCCCCTTTGTATAATGTCACAAAGACTTTCTTCAAACTTACCTCTGGCTATGAGGACAATATCATCCGCATGCTCTTGACAGTCTATACCTGCCTCTAAGAGTTTCATTAAAAGTTCGTCTACTATCAGGCTCCACATTGGAGGTGATAGTACTACTCCCTGTGGACATCCTCTGGTTGTGCTGACTGATATGGTACTTAGCCCTGTTTTCATCTCAGCTGTTCTAGAGGAAAGCAATTCTGACATTCATCTTTCTAAAGGACGGTATTTCGGTACTTGTGCAGGAGCTCTATGATTTTGTGGAAAGAGAGTGAGTCCTTCTAGGATACCCTCCAGTTCTCGACTAGTCCTATTATATTTTGACTGCATACTGTTATGTCTAATACTTCTTTCCTAACCCTAGTTACAAACGTGGGTTCATTTCCTACGTTTAATATTTCTAGATTAGTGGATAAGATAATTTTTAAAAGGTATTCGTTTGTATTGCCCCATATGGTACTGTAAGCGTTAGCATCGCATCCGAGGAGAAGTGGCAGTCTGTGCTTGTTGCAGTAATCCACCAGTTGTTTCACTTCTGATGGCGGTGGTGACGACTCTTCACCCAGAAAATAAGCCGATGCCAGGCTTGAATTGGAACTAAGTCCCGCGTCAGAATCCTGCAAGACCTGCCTCTCGTAGGTGGCATAATGAATCTTAGGCCAGAAAACAACCTTTATCTAACCCGTGTTGCAGAAATAGCTAAAACATGCTGAAATAGATTGTCTCTTAATCTCGGCATGTTGTGTCGCAGATGAAGAACTATCAATAGACCTAAAGTTCGACGTTTATCACGATTAAAATTAGAAAGTAAAGGAAGACAAAAATCGTCAAACAATCAGTGATACCAGACGTTCTGGATAAAACATAGCCAATGAGTGCCGCTGAAATGCAAAATCGAAATGTAGATCAAAATAACGGTTACGGTTTCATTCCTTGCTTTTATAATAAGATTATCTTAGTTCTTAATCGAAGGATTTGAAAAAATATACATATTTAACATAATGGCGACCTGCCAAAGTTAACAGTTCGATCTTCACTAAAAAAAACGATAGTTTTTAAGGTGTATAAAAAATAGTTTTAGATTATTGTGTATAATTTGAAGATAATCGGTTCAGTAATTTTTGAGTAATCGTGGTCACCGTGGTCAAAAATGTCATTTTGAGAAAAACGCGTTTAAAGTTTCAACTTAATGCCAGGGAGAATTTTTGTTTATAAAAAAGTTGTTATCAATTTTCACCGTATCAACTTAAAATTTTTGGAGAGACATTTTTGAAAACATGTACTTTAGGGAAATGCAAAAAAAAATCAAGTTTTTGAAAGTAACAGCTGGTAGTGGCCCCTTAATTCCTTAAATATCATTTAAGTTACGCCATGACAAATAACTTCTGTAATCATGGGCGTTCGTAGGATCTCGGCCAGAGAAGAGAAGGATGGCATGCCCAATATGTTTTGCGTCAACAGGGACCGGCAAGACAGCGCTCATATTATAACCACATCTTGCACGATAAACGACCCTCAAACTACATAGAGTGGGGTTTCAAACTACTTTTCACCCGTCGAGTTCATCAGGCCCTGTAAAAACTGAAAACCATTTATTTGACCCGTTGGACTTCAAAATAAATTTCAGTATCTCGTTTTCTCTTACCCAATACAAAAAAAATTTCCTGCTTTGCCGTCAGGGCAATCCGCTACAATTAGAGCATTGAAAGCCGTGCCACAGAAAATTGTTTATAAATCAGTATTTTCAGTTCTTGAATACAAATTTTGAAGTTTGTCCGCTTACAGCACAATCAGCAACTGCTCAAGTAAATGTTAACATTCAACGTTAGAAAATTAATTTTATTGGCTCTATAAAATGGTTAATAAATTTCGTGCTTTGTTTGTCAACATTAGAGGCTATGGTGAAATAATTTGAGTAAAACTCAAAAATGTTTAGCCCTCTATAGCTCACAAGTGAGTAAAAATAGAACCAAACCCTTACGGCTTTTTATTTGTCTTATGATGGAATCACCGGAAAATACTTTGAAACATACAATACCACTTATCGGGCTGCCAGGATTTAAGTTAATTAACAAAATGCTCAGAGTTGTATTTACGAACAATCATATTACAAATGTAATATTATCAATATAAATATTTTTACCCCCAGCGTACGCCCATGACTACAATGATTTCAGTTTAGGAATTGCCCGGCTATTCAAAAAAAAGAAAATTATTATTTTTCACTCCGTCCTAATGGGTATAACTATTACTGTAGTAAACTAAATATAAGACTATATGGATTGATCATTACAACAATACTACATACATGCGCACTTTAATATAACAGTTTTATTATTAGAAAAATGATACTACGTTCCCATGGTTCACTCTCGAAATTGGAAGGTGATTCTGAGGAAGGTATAATACAGCTGACAAAATTGGATGTTGTTCTAACATTTCAATTAGAGGTAATTGTTATGGAAGTTAAGGGCTTGAAATTATTGGCACCGAATCGTATTGTCTATTGCACAATGGAAGTGGAAAATGGCGAGAAACTGCAAACAGATCAAGCAGAGGCATCAAAACCCATGTAAGTTACATATATGGTGATTCATACCAAATCGGAAGAATATTGTTCAAACTTGACCAGCTTAGTTTTTTGTTTTTATTTAAAATTTTTTCGATACATGCGCTATTTTGTGAAAAACTAAAAATTAATTTAGAATTTCCTTGTTTTTTTTTCATCCATTTTAATAAACTTTCAAAAAACAAAGATCAGCCAATAGACACGAAAAATTAAAATTACAGGTAGACCTCGCCTAAGTGTGTCCTATTAAATAAATATTGAAATTTAAAGGTCGTTATGCTCGGGTTTTTGCTTGGAAAATAAATTAGACGAAAAATCTCTTCTAGAAGCACCAGGAACGCTGAGCGATTTGTTTTGCCCATCGCTGTATATGTTAAGGATTGGAGAATGTACTGGCATATGTGAAAGAACGCTAAACTAGACGCATTGCCAGTTTTCGGCTCAAAAATAAGAGAAAAATCCCAAAACAAGAAAAAATATTCATCTATGAAAAACTTTTTACAGATTCAGCGGGCAAACATACTTCAGAAAAATCGGTCCCATTTAATTGCTTACAAAAATGTAAGAAATTCCACCAAGTTTTATTGTGTATTTGACTTATTTTTTTGTTGTTTGCCTTTTTGGTCACCAAAAGTTTTGAAAGTACGCCAAGTTCTTCGTTCGCTCGATTTTCTGCCCCATATTTTTACCGCTAGGGCAATACGCCACCGTGCTTGTTGGAAGCCGGGGCATAGAATATAATTAAGTAACAGTTTAAAGTGGTAAAAGTAAGTTTGTCAAAAACTTCAGTAATTATATTGATCACATTTTTGAAATTAATGAACAACATTCAAAACTATGCTTTCCGATTTGGGATGGATCGCTCTATATACATTTATGCTTATATTTTAAAGATATTTGGCTAATATGTCGTATATACAGCATATGATAATTATTTCTCCATTTCTCTTTAATTTCTCATCACCTAATCGATTTGTTTGAAAATACGAGAATGGTTTTGGTCTTGTGAAATAAAAAATTTAATTAGAAAATGAAAATATTAATTTTTATTTCGAGGATTTTGGCTATTACAGATTTTTGGAAAATGTCGAAAAATTGAGAAAAAGGTGAAGTTTAAAATCGATCAAACGATTCCCTGGTTGTGAAAACCCGATTAAATGTGATGAAAATATAGACTTTGAATATTGCTCTTTTTGCCTGATTTTTCGTAGAAAAACAGAAACAAAATTTTTTTAATAGTTAACTAATTTAGCATTTTCAAGGAAACAAGAGAAATGAAAAGTTCTCGAAGTTAAAGTATTAATCCAATCCCGGGATTGATATTGGAGTCTTTAATAGATTGTCGGGATTGACATCCCTTGAATGTATTTCAGGCAAAAAAATTTACTTCTAACAACGTGAATTTATCTTATTAGATTCCGTGTCCGTAGATCTTATGCTCAAACATGGTCCTGTTCTTATAACAAAACGATGGTGATATTGAAACAATGTACCAAAGCCATGTCTTCCAATCACATGTTTTACTGACTATATTTTTGTCTCGCGTTGTCTTTTATGTAGTGCCAAACAGCTATTCTTCTCAAAGATTGAAAATTCAGTTGGTAGCCAAGTATCCAACAACGAGAGTTCCAATACGTATGGTATTCTTCATCTTTATATTTAAATCTTACATATAAATATATATATTTTCAGGTGGGATACACAAGGTGATTTTACAACGACACACCCGCTACCCGTAGTTAAAGTCAAGTTATATACAGAAAATCCAGGCATGTTAGCTTTAGAAGATAAAGAGTTAGGAAAAGTTACTATAAAGCCAACACCGCTATCATCGAAAGTATATTTTTGAAAAATATGCATTAAGACTTTAGTATTTTAAATATATTTTGAACTTTATTGGCAGTCTCCCGAATGGCATCGAATGATAGTACCGAAAAATTTACCTGATCAAGATTTGCGCATTAAGATAGCATGTCGCTTGGATAAGCCTTTAAATATGAAGCATTGTGGGTAAGTTTTGGAAATAATGCAATAAATTCTAATTAAATTTTATAACACTGTGTGCGATGATTTTACTCCATAAGTGAAATTATTATTTGTATTAGGATAAGCATTTTGAGTACAATGGCATAATTAGTTTTTCGTTCAATAATATCCGATTTTGCTTTTTGAAAAAACTGAAATTTTTAATTCGTTAAATTCTGAGAATAGGGCTGAGAAAGTTAAGATAACTGTCTGCTGATAAAGTCGAAAATTATTTCTCGCATCGATTTTAAACATTAAATCAAAATTTATAACAAGTTAATAACAATCTTTCGAATTAAAACTTAATTTATGGTATCAGAACTGAGTGTGCACAAAAAACTGAGCAAATCTTAAGTTTATTTTGTATAAAATTAACAAAATCAACAGTCTGGTATATTCTCATAGGAATTCTGTGAAATTAAAAATTTTTGAACTTTGGTCTGTAAAAACAACAGCAAAAAAATATCCGCTAATAGGCGCAAAAAATCAATAAAAATAAAACTAAAAGTCAAGTCCAAAAAAAAACTTGCCTTATAAAAATAATTTTCTATTTTTCTCCATTGACTCAATATAAATGTCGAGTGTTGAGCTCCGATCAATCAAGCTGAAGCCTGTTAACTCAATTAACATAAATGGTCCACATGGTCGTAACTTCCTGCTTTGGAAAAACTCAGGAAAGCAAACCGAAATACAAATATCACCAAAACAACTAGAGCTACTTGATCATCGTTTTTCACAACAGACTGAGTTAATCAACAACTTCTCGAAAATATTTCTGATATTCATCGCGATCTTGCCGCCGTCGCCCTGAGGGTGGAACAACTCGAAACTACAGCCGCCGAAGTGCAACTGCTGAAAACTGAAATTGCCATGATTAAAACACAACTAGGCAAACAAAACAGCACTTAAATTCAAAAAACAAAAACACCTGCGCTGCGCATTTATCTGGCGTGGACTTGTATATGTCAAACGAGCAATGAATGATACAGCCACGTGCGTGATCTCGGTCCCACAACTCAGCGCATTTTTTAACGAAGAATCATCGAATGCTACAAACAGCACCCACACTGACTTTTTTCGTGATACACTTCACAACAACAACGCTGGTTAAATTCCATACTCAACTAAAGATAGCAAACGATAGAATGGAATGCAAATTTTACCTACCATCTACGTTTTCTATGGATTCGTATCTCTTTGTTTTTTTTTTTTTTTTGGTATTTTTCTTTTTTTTGAGCAAAACTTTTATTTTTATTTTTTTTTGTAAAAATTCTTATTATTTAGCTTATCCAAGAGCTTTTGCATGCGCTACTAAAACAACAACTTTAAATCGTTTTGAAAATGGTAAATTCACATAGAAAGAAAGATTTTTCCAAAGGAAATTGCTTCGAAATGGTTCGCATCCTAAACAAGCAGCGTAAAGGTCTAAGCGTATGTCATATTAACAAGCAAAGTCTATGTAAAAAAATCGATGAATTCCGCTATTTTTTAAAGGTCAAGTGTAGACATTATTTGTGTATCTGAAACTTGGTTTTCTTCTAATTTAAATGATTCACTTCTCGAAATTGACGGATACAAAATCTTTAGAGTAGATAGAGAGAGCCATGCTGGTGGAGTTGCCATATATGTAAGAAATAGTATTAAATGTAAGTTATGTTGTAAGTCTTCATATGGTAGCTATATTGAATTTATTTTCCTCGAAGTATTGACTGAAACAAATAAAGCACTTATTGGCTGTGCGTACAGACCTAATATTAGCATTGACATTGAGCCACTCATGGCGATTATTGAAAATTTATTCATTTAATCATTACTGTGGACTTTAACAGTAATATTTTGAGGGAAAACATTTTGCTCAACAAAATGCAATCCGTTGGGCTCTACCCAGCCAACACTGCGTACCCGACGCATTTCACCAATACCGTTAATACACTTCTGGACTTATTTTTTGTGAACAACAGGGATCAGATACTTCAATATGACCAACTATCAGTACCAGTATTTTCCAAGCACGATTTAATATTCCTAAAATATAACTTTAAAATAAACACATTGAGCGGGAACTTTTAATTATCGTGACTAGGAATATTAATTACCATCAGCTTAATAAAGCTACTAAATCTATTGACTGGAAACTAATATACCACATAGCAAGTGCTGACGATCAACTTAATTTTCTATAAAATAACATTTCTACTCTATTTAACAATTTTGTTCCTATCAAAACTAAAAGAATCCGACGTGTATTATAGAACTTATAAGCGATCGCAATTATGCATACAATAAATGGAAAAGATACAAAACACCGAATCTATACGAACAATTTAAGACCTTAAGAGCTAGTGTTGTTCATGAGCTAAAATTAGCAAAAACGAAATTTTATGAAAACAAGTTCAAATACTGTTTAGGCTCCAAACAAACCTGGCAGCACATTCGCAAAGTATGAATTAGGGAAAATAGCTCACAGCCGTTCAATTCTTCAGAATATGATATCAATCAAATTAATGCTAAGTTTTTAAATTTACCTTTACTTACATCAAATACGAACTGCTATCATCAAGCTAGCAACCAAAAAAATACTGAACAACTATTCAGCTTTGCCTGCGTGGATCAGGCTGATGTTTTGCAGGCTTTCCTATCAGTTAAGTCAAACGCTATAGGTCTGGATGGAATGCATCCAACTTTTATAAAAGCTCTTTTACCAATTTTATTGCCGTATTTTACATATTTTTTAATTCCATTCTCACCACCTCTGTGTTCCCAAAGATATGGAAAATGAGCAAAATTATACCCATACCTAAGCCAAATGGAGTCTTCAGGCCAATAGCAATTTTGTCGTATATGTCCAAAGCTTTCGAAAAAATAACTAGTAACTACCTTTTTCAAAATTGTCTAATCGCCGAGAAGCAATCTGGCTTCAGGCCAAAAAGAAGCTGTATTACTGCCCTTATTGATGTCTCAGAAGACCTGCATTTGATGCTAACAAAATATCAATACTGACTCTTCTTGACCACTCCAAAGCGTTTGATTCAGTGAACCACGAAACAATATTCCTTAAACTGAAAAACTTTTTCTACTTTTCCAATACTGCAGTCGGTCTTCTCAAATCACGGAAAGATCACAAGCAGTTTGCGCCGGTGGGCTAACGTCTGACTTCTTAGCAGTCCATCGTGGTGTTCCGCAGGGATCTGTGCTGGGACCTTTGATCTTTATTATGTACATTAATGATATGCCCAAAATTTTACAGAACTTTCATATATATGCAGATGATGTTCAGCTCTATATAACCCAACAACATTAATTCATGTATCGCCAAATTGAATGAGGATTTAAACCGCATACAGACTTGGGCAGATGTGAACGATCTTTGCCTTAACCCCGACAAATCAAAATGTAGTATCTCCAAAAAGTCTTTTGATAGTAAGTCTCTTCCAAAAATTAAATTAAACGATGCTAACCTTGAATTAGTAACTTGCGTAAAAAATCTTGGAGTAACATTTAATAAAACTTTATCCTGGAATGACCACATATTCTCGACAATCGGTAAAGTGTACGGAATGCTTCGCGCCCTCTGGGTAACACAATATTACACCCCTCAACCAATTAGGATACTCTTAGCTAAAACTTACCTTCTACTTACCTTGCTCTATGGGTGCGAGCTGTATGCAAACTGTGATAGCACCTGCAAATACAAAATTAACGTACTATACGGCGGGGTTTTCATTCGAAGAAAATATTCATATAAAATTTTTATGAAACTGATGTTTAAATACAATAAATTGAATACGATAAAGCATTTGATGGACCCTATCAGACTAGGGAGAAAAGTGGATAAATATCTTAAAGTTTTAGGAAAAATGTTTATTTCCGATTTTTGTTAATCTTAACCTAAAAAACTAAATTGTGTATTAACGAACACAAGGCAGAAGTGAAACTTCTTGTAAACTAAACGAAACACAAGCAAATAACAAGCAAATTAAATTTTTCAATCGCAAAATTTTTTACTTAATTGGCTTGTATTTTTTAATTTCATTTGCTTGTGTTTCGTTTAGTTCACAAGAAGTTTCACTTCTGCCTTGTGTTGGATGCCCGGATGAGGTTGGCGTATATTCCCTGAATTCGTGCAGTCACAGCATCGAAAGAGATCTTCCGAGTCGGGAGTTCTGGGCAACAATGGGTTAAAAGATTAATTATATTTTAAGATTAAGAACTTTAAAGCTGATTCAATAACACTTCTCTGCATGGGTTTGGTGAACAATATGGTTCCTAGTGCTTGCAAATGAACACGTTTTAGAAAAAATGGGGTTGAAACCCTTGAAAATACCGTATTTGGTCATGACGAATATTTATATAAACGTTTTAAGTTTTTACGCACTGCTCGAGTAAATCATATTATTCAAATCCGACATAAGTCCTTAGGCTCCGAGCGTCAGTTTTATATATTTGCCATACGCCTTTGGAACTTCTTACCAACTCATTTGCAAACTCTTAGTAGCGCAGCGCAATTTAAAGCTCAGCTTATACTATATCTTTCTAATACTTAATTACATAGTTTGGCTCAAAATTTATTTTTAAATTTAATTTTAATTTTAGTTTTAATTTCAATAAATTGGTTAATTGTTGTGACTTAAGCTTCTCAAGTTAAAGATTGCAAATCTTGTAGCTTAAGGATTATATATATCTTAAATAAATAAAAAAAATAAAATATGGACAAGGTTGAAAACTTAGCGATCGATATGAATGAGACTGATCTTTTTGATTTTTGAGCGCGCTCATTTACCTTCACAACAAAAAAAATTTTGTTGCAAGTTTTGTGTTGAAACGAAAAGAAAAATAAAACAATATATCTTAAATTTTCCAATTAAGAAATATTGCAATTTTCAAAAAATGGAATCACGATGCACAGTGTACCGTCTCCACACAACCGGTGGACAAAAATAGACCTAGACTAGTGGTAGGGCAATGACATTTGCACAGATTTTTTCTAGTACACTTGTCTAATATCTTTTTCGTGCATTCGTTTTTTACTGCAAGTTATTTGTTTAGCAGATATAAGTGGCTTAAAAGATAGCTTTAACCGCGGTAACAAATCCCTATTACACGCTTCTCTAGAAGTTTTTCTGGTATTTTCTAATCGACACTTTCTAAACTCCTTATGTCTTTCTTCTAAAGAAACCCTATTGCAATCGGGAAGTATTTAATATTTCAAGCCCGTGAATTAATACTTTATGTATTGTCATTGGCATGTAATACTAAGAATAGTTTTTCACATTTAATTCAAAAGTTTCCTTTAAGTTACAGGTCCTCATGTCAAAAAAACTACAATATTTAAGAATTTTTGTGGAATTTTTTTTTCACATATTGAAGTCGTGGTTTTTTTTTGTAATTTATTCATATAAAACATTTGAAACTTCTACGATTTTTACGGGGGGTAGGAACCATTTTTTTTTGCCAAACTTTCTTCATACTTGATCAGGATCCAATACTAGTCCAGTCATTATAAAGATTTTCATCATAATAATTCTAATCTGAAATTTCTCTTCAGTAATTGTTAGTGGGGGTATGATATATAAAAAAACACATAAATCAGTTCTGCGGTTGCAGAGAAAGCCAACTCCCCCCTCCCTTTGATGAAAGAATCCTATTTTTACTAATAACTGCTTAACCGTTGGAGATATCAAAAAATGATTAGCGACCATAAATTACAATCAAACCGTTACAAGATCTCGCATTTGAGACAAAAGTTGAAAATTTGTTCCACTGCGTAATGAATGTGATACACCATAGCTTTGAGGTTTATATGTTTGAGGTTTCATAAAAAAAAAATTTTTCAAAAAAATTCTGAGAAAACAGCAGATAGTTAATAATTAATAGCTGTAATTGATTTTTTATGGTCTTATGGCATTTCATATGAAATGCCAATTTCGGTCCACACCTTGCAAAAATCTGAAAAAATTGGAGTATGAGTATTTGGAAGAGACTTATTTACATAACGAAAATCAGAGTAGTAAACCTATTTTTAGTATGAAAAAAGCATGTAAAAAGTTTCGCAATTTTTTTCATCGTGAATTTCGCGTTAGAAAATTCGCGAAAAAATTCCAAATGTGTCTCCAAAATCAAAAAATCACTGTGAATTTTTTCATATTTTCCCTATGACTAGTTAGGCTGAAAAACGCGAAAAACGAATTTTACAAAATCCGCCATTACTCATTAAAAATTGCAAATAATGGTCGGAAATTTAGCAAAATCATTCTTAAATCAAGTGCTTCAAAAGGGTCCATGCGAAACTTGATTCGGTTTGGGGGCATTTCTGACATGGAAACCCGGCTATTCCCTTTAGCTAATTTTAATATGCTGATAAAATTGCAAAAATGTGAATGTTTTTATTTCCAACTTTTCAGCATTTTCAGAAGTAATGTCTCGAACTAAAAAATAATACATTTATAACATATAGTGAAACCAGTTATTTTTATTTATATTAGCTGCTTTTTATTCGCCACTTGCTTCTAGTTATGTATAACTAGCAGCGATAATTGTATGGGAAAACAATAAAGCCGCAGAGATAACACATATAATTATAGCTGTTATGTATACTTAACAAGTTGTTTAACTACATCAAATTCTATTGTGAACTGCAAATAGCGAAAGAAGAAGCACGACAGTTTGGCAGAAAAACAGAAAAGGAAAATATTTGAATTGTCTGCCGGTGAAAATAAGTTAAAACCATCGTTAAATATTCTTATAAAGAGTAAAAACTAAAAACAATGCCCGCGATTGACCGCAATGACTGGGATCCATTAAAATGTTTCAGCTCTAGCCTCGCTCTAGCACGTTTCACTTTTTGCGACATATTTTTGTTTAACATGCTGAAACCTCGTTCTAACAAGGTTTCGAAAAAAATTTTCACAAAAAATATTCAAATTTAAAAAATCAATTTTTAGGCGGTTGCAGAAAAATCTTTTCTAAAAGTGCAAGGAACGCTGGGAAATTCGTTTTACCCTTCGTTATATATGTTATGGATTGGAGAATGTCCTGGCGTACGTAAAAAAACGCTGAACTAGAAGTGATGTCAGTTTTTGGCACAAAAACAAGAGAAAAATCTCCAAGTTCAGGAGATCGATCGATGTTTTTATTATTTTTTTTATGTATGTAAAACTATAGTTTCAGTCAAAAAATGTTTGAAAAATCAAGAAAAAAAAAATGGTTTTTGGGTGTTTTCTAAGATCTTGGAACGTAATCCCTCTTTTTGCACTGACTCCTTGTATCGTTTTAACACGGCATTTTAATTGATCTGCATTCAAATATTATCAATATTCGAACCTTTTTTTTTAAATTTTGTCCACCTTCGTTACACTGTGCGACGTAACCTATCATATGCCTACATATTCTCAAGTTATCCGTTTTGTACTTGCCACTTTTCATTGCACTTTTCACTAGCGATAAGTATACGGATCCCGAAAAATATAAATGAACCCCACGATGACATATCCGAAAAACATACGAATCCTACTGCGATAACATACGGAATGCAGAAGTATACGGACTACGCGTTAGTACATACGGACAACCGAAGATAACCCAAGTAATTCATACGGGCTTCATACGTTTTCAGTGCAAAAAGCCATTCCCAAAAATAAATATCTATCGCAAATTGCAACTTACTTTGAATTTCTTTTATTCTTTAATTACCCTTTAATTTTATTAGTAAAGGAGTGTTCCCGGGTATGAGACAGGATTAGTTTTTGAGCTATAAGTTTTCACTGATTAAACCAAATCGGGTGTATGTATATTGTGGGAAAGGTAATGAAAATACGCAATTTTTATATGAAAAAAGTATAGTGACTCCATTGGCACTCAAAATTTTATGACTAATTTTCTGAGGATGTGTATTTTTATCAAAAAAAAAAAAAAATTATGGCCGGGTATGAGACCTGAGAATTCTGAGCTAGCAGTACTACACAATGGCACTATCAGCGAGCCATTCACCACTAACTCAGGAGTCAAGCAAGGATGCCCTCTTTCCCCTCTTATCTTTGCAATATTACTTGACTAAGTTATGGCAAACGTATTCTCTAAAAGGAGGAGCATAACATGGAGTCCCATACATCAACTTAAGGATTTGGACTTTGCAGATGGTATATGTCTGTTCTCGCACAAGCTCAGCTACATGCAAGCGAAAACTGATCATCTAACTAGAGCAGCACGCAACGTGTGGCCTCGAGATCAACATCAAGAAGACCAAAGCCAAGCGAATTATATTTATATTATATATATTATCTTTATATTTCTCATATAGATAATATTTTGCATTTATTTGAAGTCTTCAGTAATAGTAAAATATGCATTCTTGAAGATTTCGATTTATACAATTTAATATAGTCGAATTTTTCTGAAAACTCTTTTATTCCACATAATATCAATCTAAATCAAGATATTTATGTAATTGATAGCTTTTTAAGCATCGATTTAATTCAAATTAATGGTATTAAGAGCAAATTAATGAGGATTTTGGATCTTGTATTTGTGTCCAATGATATTAAATATAATTTGTTTGAATGCGAATTTCCAATTCAGAAGTCTGATATGGATCATAATCCCATAATCATATGTATTGAATTTTATAAATATCTTAAAAACTCTGTTAACACTAAGGCATCCTTTAACTTTAAGTGATGTGACTTTAATTTAATTAATAATTTAGTTGAGGACGTTAATTGGGATACTATTTTTTATGACTCGGATATTACATTATCCTATGATAATTTTATAAACAAACTGCACCAAATATTTACTGATAATATTCTTATTATTTTTCCTAAAGTTCATAAATTGCCCTGTTATACGAAAGGCCTAAAAAAATAAAAAACTTGAACAAATTTTAAAAGCTTTTTTAATCCACTGACAACATCCAGTTTAAAGTTAAATATATGAGAGAATTCAATTGCTTGGACAAATTTCTTTATAAACAATACATTCTACGGTTTGAAAGTAAAATAAAAACTAATCCTAAATCTTTTTTAACTCGTCTGTCTCAAATTCTATTAGTGAAACCTGTAACTTCCTTATTGATTACTTTAAATCTACTTTTGTACCTGAATCTACAACTGACTGTGATAAAAAATAGAAACAGCATTACAATATTTTGTTATGGGGGTTTTTTGGTACGAGAAAACCGAATCTGACATTGATTTGCCGATAAAATTATGTTTTGATACTCAGTTTGAACAAAAAAGGTTTAAAATGTACAAAAATGGCAAAAAATCGGATTATTTGTATGGGAAGTACCCTTATTTTTAATCGTAATGACTTGAAATTTCAGTCAAAAAATAAGAAAATAAGAAGAAAAGCATACGCGACTTAGCTCTAAAAAAATTGATCTTGGTGTTCTCTTTGATAGGAAATTTTCGTTTGTCAATTATGTAAATTATATTTTGTTAACTGTGTAAACTCTTATTTACTTCTTTCGTTAGGTCGAAGTTGGAATACGTTGGCAGGTTAATTAATTTGCAATTATTTTTTGTTTGTTTATTTATGATGTTGTTTGTTTATGATGTTATCTGTGGTAATGTTGATTGTCCTATGTTACTTGAGCTTATCACTTTTAATATACCAGCTTAAAATCGTCGCCATAAAAATTAATTTGCTATAAAAGCCCATACAAAAATTATGCTATTTAGACAGCATGATGACCACAGATGGTGGAGCAGAGAAAGATGTCATCAACAGATTCAACAAGTCTAGAGAGGCGTTTGAACGACTACAGCTCATATAGAGAAGTTTACAAATTTCCAGAGGAACCAAAATCCGAATATTCAACGCATGTGTAAAGTCAACGCTCACATATGGAAGTGAAACAATATCAGCCAGAAATTACAAGTATTCATTAATAAATGCCGAAGGATCATTTGCAGAATATTCTGGCCAAATGGAATAAGAAATGAAAACCTTTGGAACCTTGCAAACTAAGAACCAAGAACAGCACAGATAAAGAGACGAAAATGGAGGTGATTAGGATACACTTTAAGAAAACCAGCCAACAGCATAACAAGAATGGCGCTTTAATGAAACCCACAAAAAAGTAGCCGCCGTGGGCCACCAAAAAACACTTGGAGACGTTCAATACATCTAGAATTAACAAATAAAAACACAACATGGCAAAACGTGAAACTGATTGTACAAAACAAAGTCAGATGGAAATACTTAGCGGAAGTCCTAAGCTCCCTAGAGGAGAAGGAAAAAAATGAGACCTAAAAATCTACTAAAAATTGGGAAATATGAAGTAAAAACCCCATAACTATTTATAAATATATGTTTATTTATTTTGTAAGTCTTCAGTGGCTAAAATAAAAACAAATGACAGTTTTCATTCATCGTTTCTAGAGGTGGAAAACTATCGATAGATTCGACTATCGATAGTTTGCGATACTATCAAGAGGCACTATCGATAGTATCGAACTTTTATTAAAATTCTAATATTTAGGTTTTTCAAAAATAAATCCTTCGCATTATTTGTGTGTCATTTTTACATAATTAACCTCGGTGGTTTTCCAACTATGAACCATTTTTATTGGTAATTAATACAGTAACTAGTACAAGGTAATTTAAAGTACACAAACTATACACACCTGCGGTTAAGCACATCTTACCACTTCATTTTTAGCAGTATTTGTAAAATTTTTCTGGTTATGTTTGAACCACATTCATAATTTTTTAAAAGTGTATTTAATAGACAAATATATGCTATTTAACAAAAATTTATTGATTTAATATGTGTATTTTTCGTCCTTTTCATATAAAATAGAAAATAGGGATAATATTGATTTTCATATATTTATTTGTTTTCCAAAATTTTTCAATTTTTAAGCAATTTAAAAAAGTTTGTGTTTAGTTTTCTTGAACATTAGATAAAACAATATTCTAATCTTAAATTGAATAAGATATTGACCCTAATTTGGATGCAATAAAAGCTTCGATTCGAGCAGACATTGACTCAACCAAATTTTGTAAAACATTGTTTGAAATTTCCTTTTCCCAAACATTTTCTAAAAATATTCTTAGGTTAAGTTTATTCTGCGGTTTATGCTGAGCCACTTCGATAGTGTTCGATAGTTTCAAAAAACTATCGATGGCTCACCATAGTCATGGACTATTGATATCCGCATCGATAGTTTTCCACCTCTAATCATCTTCCTCTTAGTCAACGTCTTCTCCATCTAAATCGCTATCGCAATGTTTGCACACTTCAAGTGACCAGGCTGCTTGCATATGCAATTGGTGGACGATTTTCTTTTTTGGGGTTGACATGGCTAAAAATCCAAAAAAAAAAATAGATCGAAGCAATTGTTTAGTAGCGTCTCATACCCAGTGATATGCTGTGTCTCATACCCGGAAAATAATGCCATTTTGAGAAAAACAAAGAAAAAATTATTTCCAACCATATATTGGCATAATCCAAAATTGGATCGCAAAATATTCGTAAAACACTGTATAATTCCCTGACGTTCGAAATAAGAATTTCTATTTTCTTTCTTAAACGTTACAAATTCAGGGTTTTATTTAATTAAAAATGAATATAATATGATTTTGATGCGATTCGGGTTCGCCGAGTTAATTATGTAAATATGAATAGTAAAAATAATAGAAAAAGAATTATGTGTGGGCGGCTTTTATAGCCGTTACCGCTGGAAGAAATGAAAAGCTTAGGGATATATATATACATTGAAAGCTTAAGACTAGTACTAGGTTGAATTCAGTTTTTAGTACAAGTACTAGAATATTCTAATTTACAAAATAATAGAATGGTGGCAAATTTACAAATAAGTACAAGTAGGAATTTTTAGTTCATTTGGAACTGGTTCCAACAAACACTAAATGCTAATACAATACACTCACCTTTTTCAATTAATTTATTCGAAAATATATCACTTCGAAAAAATCAAAAAAGTTTTCGTGATCGATTTTCACACACGATATTTGCCGCTGATACAAGCAATAAGTCTAGTTTTTAACACAAAAACTGGCTCATGTCAAAAGAAAAGTTTGACAGTAGTCAGATCGGCAATATTGATATTGCATGTTGTAAATAATCGACTGGTACTGTCTCATACCCGGGTACACTTCTCTATTATTATTATTTGAAGGATGGGACGACCAAAATAACTGCTGCGAGTATCTTCAACGTCGGGCAATTATAACGCACACCATCCTTACATGTCAGGGCAAGGCCAAATTTGTACTGCAAGACTTTTAAAACAAACGAACCAAACTATAAAACTTGTTTTGTTCACATCCATGCTCTAAATAGACTAGAGGTCGCAAATGTAACGTAGTTTTCTGCATAGGATTTTTTGTAACGAATTAAAACGGGTTTTCTAAGGAAATTAATTGTTTATTCTAATTACTATGCCATTAGCTACTTCAGGGCTATTATTTTCAGGTCAACCCTTAGCCCTCTAGTACCCAAGCGTGTCTATAGGCAGCCTTCGTTAAAAAGGGAGTAATTACAACCTTAATAGTTTTTTGTTGATACATTTTATCATATCTAGTTTCCCAAGCTTTAAATAATTTGTCAGCTATGAGCTATGATGAGTATTACAGACTTTAGCGATAGTCAAAAATTTGTGAAAAACAGGAAAATAAATTATTTTGATTGAATTTGAGATAAATATAAAAAAAATACTTCCCGTCATACTAGCCAGATGAAAAAAAAAAACTAGCTGTGAGTTGCTACGAATTTGAATTTATTATATAAAATATTTAATTACTTAAACCAAATTGATAAGAAGTTCATTTAACAACAAATACTTTTATGCATTCAACCTTTCCGGCTCCATAAAACCACGCCTATTAAATTTTTTGGGGTTTTGAGATTTGTGAAAATTTATCAATCCCAATTTTTTTAATTAATCAAAAATTTGCGAATTAGAGGTTCAAATTAGCAAAAAAAAGTTTAAAGTACTCGTTTATTGATATGAGCACATTGTTAGATATCGAGGTCAAAAGAATTGATAAAAAAAAAGTAGTTGATATCGGCATAAATGTATAGAGTGCATACCTCGTATCGAAACATGGCTGTTTGTACTGGACTGCTGTGCAAAGTGCTTGTGTTATACTCTGAATAGCAGAAAATCTAAGTACAGAAAATTGTCTGTACGGTCTAACTTTTAGCGGACAATAGCTAACCTTCAAAACTAAAAATTGCATTAAAAAGCTGTTCGCATTCGTCTTAAAACTTATAGTCTCATCCTTTCGTGTGCAAATATAAAACGCACAACATGAATGAATGCGAAATGTTCGCCCATAATAATATAAAATTTATATAAAAATAATTCACTAAAAATTAAATTTTGATGAATATGATTTCATTAACATCTATATTGATTCGAAAACAAATGTGGATATTTAGAAATTGTTAACCAAAATTTTCCACTACATGATTTTGATCTATAACAATTAGGGCTCCTCACAAAAAAAAAAACGTTATGCTGACTAGTTACAATGAGAAAACACAACAACAAATAAGTATATAAAACGGTAGTGGTAGTTTTCTTTCAATTCAGTGAAGATATTTGAAATCAAATCTGTAATTCTGGGTTACGATTTCAAATATTATTAGCTTATATAGGATATTGGAAAATATAAAAAAAAAGTTCGTGCTACTCCTGCCAAAAAATGATCCTTGGTTTATTTAATGAATATTCCCAAAATATTTTAACTCTATCGATAAGCTGTAGTGAGCTAAATCGTTTAGAAAAAATTTTTAAGTGCGTTTTTCCACTAATACAATGCGATTGCAACGCAACATCGATTTGGTATCGCACTCGTATCTGAAACGAAGAAACTAATCAAAGTTCTCCTATTTACGCCATTGCAAAGCAACTGAGATGCAACAACCGACAACGAGTTGCATGAATGTTGGCAGAGTCAGTTTATTATGTAGCTTGCTTGCGACGATCTTATTTACAAACACCTGTTTCAAAGTAATGACTGTCGCCTTCACAAAAAATAGTGGCAGCGGTTAAAAACCGACTTTGATAATTCTAGGGTGCTGATCAGGACTAAAGCAACAGTTAAAATTGGGCTGGACTCTGTTATTTAGGATCAGATTGTGTGAATTCTAGACGTGATAAAGAAAAACTATCTTCACATTTGTGATCAGCGCCCCGAATTACTGTAAAACCTTTTAAAATTCGAGGACTACATTTTTTGTTGCATTGTGTAATTAACCGGCTAGCCAATATTTGTTGTACAAAAAATCGTTTTTCAGAAACACTTAACTATGTAGATTTAATAATTTTTAATTTAATATAAAGTTTGAACATAAAATCACTTAACAATTGATGGCAGCTTATTTCAAGCTCATATTTTCTGCGGCGATGGCCAAAGAAAGCCGCCTCCGAGCTTATAGACGTGTAAAAAGTGTAAAAAAACAGTTTGCTTACATTTTTATGTCTTATGCAGAAAAAAAACAATTGCCAATTAGATGCGCCATTGAACGAATAAAAATTTCGACATCCTCAATATGCAACCCATGGTGTAAAAATCGTCTTTGGTATGTGATGTTTTTTTTTTTTTTTTTTTTTTTTTGAACAAACAAAAGAAGTTTTCAAGAATACAGCACTCAGACAAGTTTTACGTCCGTTGTACTACATATATCCTGTGTTCCCTTTTGCTATTCTTTAAATCTACCAGATTTATTAATAAATCTTAGTAGATCCTGCGGTGTTAGAGAGCTCAGGTGTTCGTCTCCCAACATTCAAGTGGCAAATATGCTTACTCTGATCTGGCAAAAAGCAGGGCAGACACTAAGACAGTGATCCGCCGTCTCTTCACATTCTTCCTCCAAACCACAGTAAGCACAGAAGGTACTAGCTCCCAGTCCAATCATATGCATATGTTTAGCCCAAGAGAAATGACCTGTATATAATCCCACCAGCTGCCTACAGCTCTTTCTGTTAAGTGATAAAAGAAAGTCTGTTAGACGCTTCAATATAACAGGTAACATGGTCTTTGTCTGTCTAAAGCCCCTCAGGTCCTCCCATTTACGATTGTGGGTCAGGTCGACCCACTCATTGATGGTGGTCTTGATGGCTGTAGACGACAAAGTGAGTACAGGTTCTGGGCCCAAGAAACCAGTTTCCGAACCTTTTCTGGCCAGAAGGTCAGCAGATTCATTTCCTGAAATTCCTGAGTGTCCTGGAACCCATATCAACAGCAGACTATTGTGTTTTCCAATACAATCAAGCCTGGATTTACAATGCATAACCAGTTTAGATGTGGTTAGAGGATTAAGCAAGGATTTAAGTGCAGCCTGACTGCCACTAAATACATAGATACGCCTTTCTCTCCAATCATTATCAATAACATGGTCTATTGCCTTGATGACTACAAAAATTTCTGCTTGAAAAACAGAAGCATACAACCCAAGGGAGAAGTGCAGTTGCACTCCATCATTTTCAATGAAGACTCCAGAACCCGAATCAGTACCTTCAACAATGTCACCAATATCCCAGCAAGTGTCATACCAATACCCATACCAATACAGATGGCTTTCACAACCTCTCCTTTAGCAAAAATATCAAGGGGTGGTAAGTTAAGCAATGCATCCAAGGATGGGACAGGTGTTGTAGGAAAAGCTCCGTACAACAAATAGCCACAGTCCTTTGAAGTCTGGCAAGAGCTTTCCTAACGCTGTCAACATTAAATCTGCTCCACCAGACTATGGATGCATAGGTGATGATGGGTCGAATCATAGCCTTATAAAGCCATAAGACTTTATAAGGTGATAAGCCCCATGTTTCGCCAACAATAGCCTTACATTGACAAAAAGCTGCCAATGCCTTGGATACCTTCAGCTCAACATGAGGACGCCAAAGAAGCTTGGTATCTAGAATGGCTTCTAGATATTTTACTTCTTGGGCAACACCAAGAGTCGATCATATTAAGAGCAGTTCTGGCCTTCCTACAAACATATCCGACCGATTGGCCAGTGATTAAGCAGGCAACGTCATCAGCATAGGCCTGTGTGTAGATACCCGACTCATTTAGGGAAACAAGCAGAGAGTCAACCAGCAGACACCACATCGGTGGAGAGAGTACGCCCCCTTGGGGACATTCTCTATTCACGCCGCAAGTCACAGATTGACCACAATAAACTTGAACCATCATAAGTTCATGTGACATCATTGTGCTGCATTGCACATACCGGCAAAAGTCGCGTTGTCAAATGCTCCCTCAATATCAACAAAAATACCAATAGTGTATTCTTTCTTGTTGAGGGCTCGCTCAATCCGACCTACCAGATTTTGCAGGGCCGTCTCACAAGATTTTAAACATTGGTAAGCATGTTGAAATGAAGAGAGAGGATGTAACAATAACGACTCACTACGGATGCGGTGCTCAACACAGCGCCCAAGACATTTTAGTAGGAAAGACATCATACTAATTGGCTTAAAGCTTTTGGGATTGGTATAGTTGTCTTTTCCAATTTTTGGAATGAAAACCACTTTTATCAACCTCCATTGTTGAGGTATGTGAGCCAGAGCCAAACTGGAGAAGATCTTCTTCAAAACCGGTAGCAATTGCACCATACCCTCTTTCAGAGCAACTGGCAGTACCATCCGGACCAGGCGATTTGAAACTGTCAAAGGAAGCTATTGCAAACCTAATCGCGTCTTCATTCGCCACTGTCCTGGCAACCCACCAGTTGCGCTGCGAAACTGTCGAATTAACGCTCTCCACTTCCGGAAAAGTGGGATGTTGAACAACAGAGACCTGATTGCCCGGAAAGTGAGATTCCAGCATTAAGCTGAACATCTCACTTTTTGATTCCGTGAAAGTGCCATCAAATTTTTTGAGTGAACACAGTCGGTTGGCTTGACCCTTTTTGAGGATTTTCACCAATCTAGCTGTTTCAGACATAGTTTCAATACCGCTGCAGAAATTTCTAAAGGAAGCCCTTTTCGAATCTCGAATTAGCTTTTTATACTCCTTCTGCTTTTGACGATATAGAGCCCAGTGCTCATCAATATTAGTCTTGAGAGCCCTGTTGATAAGTTTTCTCGACTCAACCCGCAGGGCTTGCAGCTCCTTGCTCCACCATGGAATTCTAGCAAGAGGTTGGCACGCTCAAAGTTGGTCTGAAGGGCAGAGGTGAAATTTTCCACCGCTGCTTCCAGACCTCGCTCGTTGCGTAGTTTAGGGAGCACAGCTTAATGAAGCCAGTTCTTCCCTAAACTTTGCCTAATCCGCCTTTTTCGGATTTCTTATCGACGGTAAAGGATTAACTTCAACGCCATACTGAAAGTCGATATATCTGTGGTTTGATAGAGAATCATCTCTAAGGACCTTCCAGTTTGTAATTTATTTATTTGTTTCATTGAGTCAATGGAAATTATAAAAAATTCCTTACAGACTAAAACAATAGTAACTTAAAATTAATTAAAAATAAAAATAGATTTAAGACAAGCTTAAGGATAGAATTCATTGAGTAGGTTTTTAAATGAAACTTTAGTAACCGAGAAATCTAAAACCAAGGAATTAGAAATAGAATTAAACTCAGTTAAGGCTCTAGAAATAGGAGCAAAAGAGGCATAATTTGATCGTCGCAACCCAACATAAAATAAAGCTGAATGACGCAAATCTCTAGTTGGAATATTAAAATTGATTAGTTCTAGAAGAGCAGGACAATCAACAAAACCAACAATGATGTCATAAACAAACATGAGAGACAAGATAGTTCTTCTGTTGTTCAAAGACTTTAGATCGATGAGCATGCAACGAGCATTGTAAGAGGGAATGGGCTCGGCAAAATGAAGACAACGCAATGCAAATCGAATAAAGACTTTTTGAATCCGCTCAAGTCTATTAATATGACAGAGATAATGAGGCCTCCATATAAATGCTGCATATTCTAACCGAGATCTTACTAAGGAAGTAAACAGCATTTTGAGCGTAAAAGGATCAGAAAACTCTGAACTATTACGACGGATAAAAGCTAACATAGAATAGGCTTTAGGAATGATACAATTTAAATGTGGAACAAAAGAAAACTTCACATCGAAAACAACCCCAAGATCTTTTATTTCACTCAATGATTTTAAGGTAGAATTGGCAATGTGATAAGATGTAGGGATAGTATTATGAACTTTGGCAAAAGTCATATGGGAACATTTGTTGATATTTAGCGATAACCGAATTGAATGCACTAACCTTTCATTTGAAAGAGTTAGGTCAATAACCTCCTGTCTAGTAGGTGTCACAAAATTGGGTTGGTTGCCAACGTTTTGTATGTTCAGCCCAGAAGACAGTATGTAATTGAGAAGATGGGTCCCTCTTACGTTACACTTGCTGCTGCCCCAGATAACATTCTGTGCATTAGCGTCACAACATAATATGAGTCCCAAATTCATCCTTTCACAATACTCCACAAATTCAACAACCATCGCTGGCGGTGGTGATGAAATCGCATCGTATGGAAAGTAGGCAGAAGCAATCGCAAAATGTTTCCATTCTCGATTGCATTGAAAACTCACCTTTGCAGCCACCATATCTTGGCCACAAAACTGACCAAGTTTGGTAATTGTAAGATGAGGAGATGCTATAAGACAGGTTCTAGGTCTGTTAGAACTCTCATCGTATAGAATCGTGCGCCCCTTCAAGTCATCAAGTCCGCAGATACGTCCTTTATGGACCCAAGGTTCTTGGATAGTTTTTATGTGATGGAATGTATGCAACATGGATAGGCGTTTATATAGAAGAGCAGTAGCCGCCTTGGAGTGTTGCAGATTTATTTGCGTTACTCTGAGTGCACAGATCGGATAACGCAGGGTTGCGTTCATTTGGTATGAACAATAGTTTTTCGCTAAAGCTGAAGTATTTTGGGAATTTTCATAAAATACACCCAGGTTCAGTTCTAGAAGAGGTAGCAACAACTTTTTTTATATGGAACTTTACCACAATAATAAACATACATAATTTGATTTTGTTTTCTTAGTTATCTATATGCAATTGGTAAATCAGTGTGGAGGAAGTGGAAAAAACGATATTTTGTTTTGGTACAAGTATCACAATATACATTCGCTATGTGTAGCTATAAAGAGAAAAAGTCTGAACCATCGGAAATGATGCAGCTTGATGGATATACTGTGGATTATATTGAGGCTGCAAGTGGTATGTATCCATAAGCTATATACAATGTATATTATACATACCTCTAAATGATATATATGGGGCGTTCTACGCCAAGTCAGCAGCAATTCACACCACATGTCTCCGATAAGCTTCAATGGAGGGTCGATAGAGAAACATGAATAATAAAGAAATGCAAAATTTCAGTTGTTTTTATACATATTTGCGAATTTTACAGTACAAAAACACAAAAAATACGTTTTTTTTATTTCTGATTTTTTCAAAACTGTGACAAGGAAAAATTTCACACATATGTATCATTGGATTGTCTATCTAAAAAAAAATTTCTAAAATTTTTACTCAAAAATTAACAACAAAAATAAAATTTTTTTAAACAAATTGATTTTTTTGAAAAAATACCATTTTTTTAAATTTAAAAGAAATCACAAAAAAAGCCTTGAGTTTTGCGCAAATTTTAAGTATTTAACTTTTGGGTGCACTCGGTAGTTTTAGAAGTTATATAGATTTTTGTGAAATAATACGCGTGAAATCACTGTCCACGAGCGACTTTTTCGTCTCGCTATAGACACATAAAAGCCCCAAACGTAATTTTGGCTTTATGACTCTCAAATAAAATATACATAATATAATGAAAACAATATAATTTAATTATTTAACACTGTACTTTTCATTAAAAAGTTAATTAAAAATTACACTGTGCAATAAAATCAAAAAAATTTTATAATCCCTAGATTTTGACAACGGTTTCTGAAACTTTTTCCTTCACAACTATTGACTTTTTCAAATATCTATCTTCGACAAAAATGTCAAAGTGATTTGCTCAAGCGCTTGTTTGATTGCGTCATTCTATAATACAGAATATAAATAAATTGTATAGTGTTGAAGGAGAACGCTTCCACCAAATTATCATGGGAATGTATGGGTTCAATAAAGGGAAAAGAGTCGATTCAATGTCAGCCGTCCTCTGCTTGTCGATTGCAATAGAATTCGAAGATTGCAAAACAATTGGCACAAAAAATAATTTTTTATAATAACATCAGTTTTTTTCTTTGCCAAAAATAAAATAAACATACATTTGAATAAATATAATTTTAATGCTTAAAACGAACGTTTTTTTTAAGTTTTCAATAGCTCTATTCACGATTTTGGTGCAAATAGTATTGCATAATTGCAAATTCAAAATATTTCTGCTATCACAACAACAAATATATGTGAATAGGGCCAATGCAAATTTGACGATTGTTGAACTCTGCTTTCAGTAATTATTGATTCAAAAACTCAAAAAAGTTACAAAAAGCAAATTTTTGATATGGAAATATTCCGAAAAGTTATTTGCTAATACTTTGGCTACATTTCTGTTGAAAGAAGATATTTGAAAAAGCCATTAGTTTGGGAGTTGTGATGAAGTTTGAAAAATGAGATTTTTCGTCATTTTGGAGAAATGTGGGGGTTAGGGGGTAGATAGAAGGCCAGTTACTTAAGATGAAATATTTCCTATACTTTTCTGTACAATTCGTCCTAAGACACTGAAAACAAAATCCGGGGTTTTGAGGATCAAATGGTCACTTATTAGTATGTGGCATGCCCCCACAACTTGGTCATAACATGCAAACTATATAATAGTGGGTTGCATGAAAAAAATTACACTCCCATAGAAACACTGAGACACGTATGTCACATTTTTCAATCCAATTTCGAAAACCGTTTTCAAAATCTAGGGATCACAAAATTTTTTTGATTTTGTTGCACAGTGTAGTTTTTAATGAACTTTTTAATGAAAAGTACAGTGTTAAATAATTAAATTATATTGTTTTCATTATATTATGTATATTTTATTTGAGAATCATATAGCCAAAATTACTGTAACGAACCTTCCTGGTTCCTTTTCTTTTCGTCAGGGTATACTCAGCGAGTAACCAGGGTGCGTAAATAATAACTCACGATAGTTCGTTTCGGTTTTCTTTGTTCACTTGTTTATTTATTTTCTTCACTGTTGGTTTTAAATACACTTGTTTATTTTTATTCTTGGTACCTCGTACTGTCTTTGTTTGTTCCTTGCAGCCCCTCAATCGTCCTTCTCGGGCGTTCGTTTGCCTTCGTTGGCGCTCGTTTGCCTTCCTTGGCGCTCGGTTTGCGTTCGCATGTTTCCTTTGTGTGTGTTCGTGATACGATGGTTAGGTCATTGTCGTTTGTTGTATGGTCCGTGGCAATTACGTGTGTTCGCTACACCACGGTACGTGGATACGACCCCCTGATGCCGATTAATACATCAGTGGAAACTTAATCTTGACGTAAGGACTTACGCCAAGATCCAATTAATACCTCACGAATGAATAATGTCTTATGAAGAAAAATTTGGTTTTTGTTGTTAATTTTTGAGTAAAATTTTTCAAAATTTTTCCTTGTCTCAGTTTTGAAAAAATCAGAAATAAAAAAAACGTATTTTTTGTGTATTTGTGCTGTAAAATTCGTAAAAATGTATAAAAACAACTGGCATTTTGCATTTCTTTATTATTCATGTTTCTTTATCGACCCTCCATTGAAGCTTATCGGAGACATGTGGTGAGAATTGCTGCTGACTTGGCGTAGAACGCCCCATATGTTTATAGAATATGTATCTGTATTTACATACTTAAGTAAAATTGTTCTTTCCTCATTTGCATATTAGCGATTTCAATGTTTGGTATTGATTTAAATGGAGGCAGATTTTACTTTAATGCTGTACGAGAAGGTGATAGCATCGCGTTTGCATGTGATGATGAAAATGAATGCAGTCTTTGGGTAATGGCAATGTATCGTGCAACTGGCCAATCACATAAACCATCTCCACCAGTTACGCAAGATACAAATTCAGCTATATCAAAAATTCAAGGAGGTATTGATAAATTTTTTTTAAATTAAAATTTTAAGTTTTCAGCATTCCTTTCTAATAGTAATAGCTATGTATTTTACCACGTTTATATCAACTCGCTTTCAATGGTGTCTGTCTGTCTGTCAATCTGTTCGGTACAAATTTTGCAATCGATTTTAAACTAACTTCCCGATGAGCTAGAGACTTGAAATTTTAAATATAGTTTAGAACTGGAAGACAATGCAATATGAAGTATCTAAAATATATTTAAATATAATAATATTTAAAATATTAGCATCGGAAGTTTTTCAATTTTTTTCATTGATCGAAGAATTGCATTTATCGTTGTAAAATTCATTGCTTTAGCGGGAGTAGAATATATGGATATGTGCAGTGTTGCCCGAAACTTCACTTCAAAAATCGTCAAAATTGTAAGAAAAAATCGTCATTTTCAGGAAAAAAAATCGTCATCAGAGAAAAACTCCAAAATCTACATGTCGTTGCTTCCTGAATTTAACATTTAATTGGTGAAATTAATTTTCGTCCCCAAAATTTTTGAAATGTGACATCAAACTTTGTAATGAATTGACATCTTTTGAAACACACTGTCAAATTTAATATAAATTTTTACAAGTTTACAAGGCTTTGCACGTTTTAATGAAACCCCTTATTAATTTCTCTTTAGCATAAATGCCAACGTAAATATATTTTCTTTCCAAAAATGTTGCTTTGTCTCTGAAATCAATGTTATTAACATCATGAGTTAAATACTCTGGTCTTAAAATATTTGTGCATGGAAAGCATAATCAAAATTGTATCACTGGAAATCAAGTTCAACACTGATATATCAGTTTAAAGATTGATTGTTTTAGAGCACACCTCTCACAGTATCGAGAAATAAAGACAATTGGTAAATAAACTTAGTCTAGATCGGTGTAGAAATCTTATTTTCACTATTGAAAACCAATTCACTTAATATGGATAATATTTAAGTTTTTGGAAACTTACTTTTGTCACATCATATTATCATTTAGTAGTATTGAGTTCAAAAAATAGTCAGAATCATATTTTCTTTCTTTATAATATTAGTAGTTGCAAAAATAAATTTAAACCTGTCTATTATTGAGAAGATTTTTGGGGCTAAAGTTTTTTTTGGTGTGTGATATACTATATGGATAAAAATGTCAGAAGAGATTTTAAAACAAACAAGTTTTTATGCAGTAGTGGTTGATCTAAAAAATCGAAATTTTTCAACAAAAATCGTCAAATCGTCATTGGGTCAAAAAATCGTCAAAATGACGTTAAAATCGTCGTTCTGGCAACGCTGGATATGTGTATACATACCAGCGATGCCAACTTGCGGGGAATTCCCCGATTTGCGGGGAATTTTACTGGGTGCGGAGAATCGGGGAATGAGCTGTTTTTTGCGGATAATTTGATGTTGTTCAGCTTTTAGTCATAAAAGTCTAGAATATTTCAAATCAATTCTCAGGCGGCGTTATGTAAAATTTTCACATCTAATAAAATTCCAAATTGACGGGAAGAAAAACTTTAAGCGAGGAAAAAAAGATTCAATTGCAGCTGAGTATATGCGAGCATATCGTACCCGATGCATTGAGTAAACGAAAAATAATGCAACTACAAAATATCAGCCCTATTCACGAGTTGGTCAAAATGCAAAATATTTCAGCTATTACAACAATAAATATATGCGATATGGAATAAAAATTTGCATTTGCAATGATGGAAGACCATTTGCAATTTATAGTGAATTGGGCTATTATGTGGTATATAAAAGATAATGATATCTAATAAATTTTTAGGTTTGTAAAAGAATTGTTTTAATTTGAATTATTTACCTAAGCATATAGATTATACATCAAATCCCTATATATGGTTATATATATGTAAGCGTATGTACATGGCATTCAATTGACTTAACTGTTTACACATCAAATATCTTGCGTGCCTTGCACGCATCCATTGCTTTTTTTTTCTCCCATGTAATAATACGCAAAGATAATAACAATTTTTTGTAAGTTTTCATTTATTCATTGTTTATGAATTTATTGAATTTCATAAAATCAAAGCAGAAAAATATATTAAAAAGTATCTACATGCATGTGCATAACAAAAAAGAAATCAATCAAAATACATAAAATCAAAACAAAACGTTTGCATATTTGTATATAAAGAATATATGAAATACTGCAAATGTTGAATGTTATTTGCCAAAAGAAATGTAAAATAATTGTTCTATCAAACACCTCCAACCCATCCATTCATACCTTTTTGTCCGGTGGACCGGTTGACAACCGTTGCGTTCGCTTCATCGGTATGGCACCTCATAAATGGTTTCTAACTTTTTACTTTCCAGATTGGAAAAGAGCGAATTGCCACCTCTTTGCAATCTATACTCTTTGTTTAGCGGAAGTAGAATATATATTGTATACATTAGTGATGGGTTTTTCGATACGATCGTAATTTTTTCAGTACACTTTGAGGTTCGAAATACGTCAGTACATAAGCAAGATTTTCGGTACACTTTCGTACAACTTTTTATGTGATATAATTTCAAAGAAAATATAATTGTGCTAATTTTTTTATGTTGTTATCGATTACACAGTGCAACACGGAAAATTTATAAGGGATTGCCCTACATAGTTGTTGAATAGGCAGTAAAAAATTTCACACATACCAAAATAAACTTTTTAATATACCAAGTTTTTAAAACGGATATGGATAGAGGTAAAATTGGTAGCGACTTAAGTGAACTAATCATCTATCAATTTCATATTGCATGCGACCCACGTTTTTTGTTTTAAATCATGCAAGTATTTTCAGACCTACTAAAACCCATAATTACATATTTTCAAGACAATCTGTATGGGGTTATGAATCTGTATGGTGTTATACATATGTATGGGGCAAGAAGAAGTTATTTTATACTTTTTAGTCCGTTTTAAAAACGTGGTACATTAAAAAAATTTTTTTATTTAATTTTTAATTTAAAATGTTAAAATCGATCATTTTTCTTGAATTTAGAGCCTGTGCCAAATGGTATCAAAGTACTCGAGTGAGTAAATTTTTGACACTCACCTCACGAATATGATTGTCAAAAATTTATGTAGACTAAGGAGAGATAGAATAAACAGATGACGAGCGCAACAAATGAGCATCAGAGAAACAAACAACAATAATAGAGTCTCTGCACAAATGCACATTTTATTAGATATTGATTTCTGCAAAAAAGCAGCAATAGACAATCCATTATTTTATTGATTCTGCTTCTAATAAAAATACTATAGCCATAAATTTTCGAAAATTGCCTTCATAGGCTTTTTTCAATTATTTTTTAGTTTAGTAAATTTTATGCAAAAATCGAAATTTTTCTCACCAGACGAAAAAAATTGTCCACCACATTCTACTTTGCTACCGTTTGACATCCACCCTTATATCTAAATTTTTTAGTGTGTACATTAGGGTGGTCTATTTCTTTTTAGTATTAAATGTACAGGTGTGTACATAATAAAAGCAGCGGAATTACGATCAAGCGGGAAACCTTGAAAATAATTTTTTTATCCATATGTTGAAATAAAGTTTAATTGGAAATTACACCCTGAAGCTTCATCTATTCGATGTATAAATAGAGCGGTAATGTCCTGTAGAGAGACGCAAACGATTAGTTAATTGCTTCTACAGTTGGGCCACTGTACTACAAAAAAAGTGTTGCTCTACTAACTAGGTTATAAAATAATTGAGTAGAGTAGAAACATAAAAAATTTTCCAGAACAGGTTCCAATTCCCTTTTATCGGGATACTATTTCTAAAGCGCTGCTATTTTGCCGATTTTGAAGGTATAAGTTGCAATTAGATACAAATTTTAGATTTATATAGATATTTATTATTAAAAAATAGAAAATTTTTATCTATCGATAGGAATCTTTTAAATACTTGTAGTATATAGTATTTTTAGATGATTAGCTCGCTGAGTGCCATTTTTTTAAAATTGGAAGCAACGGGAAATATCTTTCTATGCAGGTGAGCTAAGCGAAGAAGATACTGTTTCTGTTCTTCGTTTTTTACATAGGTTTAAATAGCTTACCAAAGCAATCCCTTGCACAATCGTTTTAACCCTTGAGGTTCCATGACATCTTAAAAGTCGTTTTCTATCACTGTGGAGCCGACCCAAAGAATGTAGTGATGGCAAAAATCTTCGACGAGAGCTTCGCCTTTTTTTTGGCGCTTGGATGGAAAAGACCAGGGTTCAGAAAGTACACACAATGTATTGTTGAAAAATAACCAACACATATTTTTATTTTCATATCAATTTTGTGTGTATCCAAATTTTGTTCGGTGTCATATACAATCGTGTATGTGTATCGTTTTAATATTTGGTTTCATTCGCATACATCGGTAGTTCACGTATGGTTCGATCGAACACACACAAACTACACACAGGTCGGTGGGCAACAATACTTTACACTCGTGAGTGACTAAAAATGAATACGTTCTTCTTTCGCGAACGGAAAACGTATTCATTTTTAGTCAATCACGAGTGAAAAGTATTGTTGTTCACCGACCTGTGTGTGGTTTGTGTATGTTCGATCGCACCATACGTGAACTACCGATGTATGCGAACGAAACCAAATATTAAAACGCTGCACATACACGATCGTGTATGACACCGAACAAAATTTGAATACACACAAAATTGATATGAAAATAAAAATATGTGTTGGTTGCTCTAAACTGTGCTTCTTTACATTTATGTACTGGATTTTTATTCAGTGTGTGTATTTTTCTCCGCCTTTGGTTTTGCTGTAGAAGTCATCCATCAACTATTTTCCCATTTACTGCTGACTTGCCTCGTGAATAATGCATAGTTGACAGAAAGAAAATGAGAGAAGCCATGAAACAAAATCCGGAGGGATCCGAAATCGGTCTAAAATTTTAATTTTGGTTCAGTTTACACATAATACAAATAACAATACACAAACAATTTTCGCAGAATGTTTTTTATTACAAAGTTTAAAAGTTGAAAAGGAAAAATCAAATCAAAGTTAGTTATTGATATCATTAAATTTAAATGGAAATTGTCCTAAATTTACAACATAAAGCGTATAAACAAGCCATGAACGAGTTTCTAAAAATCTGAAACATTGGTAGGATAACGGCACTAGTGACCGGCCAATTAACTTTTTTTCAAACTTTGTAACAACATAAATTTTAAACCATTTAAAATATTTAAGCACAATAAGATCATATACAATCCTAAACTTAATCTAAATTGATTAACTAAAAAAAATTTAAAACTTATTGCCTATTTATTTATGTTTTTGATATTTTTCTTGAAACAATGGTGTTTTTCTAGTTATCGGCCACAAAATCTCTAGTTACCGGCCATTATTAAATAAATAATAAATGCAATATATATATTTTTTATCGCTTATTTTGAGATTAATTATTATATAGAAAAAAAAATAAAGATTTATTTTTATAATAGAAACGAGAAAAATTAATTTAAAACAATTCATATACTTAATATAAAAAGAAAACAAAATACTCATTAGCATATAGGTACATATACATATGTAGACAATAGAGTTTTTGCTTACAAAAAATGGTGGATGAAAATTTGTTTGGTATATTAAGATATGTGTGCCTTCATTTTAAAAGGCATTTCATAGGCATTTTTAACTCTTGGAGGTTTGCCATTGCCAGTCAAGAGGTGGTGCCGTGTAGAAAATTTTTATTTTCTATTTTGATTTTTTGAGCGTGCCGAGATATGAACCCGGGCACCTCTACGTAGTAGTCCAACACACTACGGCGATGGCGACCTACTACGTATGTTGTAGCTTTCTAATACTTAATGTGTTATTTTGAATATCATGAAGAGCGAGAAACATTTCTTCTTTGTCAGAGACCTTTTTAGACCTCCCGCTAGTTGCAACATTAGCTTTTTGAGCCATTTTATATTCTTAAAATATTCCAAAAAGTTTTAAAACTTTTTGTGGTAGTATATTAACTTAATATTTCAATAACCGGCCGGGTATGGCAAAAATAATTTTATCCGGTCGATGACTAAAATTTATAATTATTTTATGTTTCTGTTTTGATCTTACACATATTAAATTGGAAATATGCGTCGGCGACATTTGTGTGCACCTAACTGTGCAGACATATGTGCAGAAAAATGTCCATTATTCTTATTTTTAGTAAAAACAGATGGCCGATCACTAGAATATTCATCCCAGCAGAGTTTTTAGTGATCGGCCACTATGGCCGATAATTGAAACTCAGTAAATATTTGGCTTTAGTGTCCGGCCATCCTGTTAAAACTTCAGGAATAATTATTTATAATTTTTTCATTACAAAATATGTAATTTGAGGTCTTCATTATAAGATTAAATATATTCAGTGTACATTTGCATTTAAATTTAATTCAAAATTACTTTTTCTCCACAACGCCAAGTTACGAAAAAAAAATATGAAAATCTCATAAATTCAATAACCTTACAAATGTTCGAATTAAATCATGTCTATAGCTTTTATTTTCTATGACCAATTAAATCTTATTCGCATGTGCGTTGGCGACATGTGTCCCCATCTAACCGTGTTTTCATACCTATAAAAATATTAACCCTTAAATACCCACTGGTCACTGCAGTGACCAACCACTTTAGCGGCTGCCGGTGCCTCCATTTTACGTTCGCCATTTAAAATAAATATCTGATTTTACTGACAAAAGATTTCTTTATCAACACATACAAATAAGAATGCAAAGTGCTACTGTGGCCAACCATGTAAATCGAAATTACGTCACTTTAAACTAATTTATTTGAAAACTCGTAGAACAAACGTTGCTCGGAATCCCAAATACTACCTCTAAGCAGAGCTGGGCGGTTTCGATTACTTTTCTATTACACATAAAGTACCATTACTTGTAATCGTACTTACTTTTTTTTTGAGTACGATTACTTTTTCATATTTTGAGTACAATTACTCATACGCATGTAATACCTACATATTTAAACATAAATAAATTTTTAAGTTGCTTTTGAGACAAATGTCACTAGGTTGACGTGTCAATAACAATAACCAAAGCAATAACTGATAAAAGATTGAAACTACATACAAAGTTTATCTTCAACATTACATTTTTTAAGGATGTCGAATTTCTAAGTTTTATATTGAAATCCCATTATTTTCTCTATTTTCTTTATTTTTTTTATTTTCTTCAATTTCAAACTTTGTATGTACATATGTCTCCATGCAAATTTATATGCAATCAAAATAAATATTGTTCTTGAATTTCAACATATTCATACTTATGTTACCTTAAAATTTATATTTTCAAACATTTTATGAACAAATTACAAATATTTAATACAAACTTTTTTGTAATCATAAACCAAAACGAGTACTGTAATCGTACTCAAAAAATTTCGAGCACGATTACTGTAATCGTACTCAAAAAAATTTTGAGTACATGAAGGAATCGTACTCAAAAAGTAATCGTACTTCTACACGCCCAGCTCTGCCTCTAAGTATGTTTTTAATTTAAATCAGACGTATTGGGTGTTTAAGGGTTAAGGGTTTTCTTATTTTTGGTAAAAATAGATAAAAGTGGCCGATCACTAGTGCCGTTACCGTATATAATTTATAAATTAATAAATATATAAACTTTTTAGTTTTTTAAAAATCTTGAAAACGAATTTACTTATTAAATTATCGATTTACGCCCAAATATATTTTATGAAATGAAGAAAGATTCAAAGAGACGAATGTGAAGCATGAGTTTTGATCTACTCCTTGACCCACCTGGGCATGAAAAACAGCCTTATAGTATAACAATTGGGAAATTAATAAAACATGCAACACGAAAAAGAAGTAAATAAGCCATATCTTAAAAACATGTTGTTGCAAGAATCAATTAAACTTTTTAAATGTTTAAAATTGGAAATTTGCGACAGGGTTTATGAATAGATTTTAAAAGAATTAGGGTTCAGTTTCGGTACCCAAACTCTCAACAGATATTACAAATATCTCGCGGCGGTTGTATGTGAGTTATTTTTTTTTTGCTCAGTAGTTCTTGGTCGTTGATTTGGTGAAACAATTAAAGAAAAACTAAAATTTTTGATTTCGTCTTACGCTTTTCTGTCTGTATGTATAAGGGCTTCTGGCAGAATAAATTGAAACAAAATGGCTGCATTCCTAAACAGTTGTAAAATCCTATTGTGAATGGCAAAATTTTTGGTGAGCAAGCGCCATTTTTGGTAGCGGAAAAATTGTATGATACTTTTCATCGGTTGATTTTTGTACAGCGGTTTATGCTTATCTATTTTTTCTATATATATTCTTTTGTTTATTGTGGCTGTCATAATTGATGAAATATATTCATATTAACGCCATCAAAAACATTAAATTATTTATATTTATTATTTAAGTTTTTGGTTTTGTTAAAGACGAAAAATAGTAAAAAACTATTCACAATACGCAATCGATGAGCTGCAACTGTTTAACAATTAATGAGTGTCGTGAATGCAGCCAATGACTTTCATAGATGGACGCGAAGAATTAAAATAGACGATCATTCCATTGTTGGAATTCGATGTAAAGTTAGTTGTCTTTGCCATGTTTGATAGTAAGAAGCAACCATTGATTTTCGGCAATATACTGTCTACTTCCACCCAAGATTAACTTCATTAATGTGCACAAATTTTGGATGTACAGTTTGTCAAGTAAGTGTAATAAATGAAAAAAATTGACAAATGTTATTTTTTACAGGTTGCAAATACAAGGAAATTTTAAAAGTTTTGAAATTATTTAAAAAATTGTATTAATTGAATATTTCACATATTTCATAATAAAATTATTTCCCAGAAAAAAAAAAAGAAAAACAAAACAGCAAACAATCCATATTTTAGATTGTCAAATAATTCTTTGTAAATGTAAGGAAGCATTGAAGAGGAGGCGCCGTCATGTCGGTGAAAATTAGCAGAACTTCTCACAGAACTTCTCTTTGAATTGGAAGCAATTCATTGAATAGTATCAGTTTTCGAATACGTGTTTGTAAAGTGTGAAATATGAGGTATTTTGCACTAATTTTTTTATATTATGCCCGGGAAAAGAGTTGGCGCAAACGTTATACAATTAGTGTACTATAATTCCCACAGAGGAAAAATTCTAAAGAACCATCGGAAATGTTTTTAATAAAATTAAGGATGGTGTATAATATAATCAACTGAGCAACAACAACGATCACAACACACAATGAGAAGGAAATTAAATGATTTGGGTGGTGGGACAATAACAAATTAAAGAAATTTTATCAAGCAAAATAAAAAACACAAACAACAATCCCTGATCGGGTGCTGCGAAATTAAAATACCAAAAACAATTTTTGAGTTTGTTGTAAAGTGCCAAAAGAACCCATTGAGCTACTGGCATAAGATATCAACATCTCAACCAAATGTGATCAAGCGAAAAACAAAAACAAATATTCTTTGCGCGCGACCGCAACAACAAATATTCATAGCAATGCAATGATTCGGTGGCCATGAATTTAGTGCGTCATGTATCCATTTAATTTCTTTTATTTGTTATTTTACTATTTATTGAATACATTTTAATGCCAAAAATCCGTTTTTCGGGAAAGGCCTGCCCTCCCTAATTCAAATAAACAAAATTATCGACAGTGTTGCCTGCTTTCATTACTACAACTTTCTTACACTGATTTTTTTAACATCACATTTTTTAGTCACAGAGTGACTCATATGTACATTACATATGAAAGTTAATTACTTAATATTTTTTAAAAAGGACCAATTAAAAAAAAAAAGGACCAGCGTACCAAACGAAAATAAAAGGACCACTTTTGGTCCAAAAGGACCAATGTGGCAACCGTGGTTGTTGGTGTCTTGTGGCTGTAGCTCAATTGGCTCTTTACAACAAACACAAAAATGGTTGTTGTTGATTTTATTTCGCACCGCCCGATCAGATCAGGGATTGCAGTTAGTGTGTTTTATCTTTTGAACTTAATATTAAGTTTTTAAATTCGTTGTTGTTGTTGCTTAGCTCCCAAAATATTTTTGGTGGTCATCCCTGTTCTAGACGACAAAGAAAATTATCAGATAGAGAGGAAAGAATAATAATTCGAAAAATTTATAAAAACCCCCGCGTTACAACAAGGTTAAAAGCTTTGGATATAAAATATGTCTGCGGTGTTAATGTAAGGTACTTCTAAAACTTCTAAGACTATTCTTCAAAAAAGCCAGGAAGAAACTACTGGTGTCTGAACAAAATGTTGCAAAACTATTGCAATTTGCACGGGAGTACCTTTTACGTTCTACTGAGTATTGGAATGATGTGATTTTCTGCGACGAATCAAAGATAATGTTTTTACACAATGCGGGGTCCACGAGAGTGTGGCAAAAATCACTTTCAGGTCTAGAAAAAACAAATATGATGAACAGCTAAATTTGGGAAACTATCAGGGGATGTGTGGGGCAGCATTTCGAAGATTTGAGGATATTCGAAAAAAATATGGATAAGGAACTGTATCTTGATATCTTACACTTCATCTCCAGTGTTCACCGATTTATACCATGCTATTAATACATCACCACAAAATTCCGAACTCAACCCAACTGAGAATACGGGCACTCTTGAAGACAAAAGTAGCAAAAACGGTACCAAAAACAAAGAGTCAATTAATTAAATACATCAAGGAGGAATGGCATAAAAAAATACCTGATGAATATGACGTCTCCAAGCGGTTATTGATGCCCAAAGTGGGCATACTAAGTATTGACTTGAAATAATAATTTTTCCCCTATAACTAATACATAATTTCATAATTTTGCAAACAATTAATTAACAATATAACAATAATTAATATGTGGATTTCATAATTTTTTTATTTTTTTCTATTATTATTTTTTTTTTTTTGTAACGAAAAAATATATTTAACATTATACGAAAGTAAAATACTCATTAAATAAAAACTTTTTAATATTTCTTAAATTTCTATGAAAATTATAGAATCTCAGAAAAAAAAAATTTTCAATTTTTTTAGTTTGCAAACAATTACTTGACAAACTGTATGTGTGTATAAAACAATGAATGAATTTCTTGTCCCAAAGGAAACTAGCAAAATCGAAACTTTAGTATAAAAAAAATTATTTCGGAAATATTTTTATGCGTACGCATCTGGTGTGTGCCGTAACCCCATCTCCACGAGCAATAATTCATTGCATGAAATTAAAAATTTGGTGTTGTTTCCCGTATAAAATACAAAAATGTTGTTTGTTGTTTTATTTTGTTATTGCTCGTGGAAACGGGGTGTTTGGGTTGATGCTGCCTATTCAATTTTTAAATGTTATGAGCGAAACTGCCACAATTGCAGCAAAATCCACGTGCGCCTATTTATGTTTATTTTTTGGATTTTCGGTGCATGCTGTCCATCTATTTATTTCTACCTGTCTCTTTCACAGAGTCGTTCATGGTCTATCCCAACAAACATTTTTGTTTGAGATCAACTGGAGATGAAGTTGATATCAAATACCTTTCTCAAATCTCCAACGTTAATTCTCAACCGCACCTCCATTGGAGTACTTTAGCATTCTTAACAAAAATGTCATTTTGGTTGTATGATAATAATTATAGTTATCAACTGGAGAAAATTGTGGTTCTCAACTTAAGATCTAAGGCAATAATCTAATTGGTTTCAAATGAAATTTACAAATTTGAAACACCAAAAATAAAAGGAAATTTGAAATGATTTTTTATTACATCGCTTTCTAATTTCAAAACCAACTTAAAATTTTAACAATTTCATATTACAGGTATTTTGTTTTAACACTTCAATAATACATAAAAAAAAGTAAAATCAAAACTTATAAAAAAAAGCAAAATCCAGTCTATTTTTTTAAATTAAGAAAAATTAAATTCATTGGCATATTTTTTGTTTAATTATTATTAACTCTTACACGCATCAGATACACCCGGAAAATTTTGATTGAATGTTTCAGAAAGGATTGAAAGAATTGAATGTTTAACAAACGATAATCGCTAGAACTGAAATATTTTGGGAATTATCATAAAATAGAGCGAGGTTAATTTTCAGAGAGTACAACAAGGCAAATTTTTTTGTGTATGGGACTCGAAGCGCTTTAATGTGCATAAGAGGTGAACCAGAAAAATTTTAGAATTTTTACGGAAACTTTAAAAACCAACCAACAGTTTTATTTCACTCAAATAAAGTTCAGTTTATTAAACATTATTTAAACTTTAATTCACAAAAAAATTGATTCAAATATTATTAGCGGTTGCATAATTGTTTAACATTTTTCTTATTGTTCCTAGTTAGAGACTGGACAGTACTTTCGGTGACTACTGCATAGGCTTGATTCCATCGATTTCGGAACTCTAAATAATTTTTGCAAACTTTCTTTGTTAGGATTTGCTTCATTATAGCCCAATGTCTTTTAATAGGCCGAAGTTCCGAGCAGATGGGAGGATTTGCCTATTTTGGAACCACTTTGACATTATTTTATTTATACCATTCCATAGTTGACCTGGAGTAATGACTTGTAGCTAGGTCTGACCAAAACAAAACGTTTCCTTTGTGCTGTCCAACAAATGGTAAAAGGCGTTTTTTATATAAATTCTGGAGTTAATTGTTAATGTTGTAATGAACGCCTTGCTCCGTAGACCGGAAATAGTTTGCCAAACCATGAAGCGTTTTGAAAATTTGGTATATTTTACTTCAGAATATTTTCTGGGTGTTGCATCCCTATTCTTTGTTGTGAAATAGACATTCCAATACAACTGGTTGAAGTCCGCCTTACAGTAGGTCTCACCATCGAGAATCACGCAATCGAATTTGGTTAGATAATTGTCATACAGCGTCTTTGCCATTTTTTCCTTTGCTTCCAACCGGTCAGGTACTTTCTGCTGTTTGTAGGTCCTTAATCCTTATATCACATTACAGTTGATTGCAATGAACCAGCTGTAGCTGCAACATCTCGAGTCGACCGATATGTACTAGCAATCTTTTTCACTACTTCTGAGCTATTTGGACCCTTTTTTCTGCCTGAAGTCGGTTCCGAAGATGGAGTTTCCCGCGTTGTAGTTGTTTATGATTTTATAAACCGTCGCTATACTCGCTGTGCTTTCCCTTGCAATGCTTAGTATAGACTTCGCCTTATCAGTCAAGTAAACGTCCAGTATTAATTTGCGGCGCTGTTCTTGTTGGCTCATCATGTTGACTTAAGTGGATCCCAGATAAAAATGACTAATATAGAAAAAACTGCACTACTTATAGATACTTTCATTTGAAGATAACGGGGTCCTAACTCTTGACAATTGCGTATAATGGATACGTAAAAATTCTATAATTTTTCTGGTTCACCCCATATAAAGAGTGAGATTGAAAGAATCTTAACACACGTTTTACCTGATAATTTTTTTTGGGTGTAAAATATAAAATTTTTTTTGATCTAATTATCTTTGAAAAATATGTCAGTTATTATTTTTAATGACAAACATGTTGATTTATTGTGAGCTTGATCAAAATGAATGAAGAAAAAGAAGTACGTCTTAAAATTATTAAAAATTTTCAGAAAAATCTAAATTGGTTCTACAAAAATTGTCCAAAGAATTGAAGGTCTGTCGTCAAACTGTTTCAAATGTCATTAAATAGTTTCAGGAGAATTTGACCATCGATAGGAATCCTGGTTCGGGAAGAAAACAAGGACCACATGATATTGGGAAAGCCAAGAAAACAGAAAGCATATTGAAAAGATCTCCAAACACATCTGGTAGAAAAGCTGCCCGGTTAGCCCAGTGCTTTGACTATTTGGTGCGAAAAGTTAAAGCCAATGCAGGTTTGAAAACATACAAAGTCCAAAAAGTTCCAGACAGGAATGCTGCAAAAAATTTAGACGCCAAAAGTAGGACTCGGAAATTAAAATCGAATTTCATACAAAAATATTCATCTTGTATAATGGACAACGTATGTACTGGCAGATTTTACGCAAGCTTCCGGGTCAAAATTTGTATGTTGCTGATGCTCGAGGAAATGTCGAAGAACAATTTAGAATCCAAAAGCAGACAAAATTTCCTAAAAAATTCCTGGTATGGCAAGCTATATGCAGTTGCGGCAAAAGAAGCAATTCATTTGTTACAGTGGGCTCTATAAATACCGAAATATTTATTTATTTATTTTATTTATTTATTTAAAAAGAAAACATTAGTACATTAAGAATATGTTCTTTTTTGGTACAATTATAAGTATAATAATTTTGGTATTTGCACATTAGAACTCAAAAATAAATTTAAATTTAAAAAAGAGAAAAAGAAAAGAAAGAAGTTGCACTGTAAGATGCAAGAGAAAAAAAAAAGAAAAAACTAGTGTAATCATATAAATAATGTTTAAATTTTGCTATGCTATTTATTGATCTAATCTGAACAGGCGGGGAATTCCAGTTTCTGATGGTGTTAATGAAAAATAGACGGCTAGTGGTTAGATACTTAGAGCATGTTAATATAAATTGCTTAGTTCGACTGGATTGGGCAAATTTTAATTTACAATATAGATAATTTGGAGTTTTCGTAGTTTTCAGTTTATGCAGAAAATATAACACCATACAGATTCATAACCCCATACAGATTGTCTTGAAAATCTGTAATTATGAGTTTTAGTAGGTCTGAAAATATTAAAACATTTTACTTAGTGCGGGGAATCGGGGAATGAGCTGTTTTTTGCGGGGAATTTGAAATAGTTCAGCTTTTAATATTAAAATACCTCAAACAGTCTGTAGAATATTTTTTGCCAAATTTTATATTCCTAAATACAATTCTGGCACATTCGCAACCAACACCATAAAAACATTGAATTATGCAACACAGTTTATGTTTAGTATTCAGGCAGTACAACACGATCGCGCAGTGCTTCGATTTCTCTTTCAGCCGTTTAAAGTGATGATTCGATACTTTTCATTCGATTCAAGTACTTTTTTTACTCGGTGCTATAACATAAGTATTTTGCTTGGTATCGTAAAAAAGAGTCAGTATCGGATACTCGATACTTTTGCAAAATATTTATTTAAAAACTGAAATATTGCCATACAATATTTAAAATTGTGGATCATTTTACAATATTTTACATCAATCAATAATATATTTCAAAATTCTACTGCAGAATTATTCAAAATATTTCAGTCCATATTTCAATGTATGACAATATTGCAGTACAGTATTGAAGTTCTAGAAGATATTTCCGGCCATGCATGTAGAACATAATGTTTATTGAAACCTTTTCATTAAAATAAAATATTTTTATCAAGCTTTAATATGTTGATTAGTTTTCCTTCTATTTTAAATTTTTTATCAATTTGCTAAATTAAATTAACGTCATTTCTATATGATTCACGTGTTTCCAGTGGAAATATCTCAAAACCATGATTTATTGGCGAAAAATTCGTGTTGAGTAGTGTAAACTGTAGGCTCAACCATGTTGTATCACAATGGGCCGTTCTGTTTTCCTTGACAACCACTTAAAAAAAGAGTAATTTGTCTCTTTAAACGAGTATTCGATACAAGTACATATTCTATACTTTTTTCCGATATTTTCGGTTGAATCGATACTTTTATTCGATACAAGAGTAAAAGTATAGATACTTTGTGGGTATCGAATCAACACTAGCCGTTTAGAAAGGCTTAGCTGTGCCTTTGTTCAGCACCTACTAATTAATAACTGTTAGTCCTTGGTGACTGTAACCTATAAACTTGTAAATTATGGTCAGCTATTATAAAGAAGAAGAAGTATATTTTATATGTTAAAAACCGATAGTCAAAGCTTTAAACCAGTTTTTCTCAAAACAAGGTTTTTTCCATTGGCGTGCACTGCAACTGAAATTTAAATATGTTCTTCTACCTTACAATGGCCCCAGGATGTAAGTTTGGTTAATTCTTTCCTAAAATTTGGAACTTTGTTTTTACGAAAAAAGTCCAATTTTTGAAAAAACTAATTTTTGCATTCTGCCATTATGTGAATTGTTGTTCAAACAAAATAATTTTAGTATGTCCTGAAAGTACAGTTATAATTTTTATAATGGTATTTTTTTAGATGTTCCAGTGAGCTGCAATCACACACGCCATTGCGTTTGACGATTTTCAAAACGTTTTCCATGAAGCTGCAAAAAAAACCTTTATATAATTTTTTTTTAATTATTACATAATTAAATAGATGTCAGAAAAATTTTTTTTTATCAATCCAAGAAAAATTGATAAAAAAAATTTTAACCAAGAAAGTGCAGGCACCTTAAAATAACTCTGACCGAGAGTAAGGTTATTTTTCGTTTGTATAAAATGTTTATAATATGAAATTATACCGGTGCGGGGAATTTGGTCGAAAATCGGGGAATTTCGCGAGAGTTATCGGGGAGAAAGAAAAAATGAGTTGGCATCCCTGGTATACATACACAAATTCAAAGACAAATGAGAGAGAGAAGATATAAGCAGAGAACAAAAACAAACAATAACGAACTTTTTCTTTTCGTTTTTGAAACAAAAAATCGTAGAAACCAGCAACGAGGTGCAATACCGATGGTTTGAAAGCGACGGTTGTCGACACATCCAGCGGACAAAAATTCATGAATGGATGAGTTTGACGTGTTTGATAAAACAATTATTTAACATTTCTTTGGCAAATAACATTCACCATTTACAGTTTTTATATATTCTTTATATACAAATATGTAAAGCTTGGTTGCGGTTTTGCATATTTCATATATGTACTGTTGAATCTTTTTCTACTGAATTGTTATTACTATTTTTAACATTTTACCTAAATAAATGTAAATAAGTATATTTAGGTAAAATGTTGAAATATTTTAGGTGAATATATTTAGCTAAAATGTTGAAACTTTTCATATTTTATATTTCATATACTTATAAAAAAATTATCCTCCTTGTACATTTTGTTACATTCATAAAAACAAATCTTTGTCTTACTTAATTGTTCGTTTACATGGTATCGTAGCAGCGATATATGAAATTTAGCATGTATAAGAATTAACACTGCATCTCATGTTAAAATCTGATTGTAATAGAAAACCAAAGCAAAGAATAAGAAGAAGAGATATGTTTTTGTTGTTTTCCCGATAGTTGACGAAAATAAGCCATTACAGAATTTCAGATTTAACATTTTCAATCGTTTTAACATTGCACCTCGTTGTGGTTCTACATTTTGTAACAGAAATGAAAAAATAATTTAAATAAAAAAAAAATTTTACTTGGTATAAAGTTTTTAAAACGGACTAAAAAGTATAAAATAATTTCTTCTTGCCCCATACATATTTATAACACCATACAGATTCATAACCCCATACAGATTGTCTTGAAAATATGTAATTATGAATTTTAGTAGGTCTGAAAATATTTGCATGATTTAAAACGAAAAGCGTGGGACGCTTATGGATAGAGGTAAAATTGGTAGCGACTTAAATGAAATATTCATCTATCAATTTCATATTGCATGCGACCCACGCTCCCCATGTGGTTGAAACTGCAATAATATTATAAGTGACAGAACGATAATGCCAAAATAAATTATCAAAAGCTTTAACATCCAAAATGGCCACCTATTTCGCTAGTTTTAGTGAATTGGTCTTCTATAAGGAGAACAAGATTTTTACTTCGTTTTAGAGTACTTTTTCCCCAACAATCATTACCGATTACCTACATTCCTAGTCAGTTTGGGGAGCGTCCTTGCATTACCATTTGATGACGAATCAGGGCTAAGAGATGATCATTATAAAATGTCTTCTTTATCATTGTGAATAAATTTTAGTACTTTTTTAAGAATTTTGATTTGAGTTTTGTGATCTGAAATGATGAAAACATTAACTACTAAAACCACTGTACCTCTTAAATGAATTGTCTTACTTTTAATTAAATTTGGATTTATTCATTTTTAGATGCGGACAAAGCTCGTAAACATGGCATGGAAGATTACATAAGTGCCGATCCTTGTACATTTGATCACGCAGCTCTGTTTAAAGTGCTGCAAAATTTAACTCTTGAATATCGACTAGGCGATCCATATTCATCATTGGTAATTATAAATTGTAATTAATATAGTTAAGTTTCCCTTATTAAGGTATGCGAAAACACATGCGATTTTATCACTACGACAGACGCTGTGAAAACCGCGTTTTTACTGCGATTTTTTTCTTCTTCACTTTTTCTTTTATTTCTTTTGTGATAACAAAGTTTCAAACAAATCAATAGAAAATGTGCGGAAACATCGCATTTTATTTTATAGCAAAACGTAAATCTTTTTTAAAAAAAATTTAATCTGTATCGCCAATTGCACAAAGAGATATTTTACAAATTAGTTTATTGAAACCATATTGTGGACAGGAAAATGGGCTAATCGGCACGTAAATAGGCCAAAGCTGCCTTTGTTGTAAAAAATTAAAAAAATTAGATTTTTTTGCATTTGACTTGGGGTTCCGCCCTAATGTTTAAGAAGGTACATTTTCTGATGTCATGATAGTTTTCTGAACGGTTCTTCTTCTACCGGGTATTTTTGGAAAATGGGGATACATATACTGTATACCGCCAAACCATTAGAGGTACACCACATATTTCCTCTATTTTTTTTTTTTTAAAAGCTTTTGCCAAACTTTTTTTCGTGAACTGTTTTCTGGTGACAATTTGGGACATATCTGTCAAGTAATAATGGAAAAGTTTATCCGCGGAAATTTAGTTAGCTTTTTTTAAAAAATCCAAGGATTTCCAAAGACTTCCAAATTTTTTTTATTTGCACCATAAGTGCATTTTCAGCTGACTTCATATGTATGCCTCCAAGGATCTAGGTAGCCGTAAAGAAGCGATTCAAAAACTGTAATTTTCCCCTTATTTTATTCGTAGTATTTCATCTTTCCACATTTTTTGAGTCTCCTTTTTAAGGCAACAGGTATAGAATATTCGGGGGATATTTATGCACCTATGGTACCAGCAAAAAAAATTCAAAGATGACCAAGGTTAACACTTATTTGTACCATAATACTTCAAAAGACATAGGTTTGGTTTTCGGTACAAAGAATAGGGTTAAGGTTAAACTTCCTCATTATTACTGGAGGAGTGTTATAAGGCCATATGCATTAACGCCATAATGGCTTTATTGCACTTTTGATTGGGAAATAACGCCATATTTGCGTTGCCATAATTTTTAGCTGACGAAACGGAAATAACGCTGCAAAAATCGAGAAATTTTTTTTGAGCGTTATGGCCGTTAATTTTGTATGATAAATGAGAGGATATGACCCCGAATAAGACACCTTGTAAATACCCTAGCTGTGTTTTATCCCATATGAACATTTCTTTAAATTTTTCCAAAACTTTTATGGCAAACTGAAACTTAAAAGTTCGATTTTTGGCAAGGTTTTGTTTTTCCTAGAACATTATGTAAGAAATTGTTTTTGTATCAAATGGTATTGTACCCTTTTTAAACCTTAGTTAAACCGCTTAAATGTAAACAACAGTTAGAAAAACTCGATTTTGGGAAAAGCTGTTTAAAGTTTTTACTGCCAGATATGAGCTACGCGCTGCGATACGATATGAATAAGTTTTTCGGCATACAATTCAATGTAATTGAATCCCCCCTTAAATTGAAAAAAAAACTTATTTAGACACAAAAATCTAATAAAGTACTCCTCTTTTTAGCTTAAAAAATCAATTTAAATTTAAAATTATCCCGAAATACCTAGAATCTGGAGATTGCCATTTTTTAAGCCCAAAGTGCAGGGTTTCAGAATTGAATGCCTTAGTATGCGCAAACACCTTCGATTTTGTCGCTGCGACAGACGCTGAGAAAACGCAACACATTATATTATATTTCACATAGGCGCTGCACCGTCGAAAACCTTTTTGGAACATTACATTGTATAATGTTAGAGTCCGCCAAAGAGTGAAAAGCAAGTAGACTCAAAACCCCATTGTACTCCGTCCCGAAGAGGGGCAATCTCCTAACTTAGTTAGGCTGCAACTTCGTCAAAAGCGTTAAATCTACCCAAAGCCTTTGCAAATTTGCATAGCTGTGATAGACAAAGGTTGACTTGGTTATCTTTCATCAAGAAATGTTTGACCAGTGTAGTAAATCTCGTTCGAGAGAAAGCAGGACATCCACAAATGAAATTTTCGTTTCATAATCTTTAAGACATGTATCACATAGACCTGATTCCTTGGATTGACCTTGATTTTACTCAGAAACGTAATGAAACCTGTGACGAGTCCAACTATGAGCCTCAGATCACATCTTCGCAGACTTAACAGATACTTAGATCCAGTGGCGTGCCTAGCATTTACTGATGAGGCAAGCCCAGTGCATTTTTTTTACCAAACCAAAAAGACTAAAATTGACAATAAGGATGGAATGCTCTAGATTTCGATTGAAGCATTGAAGAAGGAATATGGGAGCTTTGTTTGGACTTTACCAACGTTTTTAGACGTGCTAAAATATTGACATTAAAAATACAAAATGAGCATATAAATTCAGGAGGTGGGCATAGAAAGGGCATTTTTAGATTTAAATTGATAATTTTCTTTTAAAAATAAAAATTTTTAAAAGAAAATTATTCTTTCAGTTAAAACAAAAGTAGTAATTTTGTAAGTACATATTGTACAAATTTTCAGTTAACATTTCTTAGGCAAGCCCGGCCACTGCTTAGATCTATCCTTTTGGACATATACATTTTTTTTTTTGGTCGCGCTGAAGACGCTTCTTTTTTTTTTGTTGGAACAGCAAAAGAAGTATTCTAGAATACAGCACTCAGACAAGTTTTACGCCCATTGTACTTTACTTATTCTTTAAATCTACCAGATTTATTAATAAATCTTAGGAGATCCTGCGGTGTTAAAAAGCTCAGGTGTTCGTCTCCCAACACTCCAGTGGCAAATATGCCTACTCTGATCTGGCAAAAAGCGGGGCAGACATTAAGAAAGTGGTCTGGCGTCTCTTCACATTCTTCCTCCAAACCACAGGAAGCATAGAATAATGCCTTCTGGCACCCAGGCCAATCATATTCAAATGTTTGGCCCAAAAAAAGTGACCTGTGTATAGTCCCACCAGCTGCCTACAGCTCTTTCTTTTAAGTGACAGAAAGTCTGTTAGTTCCTCCTATTTACTATTGTGGGTCAAATCGACTCATAGCTGTAGACAACAAAGAGAATACAGGTTCTGAGCCCAGGAAACCAGTTTCCGAACCTTTTCTGGCCAAAAGGTCAGCAGACTTATTTCCTGAGATTCCTGAGTGTCCAGGAACCCATATCAACAGCAGGCTATTGTGTTTACCAACACAATCAACCTTGGATTTACAATGCATAACCAGTTTAGATGTGGTTAGAGCATTAAGCAAGGATTTAAGCGCAGCCTGACTGTCACTAAATACACAGATACGCCTTTCTCTCCAACCATTATCAATAACATGGTTCACTGCCTTGATGATTGCAAAAATTTCTGCTTAAAAAACAGAAGCATACAACCCAAGAGAGAAGTGAAGGTGCACTCCATAATTTCCAATGAAGATCCAGAATTCGAACCGAATTCTGTTTTGGAGTATAACGCTGTTTTAAAACTGGAATTGTTGGCATTGTATCGGTTGGCATTGATAGAACAGTTAGGTCCAAGTCAGTATCTTCAGCAATTTCACCAATATTCCAGCAAGTGTTTTACCAGTACCCATTGCGTTCAAGCCTACAGTTGGCTTTGACAGCCTCTCCTTTAGCAAAAATATCAAGGGGTGGTAAGTTGAGCAATGCATCCAAGGATGGGCCAAGTATTGTAGGAAAAGCCAATACCCATACCAATACAGATGGCTTTCACAACCTCTCCTTTAGCAAAAATATCAAGGGGTGGTAAGTTAAGCAATGCATCCAAGGATGGGACAGGTGTTGTAGGAAAAGCTCCGTACAACAAATGACCACATCCCTTTGAAGTCTGGCAAGAGCTTTCCTAACGTTGTCAACATTAAGTCTGTTTCACCAGACTATGGATGCATAGGTGATGATGGGTCTAATCATAGTCTTATAAATCCATAAGAACAGCAAAGAAGTTTGGTATCTAGAATGACTCCTAGATATTTAACTTCTTGGGGTAGCTGATTAGCGATTCCTCTGAGTACTAGTAAAACGATAAAAAATCGGCATAGGTGTGTGTGCAGATACCCGACTCATTTAGGGAAATAAGCATAGTCAACCAGCAAACACCACAGCAATGGAGAGAGTACGCCACCTTGGGGACATTCTCTACTCACGCCACAAGTCACAGATTGACCACAATCAGCTTGAACCATTATACGTCTATATGACAGAATTGAGCGTATCCAGTTAACAAGAACCGGATCCACTCCATGCTGACCTGCTGCATTGCACATGCCGTTAAAAGTTGCGTTGTCAAAAGCTCACTCAATATCAACAAAAATACCAATAGTGTATTCTTTCCTGTTGAGGGCCCGCTCAATCCGACCTACCAGATTTTGCAAAGCCGTCTCACAAGATTTTCCACATTGGTAAGCATGCTTTTTTTTCGTTCTTTGGTAGGTGGAAATCTTCATAGATACCGCAGAACTCCTGTTCTACGGTTATGTCGGATTCCTACCGGCAAAATTGAAAATGGGATTGTGTTGGTGAGCGCAGAGTAATTGTCATACACTGTATAAAAATAAACCTAAAAGCCGTCACATGACAAATAAAAAACTTAAACAAAAGGTATGCGACCAATGCATTTATTTAAATCTATTCATTGCATGCTACCAAAGGCATTTGAAATCATAAATTATTTTTTGGCGTTAGTTTTTAGTCATACATATAATTTCTCGCTGTGAACATAACGAAAAAATCAGCAGAAACACTCCTCATGTTGCTTCGTTGCTGTCTCGTTCGTGTGATGAGCGTACTGCTCGTTTGAGTAAGGAAATGTCGACCACTGGACTAAAACCACCTCCTTGGTCTCCTACCACTCTCCTCGCGGGACTACACGTCAGTTCCTGCTGTTCTGTTCTTCTTCTCTCTCTTTCAGAGGTGCGTAGTTTGATCATAATCCGCGCGGCCACTGTGCATGTCTTCTTCCATTTTCCACCGATTCGCACATCTGTGTGGTAAAATTCTTTAGTGTTGGTGTCCTGCCAAAGGCTTGCTTCAACTCCTCCCTCTCGTTTTCGAAGCGTGCGCAATGAAATACTACATGCCTCGGGTTTTCATTTTCTTTCGGACATGTTAGACAGTATGGGTCATCGTCATGTCCGAATCTATGCATGTACTCCTTAAAGCACCCATGGCCGCTTTAGCAGCTGCGTGATGTAAAAATCTACATCCCCGTGTCTCCGTTGACACCACTTCGCAATGGCGGGAATCAGCGTAAACGTCCATCGACCTTTTGTGGAGCACTCCCAGCGCTGCTGCCACTCCGATATAGATCGCTGACGTTCCTCCATTTTTAATGCTCCCGTAGGTCTTTCTCCTGCTGTATTATACAGCCTCTTAAGCTCTTTCGCATGTATGTCTATGGGCAGCTTTCCCGTGATGACACATATCGCGTCCTGCGATACTGTTCGAAAAGCACTAGACACTCTCAATGCGCTTAGCCTTTGGACGGCTAGCACCTCCTTGATGTGCGACTTCTTTGCACCTGCCCAAATAGGTGCTGCATATAACACTACACTAACCACATCTCTTTTTTTCCTTGTGCTCAAAAGCACGGCTTCCGGTTTTTGGGCTGCTAATTCCAATTCTGCCGTGTTTAACCATCGTCGCATTCTGGAAATTGCATCATAGCAGACTAACTGCAAATCTTCCAGTCTCTTCGGTACTGCCACCAATGCGAAACCATCTGCGTATCCCACTAACGTTGTGCCTGCAGGGAGGTCCAGCTTGAGAACACCGTTGTACATCGCGTTCCACAGTGTTTGCCCCAGTACAGAGCCCGTCATCCGTGTCATATAGGAGTCGCCTGTTGCTGAAGTAGCTACTGATAATACGCCGTAGGTATAATGGCACATCGTAGCTCTCCAGTGCCCACATGATCTGCTTCCAGTTCGCTGAGTTGAAAACGTTTTTAACATCCAGCGTGACCATTGCGCAGTATTTTTTCCTGCCATTCTGCCATCGACTGCCGCTCGTTGCTTCCCGTGCAATGTCGATAATAGTGTGGATCACATCCACCGTAGACCGCCCCTTACGAAAACCAAACTGGTGGTCAGATAGACCTGTTGGCCTCTCCATGTACTCCTGCAACCTGCGCTCCTACAATGCAGGAGATAACAGCGCTGACAGTATCGGTCTTCGTCCTCTTTACCTGAGCGTGCCAGAAGGAAGTGGCTTGGTTTCTCTGTGGATCCTCTGCATCGGTTGTTACAACCTCAGTAGAGCTTACCCTCTTTGAAACATTGGCCATAATTAGGCTTCCTTACGTCAGATTATCGACCTAATCTTCCTCCATTTTCGTCTCATATTATGAGAAAGTTGTGGCCCCAGTACGCCGGCTTCTGTAGGAGGTATGTCAGTCATAGTTGTGACGTCTAGACTCATACCTGCTTCAGCCGGAGGGTTCACAGCCCAAGACACCAAAGAAGAGTTGGTTGTAAAAATTACAACCTCACTCTCCCCCGGGAAGCGCTCTCTGTCGTAGACTCGAGAGACTTTGTTTGGGTTTTTTTCTTTTTCGGTTGCATCCCAACGAATCAGAATACACGGCAACCATTATAAAGAAAAGGGGAAGGGAAGGTCGACCATTGTAGCGCCCCATACCACGGCAAGGCCACCGTTACTCTTTGAGACGGCCAGGTATCAGAGATACTCCGTAAAAATACAGCCTAATTTTTAACCCTGGAAAACTAACGGAAGCGGATCCACCATAACGTTTGCGTAAAATTAATTAAAATTTAATGCATTCAGATAGCTGACCCATTACCGGTGGCCTTCCAGGATTACTCCCCTGGCTGCCAAAATATCCAACAGGCACGGGTCGCATAACACCCTGGTCGATTTTTTTACTGGGTATATGCATTTACATACCAAGAATTGATTTTTTTCACAGTGTGTTATAGAAAACATGCACGTGATTATTAGCTGTATTCAAGAATTATCCGACTCTTCAAACGTGGAACGTTATTTCTCGTCATAAAAAAAAATTTTGACAGAAGAGCGTCATATATGTACATAATAATTTATAAATTATATTCGCTTTCATTTCCTAACTTTTCTATAAAAACAAAATTTTATTATTTAGTAAATTCTACGACTCTGAATACATAAGAAAACGTGTGCTTAAATGGCTGCTTTAAGCTCGTTACTACTATAACCGTTTATGATTTTTTTTAGGGTTGGTTTAGTCCCGGACAAGTGTTTGTTTTGGATGAATATTGTGCACGATACGGTGTTCGCGGATGCTATAGGCATTTGTGTTATCTTTCTGATTTACTGGACCGTGCCGAAAAGCAGTATATGATTGATCCGACTTTGATACATTATTCTTTTGCATTTTGTGCCAGCCATGTTCATGGAAATCGGTAATTAGCACACAAATTTAATTATTTCTACTATGTTTTTTCACCCAAGCAACCATTCATTTAAATTATAGGCCCGATGGAGTCGGTAGTATAACACATGAAGAAAAGGAAAAATTCGCCGAGATCAAAGAGCGACTTCGTATTTTGCTCGAATATCAAATAACCAATTTTAGATTTTGTTTTCCATTTGGGCGGCCAGAGGGTGCACTTAAAGCTACACTTTCTCTATTGGAACGTGTATTAATGAAGGATATTGTAACACCAGTACCACCTGAAGAAGTGCGCCTTATGATCAAAAAGAGTTTAGAAACGACAGCTCTCGTAAATTACACCGGTTTGTCTTCCGAAGCAAAAATTGAAGGTAGGTAACGAGAAAAAATTACAAAACGAAGAGGCCGTGCAAAGGTATCTATTTGAAGTGCAAATGAATCATGCTAAAATGTTCCAGCATAATGAAGATTATGTATTGTTAAAAATAATTCAAATGAGTTAAAAAAATTTTGTTATGTAAAACATCTATTTTTGGAAAATCATTTCAACTCAAACAAAAATATCAAAAATGGACCTCCGCAAAAAATTGAAAAAAAAAAAACGATTAACTTTTAGAGCGAGTATTTATTTTGTTTAGAATTTATGCATATCGTGAAAGTAATTTCCGTTAGAGTCAGTCAAAAAAAGTTTTAAAATATAAATTTTTTAAATTTATGTATAACTTTTTCCAGGGGTATAAAAATCCTCGATTTGTCGTTTAGTTCATGACCAAGAAGAAAATTTATTTAGATTTTTTCCTGAGTAAATTTCGATTAAAGACGCGTATACAGTAAATTTTTTTCTTGCGCAAAGTAAATTTTCCACACAATTTGACAACATAAACCTAAAAGAAAGAAAAATTGCGTGTATAAAGGCGCTTTAACAGTTCGTTTTTGGATGCGGTTGCTAGATTTTTAAAAATGTTACTATCAAAATAATTTTTATTTGGTGGCAACCCCGGAAATGTTTGGCGTTTTTACAGTTATCAAGTTATCATCATCACTTTCGCTCTATAAACTTAATTAACAAAACTATCGCAACATTATTTTAAATTAAAGCAAAATTTGTGTGTTTATTCAACTGAATAGTAAATGTAAAAAAATTACACAAAAACAAAATCTTGCCACTTCCTTTCCGTATTTCCATTTTATCCGGTTTAGTTTACTCTTCAAAACGCGACCAAAGAAGTTTCACTTCAAAAATATTCCCCAAAACCAGTTTGGCTTCAGACAGAAACATAATGCCATCGAAGGATTCATCATATTGTCATTGAAATAAGATTTGCCTTTGAAAAGGAATAATTTTGTTCCGCTGTTTTCCTAGACAAAACCCAAACCTTTGACAAAGTATGGCGCAAAGGCCTCATTTTCAAAGTCAAAAGCATTCTGCTATTAAGTTTTGATTTACTTTTTACTATTTAACAAATAGAAAATTTACTTTAAAATACAAAGACTTCACGGTCAAAATGTTCGATAGCTTGGCTGTAGTTCCCCAAGGCAGTGTCTTAATTCCTTTATTCTATCTTATCTTCGATTCCGATATGCCGACCAGTAGTTAAACTCCTATGTGAATATTTGCTAATGACGCACAGTGCTCCGTCTCCATATAAATGATGGGCAAAAATAGAGCTGATTTTATCTTACTTCTTAATTCGTCCGCCATTTCGAATTTTTAAAACCTGACTACAGATTTGTAATCAGTGACCCTTAAAACACTTCGGACAATTGATTTTTTCATTATATTTCGTAGGTATGAGTAAGATACAATCCGCCCACCATATTTGATCCGCCATTTTGAATGTTTGAAATCTGACTGAGATGTGTAACCTGTGGAATATCTAAATTGATATTCACTAGCCGTAGATCAATTACCCTAATGCAATGTGGAATTTGTTAAAGTAAAAACAAGAAATATAATTCTGCTATTAAGAAGAAAAAAAAACAAGTGTCGCTTTATTGCCAGTACAGTTCGATCGGTAACAAAAAGAAGTAAAAAAGAGTATATAATGTAGAAGTAAAAAGAAACAGTATTATTGAATATGTGTGAGTGTACTAAAGTGTACTAAATTTAGAATAACTGAATCTTAAATCAATTCATGTGAACGCTATATTTGATCAACACTGTCCTACACTCCTCCTCGTTCACTACAAGTTGCATTTTTGACGCAAATTATTATGTTTGATTGCAGACAATGGCTTTGTTAATAAGTCTGCGACCATTTCTTCAGTGGGGCAATATTCACATTCGATGATTTTCTTCTTCACCAGGTCTCGAATCATTTTATACCTTGTATCAATGTGCTTTGTCTTGTATGAAAATTTATGATCACGTACCAAATCGATACAGCTTTGATTATCCTCGAATATCACCGTTGGACTGTCAATACGCTCGTGCATTTCTTGCAACAATTGCCGCAACCATTTCACTTCTTTTGATGCTTCTGAAATTGAGATGAATTCAGCTTCACATGATGAAGATGCAACTACATTTTGCTTGTTACATGACCAACTAATTGTGCCGCCATTGAAGTAAATTATGCGACCGCTATTTGACTTTCGCTCAATCCTATCGTCAGCCCATGTTGCATCTGCATACCCAAATAATGACAATTTAGTTGATTGGATGTTGCTCAACTTTAGCTTCATTTTATGTGTCGCTTTCAAATATTTTACAACGCGCTTGAGCTGATTCCAATCTTCACCAGATGGTTGAGAAACTTTTTGAGCCAATATACTAACGCTGGCCGAAATATCTGGTCTTGAGTTCACCGATAAATAAAGTAACCGACCAATTAGCTGTCGATATTTCGTATTGCTTTCCAATGGTTGTGAAAAGTCTGATTTTCCGAAATTAACTTCCATTGGAGTTTTTGATGGCTTTGCATCCTTAAGTCCAAAATCTGATGCAATTTTCATGATGTATACTGACTGATTCAATTCGAAGTTTCCATGATCGTCTTTCGTAACTTCCATGCCCAAATAATGATTGATAGGTCCTAAATTTTGCATCTCAAAATGCGGCTTGAAAATGTTTTCGATTTCCTTCATTTGATTGTTTGTTGGACATGCTACAATCAAATCGTCGACATAAACTATCATATAGCAAAATTCACCATCAATTTCCTTTGAATACAAGCACGGATCGTTGTAGCTTTGTTGAAAACCTGTTTCGATAAGTACTTTATGAAGCACAGTGTTCCATGATCTGGCCGCTTGTTTCAACCCATAGATGCTTTTCTTGAGTAAACAAACTTTTGAGCTTTCGCCATCAAAACCTTGCGGTTGTTTCATATAGATGGTTTCATTTAACTTTCCATTGAGAAATGCTGTTTTTGCATCAAAGTGATGAACCAGCATTTTTCTCCTTGCTGCAACTGACAATAACGTTCTGAATGTTGTGTGCAGCACAACTGGTGCAAATACCTCATCATAGTCCTCACCGAACTTTTGTGAAAATTCTTGTGCAACGAATCTGGCTTTATATCGCAGCAATTCACCATCTGCAGCAGTTTTTATTTTGAACACCCATCTTCCACCAATCGCAGATTTCCCTGCCGGCAAATCAACAAGTTCCCACGTACCGTTGTGTTTGTGTGACTCGATTTCATCTTGCATAGCAGTAAGCCACTGCTTCTTCTCGTCGCTATAAATTGCTTCATTGTAGTTCTTCGGTTCATTAACCTCTCTAGCCATGTGTATTTCTTCAATCAAACGCTTTGGTGGAACACTCTTATTTGCCCTTTGTGAAACCCGTACCGTTGGTTCAGCTTGCTCGCTTTCATCTTTATGTGTTTCAGTTGCACACATCTCCTTTTCGATTTCATCATGAGCATTTGGTTGCTCCTCCTGAAGCGATGAGCCTTCAGCTTTAATTGCTTTCACATGACTGTCTTTTCGTGTTAGACCTAAATCATCTAAAATTTCGTTATCGCTTACATCTGATATGCCAAATCGAACATCTCGACTAACCACTACTTTGTTTGTTGTAGCGTTATAGCATCGATAAGCCTTCGAATTTTCGTCGTATCCAAGAAAAATCATTTCCGTAGCTACCTTGTCCAACTTTCCTCTTTTTGCTGATGATATATACACAAAACATTTAGAACCAAATATTTGAAAACTTTTTATACCTGGTTTAATGCAATTCCATCGTTCATATGGTGTCATGTTCGTTGTTCTAGTTATCACACGATTCTGAATAAAATTGGCTGTTGCAATTGCCTCACCCCAAAAACAATTTTGCAATCCTGCATCAATGAGCATGCAACGCGCCATTTCCATTAATGTGCGATTCTTCCTCTCAGCTTTACCATTTTGCTGTGGACAGTCTGCCGCTGTAAGCTGTATCTGGATCCCGCTTGCCTTTAAAAAATTTGTGAGCTCTTTCGATGTGTATTCACCGCCCCGATCAGACCGTATTACCTTTGGCTTTCTACCAAATTTATTTTCACACAATACAATGAACTGCTTCATTGTGCCTTCAACTTCCGATTTATGTGCCAATAAAACTACTAATGTAAAACGTGAATAATCGTCAATGAAGGTAACTAAATATCGTTTTCCACTTGGGGTCGCTGTACGCATTGGTCCGCAAACATCTGTATATATTAGATCTAATACTACTGATGACTCACTTGCTGATTTCTTTGGAAACGGTATTCGTGTCATTTTCCCTTTCATGCACACATCGCACACTTCTTTGATTCCACATTCAACGATTTCCAAGCCATTAATTGAACCATCTAATGCCATTTTACGAATCGCTGCCGGATCACGATGCCCCATTTTTCGATGTAACTCATGTATGCATTTGTTATTGTGTGCTAGCACTGCACAAATTGCATCCGGTTGACGCAAGATATACAATTCACCAACTGTGTCAGCTACACCGATCTGTTGACCCCTATGCTTGATTTGACAAATTCGATCATCAAATTCAACTGTAAGACCATTTTTCGCCAATCGCCGGACAGAGAGTACATTCCCAATCAATTTTGGTGCATACAAAACTTCGGTTGCTTTTACTTTACGAATGCATCCACTTTCATCCAAAAATGTCAAATTACCCGAGCCTATTGCCTGTATACTTGTTGATTCGCCATTTGCCAGTTCCACTGAACTTCTGTACGATGCATCGATATCCGTAAAAAAAACGTTTGTCGTTCACAACGTGCCGAGTTGCTCCAGAATCTATGGTCCATCCTTTCTTTAAATTGTTGCCTATTGTGAACAAAAAGTTTGAGTCTTCAACTGTGTTTACTTTATCAGCTGCTTTTCCAACAAAGTTCCACTTCTTTTCACCATCCCGTTTTACCAGCCAATCTCTGTATTTGGGGCAGTTCTTCTTTTGATGATTTGGCTTTTTGCAGAAAAAACAAACACCGACTTTGGCAACAGTCTTTAAAAGTGAATCACCCGAATTGCTTACCACATTTGCATGGCGCTCATATTCAGCGATAACATGTTGTTTCGCCACATCGAATGTAACTTCTACTTCATTACGTGCCCCTAGTGCAGAAACCAATGTATTATAACTTTCTGGCAAACTACTTAGCAAAAATATTTTACTCCATAATGTCGATAATTCTGCTTCGCCGATGTCATGCAATTTGGTGAACAAATCCTGCATTCGATTTATGTGTGCCTTCGCATCGCCTCCTTCTTCCAATTTCAGTGCACAAATTGATCGCACCAAATAGACTTTGTTCCCAAGCGTATTTTTCTCATGGTAGTTTCTTAATGCTTCCCATGTTTGCTTAGCTGATTGTGCTGAACGAATATGCGGAAGCTGATCATCTTCAACCGCTAAACCGATTGTGCCTCTTGCTTCGTCATCGAGTTGATCCCATTCGTCGATTGCCGGCTGATTTGTTATTGTTCCTGCCGCATTTAACGCAGCCAATGGCTTTTTACCGATAATCACATTTTTCCACAAATTTTGCTTTCGAAGCAGCAACTCCATTCTAAACTTCCAATTTGCATAATTGGTGTCGTTCAACTTTACGAATTTCTGCCTTGCTGCGTCCGACATTTTCTACATGCAAAATCTGCGTACCCTTTGTGATGTACCTTATTCTGAACTTAGTTATTTATTTTTTTTTTCTTGTTTAACTCCACCCACTGGGCCCATAACCTGTGGAATATCTAAATTGATATTCACTAGCCGTAGATCAATTACCCTAATGCAATGTGGAATTTGTTAAAGTAAAAACAAGAAATATTCTGCTATTAAGAAGAAAAAAAAAACAAGTGTCGCTTTATTAGCAGTACAGTTCGATCGGTAACAAAAAGAAGTAAAAAAGAGTATATAATGTAGAAGTAAAAAGAAACAGTATTATTGAATGTGTATGAGTGTACTAAAGTGTACTAAATTTAGAATAACTGAATCTTAAATCAATTCATGTGAACGCTATATTTGATCAACACTGTCCTACATAACCAACGTCCCTTAAAACTTTTTGGACCGCTGCACTTCTCATTATGTCTGGCCGTGGGTGTAAGTTAGATAAAATCCGTTCTGTATACATTTCTTAACTGCACCCCTAGACATATGCACACCTCCTGCTCCAAGGGCGCATGCGAACAATTTGGCTTAGGACTCATTTGAAAGGGCATTATTCAGTCTTTAATTTCTGATATTAGCAAAGTTTGTAGCATGTCACAATTTTACAAAAATTGCCAAAAACGCTGATTTCAGGGATTTCAAGCCATTTTTTCTCGGAAACGTGACGTGCTGAAAAGTTTGGAAAGAAAGATTCGTGTTCAACATGAAAAATTCATTTGAAATCACTAAAAACCATCTAATTCGCATAAGAAAAATTGAAATTTGCAGGGCAGTGTTATTAGTCAACCTTAGTGTCCAACTTTTTTAAATGCTACATATTCCAAAATGGTAAAGTACCTATTTAAAATTTTTAGGGAACCTTACGATACTTTAAAATTTAATACAATAAAAAAATATTATGATTATTTTGTTAAAAAATTAGTTTTTTATTCATCACTGCTTTCGGAATTTTCTTCAGAAGAACTTAAACATATCCTTAGCGATTCATTGAGGGGACATTCCAAAAAAATTGAAAAACATCGTTTTATATTGGTTTTGATTTTTTGGTTCTTTAGTTTCAAGAATACTCTTCTAAAATATTTGTGAAAAATTCGAAGTAAAACGAATGCTATACATATAATTGTTCCATAGTACACTAAAAATGAGACCTAATGTTCAACAACAAGTTTTCGGGAAAGAGAACAATTATTTGGCTTCAAAATCGTTACTGAAGGGGTTTTCAGTGTCGCTGATTACGAATCTGATATACGATTTTTAAAATTCAAAATGGCGGATCCAATATGGCGGAAGAATTTTTAAAAATTGAGAAAAAACCCTAAAAAAAGTGGGATTGGAAAGTTTGACTTTTTATGGTTCCACTTATAGAGCAAACAAAATCTTGTTTAATTTATGCTTTAGTCTTTATTAAGAAGCACAGAATCTATCCTACCACCAAAATTAACTTTTTGGATTAAAAGTGGTCAAAAAATTTTTTTTTTGTGTTTCAATAAGATATTTTTAACATCTCCAAACAAATTTTATAATAATATATAATAGTTTCTTAAAAAAAAATTTTCAAAAAGTAAATTTTTTCCAATTTTAAAATGGAATAACCCCTTAACTTCTACTGCTGCATTATCTGATTGGCCAAGGTAATAACTAACATGTTTGTCAATCAAAGCCTTTTTCTTATTCGTGTTTTGAATTTTAGACAAAAGCACAGGATCCGACGACAAAGGTAGATGCCGTATAAGATCTATATTAGTATCTTCTCCTCCAGTTTTTCTAGTATGTGCCAATCGATTTCAATTGAACAAAATAGCAATAATAGCGTGAATACTTAGTACCACTTAAATAAATAAGATAATTACAAATTTTGCAAAAGAAAGAAACGAAACGCCAGCCGGCATGTTTTAGTACTAAAGCATGAAAAATCACGTTTTAGACGATTTTTAAAAAGCATTTTTTCCAAAAATCGAAAAAAACAGGAAAAGTTATTACTATTTACTAATAAAGAAAGGTTAATTTTAACAAATTCTGAAAAAAAATGTAGGAACTTTCAGTAAGTAATTTTTCCGGGTCTACAGAAAATGTCGAATTTAAGAATTTTTTCATAAAAAAATATTTTAACTTTGTCTACTACCAAAATGTTAAGTTCTAAAATTTAGGAAAAATTACTAATACAGCTATATTATCTAACCATTTTAAAATGAGAATAAATTTACTTTACTTATTTTTAGTCAAAAATATATTTTTGACAAACTTTCTTTTGAAGCACTAAAAAAAATTAACACCAGATTTGAATATTGCAGTAAAAAAACCAGCAACTTTAAGATGCTACGTCGAGAGAAAAAAATACTTTTGAGCAACAATTAATATGTTTTCTTCTTAGTTGAATTTTTAGCTTTAAAATGGTACCAATATTGCTAACTTTGGCGTTACTCATTTTTACTATTTTTGTCAACCGACGGAGCACTGTGTGACGCTACGATTTTCTCAACACATTCCAATAAAATCTTTTTCGTACAATAATTGGTAAACAAAGTATAACATAATCTCTAAGGGATATTTCGTTTTATACTTAAAAACTACACTAGACAGGTAAAAAACTTATATTAGGTAATTGGTTTTTTGTTATTTGTTCTATTATTGGTTGGAGTAATATTGAAAAATTTAACGCTTAAATTCGCCATTGTTAACAACACAACGTAAATGATTAGCCAAAAAATTCCATATTGAAACAAAAAAAGATCAAATCGCTCAAACATTGAAAAACTTCAACGATCTCAATCTAAAATTCTTCGAATAATCTCAGGAGCCCCCTGGTATATTTAAAATGATGCTGTCCACTCGGACCTAAAAGTGTTTCTAATAAAAGAAGAAATCTCAGCCTTTAGTAAAAATATCTCGATAAAATACAAAACCATCCCAATGCACTAGCTCGAAACTTCTTATTCAATAAGGGTCATAGACGCTTAAAAGTGAAAGATATCATTGATCTATTGTAAGTCTTATTTTTGCTGAACTGCACTGTTTCGTAGCATTGACAGAGAACATATTCATATGTATATATATTTTTTAGCCTTAAGCTTTGAATAATTTGTTTGTTCCCTAAATCTATAAAAGAAAAATTCAATAAATAGATAGAATTGTTGAAAAAAAGGCAATCTTCCATTATATTCTAATTCTATTTATTTAGGAAGAAAATGTTAAATTGGAAGAAAAACTCCTATATATTATGTCAAAGATGGCAAAGAAGGAAATTGAGGACCTTTTCAAGGAAATGGATTATATGGATAATGAAAGTGTGGACAATGATTAGCAAGAGGTTGGCTTAAATATTGATAGCAGTTTCGAAAATAATCATAAAATGAAGGTATCTGATCTTGGACTTACTTTAGCAACATCAAACACAGCAACCCCCGAAGGAAAGCAATTTTTTGTCAAATGAAACTCAACTCCAACTCAAAAATATGCAGTTGAGTAAAGCAGTGTCTTGGCGGCATAATTCCTTTTACAAACAAGCGGCTGAGCATTCTATTTACAGTTCTATGGATGCCTGCTTTGAATACTTTATAAGTGAGAAAAAGCTAATGGAGGAATGCAATCTGTATGCAATACAGCAAGATATTAACACGACTTTCACCTGTACGGCACTCCATACATATATAGGGTGACAATTTTAAAATTGACCCCTTTTGGTCTGTATAGTAGGCATTGGTATTCCTTGCAATTTAAATTTTTTTTTTAAGTTAATAGTTCATTGTTTATATTGTCAATGAATGTCGTATACAATTTTTACATTACGGCCACAAACAAAAAGTTTGACGAGAAATTATTAATTTACATTTAACAAATTACAGTGCTCGTCTAACACAAACGAACTTCAAGGATGGATGGCTACCACAGTGTTGGCGGTAAAGCTCCGTAAACGAATAACGAAATCCGCGTTGGTCAAGAAGGCAAATCGCTCAAGAGGTGGACGTAAACAGCAGAACAGCGTGCTAAGTGGTGAAAGCAAAACTTTATCTTAAACCACACATGCTTGTAAAGCCCAACAGCTGACAGAAGGCGACTAATTCGCGGGAAGAAAATATATAGTTGTAACACATTTTTTTAGTTTATGCATTTCGGTTCTCAGCTGCGGAACTAGCATCAGCGAACGTCAGTTAATCAGAAATATTCAGACCACAAACTTGGCAAAATTATTTCTGCGATTAAAATTGCGAAATATCAAACTGAACTATTATGTATGAACCATTATGTATCTGCATGTATTTTGAATTCAATGGTTTTTATTCTTTTATTCATTTTACATCACCCTTCAACTCATTTTTGTTTAATACTAGCTCGCCTGCTTAAAAAATTTGGTTTGGTTTGTTGTTTTGTTGATGTTGGTAATAAATAGTATCTGTGTTTTTTGCCCAACGGTAAAAAAAACTCTCCAAAATGCCTTATAAGTAGGGTAGCAAGATTTTTAGACCGTGAAATCAGTACGCTAGACGTTGGAGATCAGTGAAAATCAGTACAGTTTTTAATGCTTTTATTACTTAATAATTTAAATGTAATAAAGTGATATAAACTCCCTGAACTTTTTCTCCGATTTTGTGTGTTCCTTTTACATTTATTTCTTCAATGTTGATTATTTACCAATTTTCATATTTAAGGAGTGAGATCGAAAAAATCTTAACATATATAAAATTCAATAATTTTTAAACGGTTGATCTTAGAGTTTTGAATTTTTTTTTTAATTAATTGATAATATTTTACAAATTACAGAAAAATATAACTTTTATAGTTCTAACCACTATTTATGAACTCGTGGACCTTTTTTGGCAACCCTTCCATTAGAGATTTGATAGCTGTTTGGAACAGTTTGCCCATCTCCTTTTAAAATCTTCGATATTTTGGGTTACGTTTTTTGTGCTCTTTAAGTTTCTTTTCACAAGAGCCCAATATCTCTCCACTGGTCTTAGCTCCGGACAATTTGGAGGATTGGCCTCTCTTGCTACAAAAACTATGTTATTACTTTGGTACCACTCCAGAGCTTTCTTGCCGTAATGACATGATACCAAATTGGGCCAAAAATATGTGGACACATTATGCTCTCTTATGAAAGGAAGAAATCTTTTTTTCAAACATTCTTTGATGTATATTTCGGTATTTAAAGAGCCCACTGTAACAAATGATTTACTTTTTTCACCGCAACTGCATATAGCTTGCCATACCAGGAATTTTTTAGGAAATTTTGTCTGCTTTTGGATTCTAAATTGTTCTTCGACATTTCCTCGAGCATCAGCAACATAAAAATTTTGACCCGGAAGCTGCGTAAAATCTGCCAGTACATACGTTTCGTCATCCATTATACAACATGAATATTTTTGTATGAAATTCGATTTTAATTTCCGAGCCCTACTTTTGGCGTCTAATTTTTTTGCAGCATTCCTATCTGGAACTTTTTGGACTTTGTATGTTTTCAAACCTGCATTGGCTTTAACTTTTCGCACCAAATAGTCAAAGCACTGGGCTAACCGGACAGCTTTTCTACCAGATGTGTTTGGAGATCTTTTCAATATGCTTTTGTTTCTTTGTTTTCTTTTCGAACCAGGTTTCCTATCGATGGTCAAATTCTCCTGAAACTGTTTAATAACATTGGAAACAGTGTGATGGCAGACCTTCAATTCTTTGGCCAATTTTTTGTTGGACCAATTTGGATTTTTTTGAAAATTTTAAAAAATTTTAAGACGTACTTCTGATTTTGATCAAACTCACAATAAATCAACATATTTGTCATTAAAAATAACAACTGACATATTTTTCAAAGATAACTAGATCAAAGAAATTTTTGAATTTTACACCCAAAACAAATTATTAGGTAAAATGTGTGTTAAGATTTTTTCAATCTCACTCCTTGCAGAATTTTGAGAGCTGGAGACAATAATCAAATTCAATTAGTAACAACTTTCCTTCACTCATTTAAAAACTCACGTTAACCGACTTTTTTCAAGCAAATATTGCTTTTCTCGATAGCAGCAAAACGTATGTATTTTATTTTGTGAACAATAAGAAAAAGAAACAAATAGGGTGAGACTATCTGCAAAAACGATTTTAAAGCCATTAAGGTTAAGCACAAAAATTCTTTAGATATTAATTTGAAAAAAATCAGTGCAAAATACAAAAACCAGTACATTTTCGTACTGATTTCGAGATTTCAAAAAATCAATATTAAAAAAAAAACAGGACATGTACTGATCAAATCAGTACGCCTGGCTACTCTACTTATAAGGTAAACTCTAAGCGCTCCTCCAGGTATGTCACAAAATTGTTTTTTTAACTAGAGCTGAAAACTATCGATAGTTTAAAATCTCCCATCACCATCGATAGTTTTAGTCACTACCGAAATTTTTGTGGTGGTGTAAGTAAAATTAAAAAAACTGATCACATTGTAGGATTCGAACTCGCTTATTCCGTCGTGGTAGACCTGCTCTCTAGCCCCTGTGCCATTGAGAAGGTGGTCTCTGTGGCGAAATTACCATTCATATTGCGAGGGAAAGACAAGTTTGTTGCTTTGTGCGTGAAAAAACATTGAAAACGAATTTTCCCAGAAATGAGACCTAGCTAGATTGATTTTTCGCCCCGCAAACATCGAAATCATTACATCCGTTTCCAAGAACGCATATATAAAGCAAACATATATATTGGGCATTCTCTGTCAATGGGAGACCTCCCCCTTCTCCAAAATTGGTTAAGGTATTTTAGGGCATGTTTGGGCTCAAACGAAAGCTTATCTTTAGTTTCGAATGCAAGGCTTTTTTTGATTTTGCATGATGGCGGACCAATATGGCGGATGCAAGTCTACGACCTCACCTTAAAATAATAGTTTTGTCAGGCGTACGTTTACTCTAGTCAGCATAAAAAAACAGGTAAAGCCTTTTGTCGTATATTTTTTTCTCTGAATATGAATCTAATATTATTTTTCACGGGAAATGTTAAATGTAAAGGCTGTTTTTCGGGTCTTACGCTTACCAAAGTCATCATAAAACGACGGGAAAAGCTTTCTTTTGTGTAGTTTCAGCTGATGAGCATGAATCTAAAATATTTACCACGGAAAATGTTACATGCCGTCCCTAACCTCAAAAAATTTAAAATCTCAAAAAACTTTTTCGTGGCTCACGTGTCCCAAATCACCAGAAAACTTCCCAAAAACCTTATTACTCATTATTAATTTTGTTTTCACACTAATAAAGCAGCGCAAAGGAAACAGACTAAGTTCACGTCGTACAAACACAAATGGGTGATCTCAGAGGATCTTAAGTTTTTAAAATAGTTTTGTATTGGTTAATCTCTATAAAACTAGTGTTTTCATACTTTTTAAGGAATACGGGCTAATGAAATCATGGAATCTGATTCTTTTTTGTTTGAAGCGTACCTTACATTAATAAAATGTTTCCTCATAAAAAAAAATGATCACTACCCAACAAACAAAAAGTATTGTTTCCGTTCCAGAAACGATACAAAAGTGCTGGATTTGTATCCAGAAATGAATCTGTTTCAGCAAACGGATACAAAATGGAGAATTTTCCGTTGAAAATTCGACAAGACGTACATCGTGGTTACTGACTGTATATTCTTATTTAAAACGGGAACTTTTCCGTAAAAAATAAGACAAAACGTACTGTTTACAGACTGTATATTCTTATAACAAACGGAGACTTTTCTTGTATTAATACGATATGCCTGACCGTTTTCGGACTGTATATTCTTATAACAAACGGAGACTTTTCTTGTATTAATACGATATGCCTGACCGTTTTCGGACAGTATATTCTTACTAAAAACTGAGAACTTCCAATAAATAGTACACTTCAATGTATATATATAAAAATTATTTATTTTCAACAATGACATACATTTGTCTTTACATGCAATGTAAAGACAAAGACTTTTCTTGTATTAATACGATATGCCTGACCGTTTTCGGACAGTATATTCTTACTAAAAACTGAGAACTTCCAATAAATAGTACACTTCAATGTATATATATAAAAATTATTTATTTTCAACAATGACATACATTTGTCTTTACATGCAATGTAAAGACAAAGACTTTTCTTGTATTAATACGATATGCCTGACCGTTTTCGGACAGTATATTCTTACTAAAAACTGAGAACTTCCAATAAATAGTACACTTCAATGTATATATATAAAAATTATTTATTTTCAACAATGACATACATTTGTCTTTACATGCAATGTACATTAGATGGCTTATTTTGCTAAAGTATTTCAGATCTTCATTGCGACAGCAGAATATGAAAATAGGGTGCTAAAAACCAATTAAAATGAAAAAAAAAAAAATTAAATTTGTGAAAACTGGATGTGCTACTCCGAAAACAGTGATTTTTAAGGATGTTTTACAATAGGTTTGGAATTTTGTATGGGAAAAGCATTCAACGTGCATATAAAAGATTTTCAGGTATCCCCTCTATGTAAAAAATGCCGCTAAAGTGAATCACGTACCCAGTTTTCTGATACAACTGAACCCAAAGCCACCCCTATCGCCTAAAGTGACCATTTAGCACCTTTTTAACGAATTTTTAAATTCACCTGTTAGGATTTTGAATATAGCGGTAATTTTTTTTTAAATTAAAGTACGTAGGATTGTAAGTAATTCAATTTTGTTTATTTAAAGTACAAAAAATTATTCAAATCAAGTTATATTGAACTAGTAAATTAACTTTTAGTGAACCCATGTCGAGTAAAATCAAGTTCATCAAAGCAAGCGTTGAAAAAATTGCATTAAATTAATGAAACTTACCAATTAAGAAGTAACTACTAACTTTTAACATTTTCTCCATACTTAATCGCTTGCGTCAAAATTGTGGATTTATATCAATATGTAATACAGGTGTCCCGCATAACACGATTGTTAGGTTCCAAAAAAGCATCGTTTTGTGCGAATTCATGTTATACGGAACAAGGAACCAAGAATTTAGAAATCTGCCGTATTATATACGAAATCGTATTATACGGGACAAGCAAGTAGTACAAAAATAGGGGTATGTTTCAAGAGTTTAAAAAACAACTTTTTGGGATAAGTGCTCGTTCGAGCTGCCACATTCAAAGGCATTCATTTGCTTCATGTATATTTTAACTTTTTGTATGGTTTGATACATTTTCTCTTTTTTATAAATAACTTAAAGTTTTTATTTTTGGTTGTAAAAAGTAAAAAAAATAGAAAGTAAGTATATTGATTTTATATAAAAAATTGTTAATAATAAGCACTTAACAGAAAATTTATTGGAACATTTAAAGAAAAAATTTGAATTTAACAAGTAAAAATGCCAATGAAACTTGAACACAGAGTGAACTGAAATTTGATAAATTTAACAAATAAAAATTAGAGTTATAGTTAAATAGCTTATTAACAAATTTAAAAAGCGATTTGAATTTCTAAATTATTTTCACTAATCGTGTTAAACGAGTGATTCAGCTATTCGCAAATCGTGTTGGAAGGAAATAGTACTATAGTGGCATCGTGTTGTATGGAGATTTCCGCTATTAACAAATCGTGTTGGAGCGAAATCGTGCTCTACGACTGCCGTGTTGTACGTGGGAAACCTGTATATATAATACTGTAATTGACAGACGAAAATAAAGATTACAAATTTCCACTATAAAACAATTTTTTCAGCTCCTGCTTTGTTTTTCTATGCAATTTTTTGACGACATTTGTCAAAGATGAACTTGATTGTAGTCGACATGAGTTCACTAAAAGTTAATTTACTAGTTCAAATATAACTCGATTTGAATTTATTTGATTTGTACTTTAAATAAACCAAATTGAATTACTTACAATCCTACGTACTTTAATCTAAAAAAATTACCGCTATATTCAAAATCCTAACGGGTGAATTTAAAAATTCGTTAAAAAGGTGCTAAATGGTCACTTTAGGCGATAGGGGTGGCTTTGGGTTCAGTTGTATCAAAAAACTGGGCACGCGATTCGCTTTAGCGGCATTTTTTACATAGAGGGGGATACCTGAAAATCTTGTATATGCAAGTTGAATGCTTTTCCCATACAAAATTCCAAACCTATTGTAAAACATCCTTAAAAATCACGGTTTTTGGAGTAGCTCTTCCAGTTTTCGCAAATTTAATTTTTTTTCATTTTAATTGGTTTTTAGCACCCTATTTTCATTTTCTACTGTCACAATGAAGATCTGAAATACTTTAGCAAAATGTATAGAGCAAATAAGCCATCTAATGTACATATCTACATAGAAATGTAAATATAAAACTACACAACAAACAACACTTATTTTTCCTGTTTCTATAAAGGATATTGTAGATAGGCAAAGATGTGCATTTCTATCTTGAATTTCCTTGGTTGTATTTATATATGAACAATTTCAGTAGTCCTCCTCTTCAACAGCATTGATGTCTTGAAGAAGTTTTCAGCTTGTATTTTTCCATGATTATTAGGAATTGCGCCTATAAGGAAGAGAAAGATACTATTAAAAAGAAAATAATTTCCTGTGTAATATCTACTCATATAAAAATTGCGAAATTGGCAATTGTCCAGTCTGAATTCTAAAGCTTCTATTGACACTGGAAACTGAAAATTTTCAAAAACAAAATATTTTTGAAAAAATCTATTATATAAATACGATTTTACAGAATAGGAACGGTGGACCAGCGGACCCACTTACCCGCCCACCCGACCGAGGGGCACATCCGCAAAGCGAACGGATCGGTGACCGAAACAGAAATAGCCCGGACTGCCTGTGTAACGCAACTCGTGAATGGGTGAAGTAATATATCCCAATGGTTTTCAAACAGCTACAGATTAAAATCATCAGCTGTTTAATCATTTAAGGAATTTAAAATTGCTTGTTTTATAGAAAATAAGGAATCAGTTATATCAAATAAGCCATGTTGGTTGTTGAAATTATTGCACATGCAACGTAATGGATCATTTTGGGCATAGTTAGATCGGCAAGTACTCAGTTTAATCAAGATAGGATACCTTGAACAACGATTTGGGATATTTAAGTCAATTTTATTTAGTAGAAATTCAGAATGAATGTCACCGTTCAGTAATTTAGTCATAAACATAACATTCAGCATAGTTCTTTTGCTGTCTAATGTCGGTAGGTCAATAAGTTTGAGACGATGTATGTAAGAAGGTAAATTATGTAATGGGTTCCAACGTAAATTTCTTAACGCAAACAAGAGAAACTGTTTTTGAACTGACTCAAGTCTGTCTTTATAGCAATTATATTGAGGACTCCAAACTGTTGAACCATACTCCAAAATAGGTCTTACCAGTGCCGTAAAAAGTGTTTTTGTTATATACGGATCACTAAATTCAATAGCCCATCTTTTAACGAATGCAAAAATTCCCTTTGCTTTATTAACACACATATTGATATGCAGATTAAAACGCAATTTAGGATCCATAACTATACCCAAATCAGTAAAAGTGTTCACTACCTCCAGGGTATAATCATTTATAAAGTAATGTGAAGGAATTGGCTGACGTCTCGAAAAGACCATAGACTTACATTTCTTTAAATTTAAAAACATTAAGTTTATCTGACACCAATGTGATAATGCCGTGAGGTCAGATTGAAGCAAATTGTACGCCTCATCAGAATAGTGTGAAATAAACAATTAGTAAATCGTGATTAACCTTATCAAACGCCTTACTGAAGTCGGTATATATTACGTCGGTCTGTAAGTTATTAGAAAATCCACTAATAATGTGAGTAGTGAATTCCAAGAGATTTGTAACTGTAGACCTACCCTTAAGAAAGCCGTGCTGAAATGGGGAAATCAACGATCCAATAGAGTGCTTTAACTGATTTGTAATGATTAATTCAAATAACTTTGGTATCACACTAAGTTCAGCTATACCGCGGTAGTTTGAAATATCGGATCTTGAACCACCCTTATGCAAAGGGATTATAAATGATTCCTTCCACACACTGGGGAAAATACCTGAACGTAGTGAAGCATTAATGGTGAATTTACGGAGAAAAAACGGATATGTTTCGAACGGATTATTTACGTCACGAAAATGGATCCGGTTTGACGGAGAATTTACGGAAAACGTTTTGACAGAGTAAATACTGACTAAAAACGGAAAATTGAATAAAAGTACAATTTCTACTGTACGTAAACGTCCCGTTTCTATACAGCTTGAAACAGCTGAAAACAGCTCGTAAGCTTTAAAGAGAAGCACATAAAAAAGAATGTTATAAATGAAAGTCATAACTAGAATAGTGTGTTCAATACACTAGCGGATTCCAGAGGAGAGAGGCGGTTGTTTTTGCATTAACCCTTCTGATCCTTACCGATGAAACATGAAACTCTCATACATTTCGATCGTTTTTCAGTGAAATTCAAAGGGACGAAATGTTTTGATCTGCTAGTAGGTTCGTTTCCGTACTTTCTGGGTAAAGTCTGATAAACTGAGAGTAAACGAAAAATGCTCTATCTGATACACAAAAATGCACAAAAGTACGGGAACGCACAAAACCACTTTTCTTGCACGAAACAAAACGTCAAATTTTAACGACAGTTAAATTCAAAAACAAAGTTTCTGTGATATTTAATAAAATAAAAATTGATAAATCTTACAAGAAAATAAATAAATAATGAAAAAATTAAACATATATTTTTAGCCTGTCTACTTTTGTAGAATCTTCTGGTTCACAATCATTATTTGTAGTATTCAGATATGGCAGAAGCTTCTACAGCGTCAGAAGTTGAACTGACAATTGCGTCATTAACTTGTGAAGACTGTAGTTAAAAATTAACTAAAATTCTATTAATTAATTTTCAAATGTCTTTTAAACATTTTCCATTTTGAATATCACTTATTTTTCTAAAAATTCTTTATTTATTTATTAATTTCAGATTTTCAATATATTTTCACAAAAGCAAAACAGCTGATAAATACAAAACAGCTAATTGTTTGACATTTTTAACATTTTTACCCGAAGAAAAAGTGCGGGCTATTTCGTGCAAAAAGAAGAAGACAATTACTCTCTCATCTCTGCTCTCATTTGTAAGTTTCTTGAGTACGGGCTATTTTTCTTTGGCTTTTTTCTGGGCTGTTTTGGGCGAACTCGTTCACCCGCGTTGTAGTACGAGAACGGAGCTAGTGTAACAGTACAATTTAGACATTTTCAAACATTTTGACTTTAACCGTTGTGCGTTCTAGGGTGCTTTCTAGGCATTGATGCTACGATTGTTTTAAATCATTTTGTGTAATTAATTTTTTTTTTAATGGACGAATTATGCCTTTTTCAACGAATTCAAATTTCTTGACAATTTGGGTAAAGCTTTTTTGTGAATTTTGATGGTGCGAAGTGAACTACAAATCCGTTTGTTGGCGGATACCTTTGTTATGTTTTTAGTAATTGAAAGTACTCGTATGTATAAACAACAAAGTTTGACTGAGGAGGAAGTCCGATCATTATTGCCAGAAGATAATGCTGACGATATTAATTTTTCTGTGGGTAGCGACCATTACAAGTCAACACAACAATTTTTTTTTAAGTGGCTGTCGAGAGACACACTCAGGCTGAAACGGCCGATTGTGATACCACATGGTGGGACCTACAATTTAACGCCGGTTCTGAATAGCAATTTGTTATTACATGGTGGTTTTGCCATCGCCTACTAAGATGTATACTCTACACTTTCTTATAACTCTCATACACTTCACATTGATAGTGGATATAAGAAGGTTATGAGATTTAACTACCAGACTAAAACGGAAAACCAACGTGAACCTCTCGGGTGAAAGTCTAGAGAACTACCCACTAGACTATCGAGCTCGTCACAACAACAATTAGATGAATTAAACGATGAAGGTACAGCCGAAGAATACACTGAAGAGATAAACGGTTCTGCTGATTTCATTTATAAGCACCCTCTATATGTGTCGAAAGATACAACTGTTTGGAGCAAAACACCTATCCAGTTGTAACATCGCTTTCGTCAGGAAAATGCTATCACCATGCAACCAGACAAACTTTTTTTTTAGTGGAAACCGTTGATAATATATTGTCGTGCTTTACCTGCGTTGTTATGCGTAATTTTATGTACCATCTCTTAAAACTAATTACGAGGGCCTTGCTTATATAAAGTAAAATCCCAAAGCAATACAATGTTGATTTTTCTATAACTAGAATCCAATTTAAACATTAAGTTGAATCTTTGTATTCATAATACTTAAAACTGAGTTGTTATTTGTTTTGAAAATACTTTGTTAATTATCGTAACTTTTAGTCAGTAAGGGTATTTTCTACTTGACTAAATAAAATGTAATGAACGATTTTATTGTATTGTTTTTTCTAGGAGCGCACTATGGTTCATAACTTCAAAGTTTTAAATGAATTACATTGCGCTACAAGAAAAATATACAAGCACTTAAACAATAAAAATTATTCTATTTTCCAAATTTTTCCACCACTTCAAATTATTTTATGATTATTTTTTTTTTTCAGACAAAACGTTTTAATCAAACTGCGAAATGTAGCAACCTCACGACTACATGACTCTATTTGCAATGGCAGTCGTATTATAAACTATTTTTAATTCGGTAGAGGCAAACAGAAAAATTTTCAAGAAAAAAGTGCAGCCCAAAAGATGTTAAATATTTTTTCTGGAAAAAAACGAAAATTAAAGTTGACATAAATTTGAATTACATATACATATGTATGTGTTAAAAAAATTAATGTGTTTGATAATTACAACTAACATAAATTTTAAGTGTGAGAGCCAGGCCTCCCCCCAGAAAATAATCCTAGTTGTGCCAACGTGTACAACGTGAACGCATGTTTTTCAAACATGCACATTTTGTTCGCGCTAAAGACGCAGCTCACCGCGTTCTTACTGCGACTTTTATTTTCTCCTTCATCTGTAAAACCTTTTGAAAGTTGAAGATTTGAAGATTTTAATAGATTTTATTTAAATAACTTAGTGTCCTGCCTTTGATATTTTTGCTTGACAGGTTTTTTTTTTCTAAAAATGGTTTAGTTTTTTGTACCAGTCTAATATACATATATATTTTTTATTTTTAAAATCTCAGAAGATTTGCGTGGCGAAATTATAGTACCCCCTTCAAAGAAACTAGAAGACTTGATACACTTAGCCGAACTTTGTGTTGACTTACTACAGCAAAATGAAGAGCATTATGCAGAGGTAAGTGTGTTTCTTTTTTTATGTTAATTCATTTTTGTATATACATATTTATTCATATATAATTGTATGTATATGTTTGTGTGTGTGTGTATAATTGTAAATTATTTTTATTTATAACATATTATAATATTACTACTACAACTATTACTACTACTAATACTCTTTACTTACAACTCTATAATATCTACTATATTTTTTAATGTATGTACATTATTAATAATATTTTACATTTAAATGTATTACTTTGTTTTCCCTGAAGATATTCTTTATGTATTGTACATTAATTCGGTGTTTACAAAAATATCATATATTTATACAATAAAATAATAGATCGCAGGATTTTAAAGAACAATTGTAATGAAATAAGCAGAAAAAAGTTATGAACTTTCATCTTGTACATTATCTTGCACAGTAATTTGCCCATGGTCAAAAGTCGACAAATTCATAGAACCGGAACTTAACAAATTTAAAATTTATATTTACAGATAATATTTCAACTAATAATGCTAGGTACTGCTAAGAAAAAGCCAACAAGTTTTATCAATAAATTAATTACAAGCTACTCAAAGTTGAGTAACAATGCACAATTTTTTAATGGCCAGTTTCAGCTTTTTAGTAGTGGATGTAAAAAAAAAACGTCTTAAGAAGGTATGCGCAAACACTCGCAATTTTGCCTCTACGACAGACACTGTGAAAACGCAACACAATAGTGGTCCTCATGAAATCTGGCAAATGCCTCGTATACCTCGCAAGTTTGCACTGCGTATATCAGCTGTTTTCATTCTCCATACAAAAAGAGTTTGCTAGGAGCAAACTTATGAGTTAATTTCAGTGTGCAAATCTCGTATATAGTTGAATATTGCCAGCATTAAAAAAATCGTATGTAGTTAATTCTGAATTTTCAACATTTTTGCGCAACAGCTGATTTACCCTCTCAAAACCTACAGACTGTACTCATGAAACGGTGAATACAAATTTGCGCATATACGAGTATGAAAGTTTGCGAGCTGTCATGAGTACCACTATTAAGTTATATGAGCAGCCGCGTCATTGTCACAGAGAGTTGTGTATGTGTGTATATGAATGTTAATTTTTTTTGTCGCACTGAAGACGCAGCTAATCGCTTTTTTGTTGCGACTTTTTTCTTCATCTTTTTCTTTTACTTCTTTTGTAATAGTAAAAAAAGGTTCAATAGGGAAATTTAATAGACAAAGTGCGGAAACATCATATTTTATTTTATAGTGAAACGTAAATCTTTTTCAGAAAAAATAAGTAGAAAGGAAATCAGCTGTTGCGACCTCAGAGCTGCGAAATCGCGCCAGTGTGCGGTAACGTATGATTTTGTGCTGTTTTTCACAATTTAGTACTATCAAGATATATAAAAGATAGTAAAATAAATCATTGCAAAAAAACACGATATTTTTAGAATTCTTTGATGAAAAATACTTTTTTTTTATCCTGAAAGTATGCAAGATTTACGAAAAATACAGAGAAAAGGCCGTTTTGCCTCCTCCCTGCCTCGTACAGCAATGTAACAAAACGTACATTAATAGCTTACTGGTTTTTTCCCGCCGAATTCGAAAATCAGAGTTCAAATTTTTTTATGAAGTAATTTTTTAAAATTTTTCGACTTTTTTATACTTAAACCCTTAAATAGTTTTTGATGCATATTTGTATAGCCTGAAAAAAGTCTCATATAAAAAACGTTTCACTTTTCTTCAAATTAAAAAATAGGTGATTTTTTTCGAAAAGACAATTTTTCATTTAATTAAACAATTAAATTCAATTCAAAAAATGGGAATTTTGACCCACAAACTGAAAAGGTTTTTGTATTTTCGAATTTTTTTAAATATAATATGTCGTGATAAAAAATTTGTGCCGAACGGTATGGGATAACACCAAATAATTGTTTTTGAAAATTATTACATATATATTTTAATTTATTCTCAAAAATTTATAGTAGAATGAATTGATACAAATTAAAATTAAATGTCACGTCGGTGTCGTGTGAGTTTATAAGAGTGTGTTTTTTTAAATACATATTTTAATTTAAGCCCGAAAGTATACAACTCATAATTTCTATATCCTTCCTATTTGAAATAGTAAAATAATATTAACCCTTCCCTGCTTATTCTGCCATGCATGGTCTCACCACTTTAGATGCCAATATGGGTTCGGGAAAATTGTAGCTTTCTTTATCGATGAGCATATATAACGGTATTAGAAAACGTCAGCTGTCGAAAGTTATTGCCATTTTTATGTGAAAAAATACGTTTTTCGGACACAAGTAAAATTTTTGGTTTTCAAACTGGGAGCTAGTGCCTTGTTCAAATCATAGCCCAAGAGAAATGACTGGTGTATACTCCCACCAGCTGCGTACAGCTCTTTCTGCTAAGTGATAACAGAAGTCTGTTAAACGCTTCGAGATAACAGGTAACATGGTCTTTGTCTGTCTAAAGCCCCTCAGTTCCTCCCATTTACGGTAGTGGGTTAAATCGAACGTCGGATCCGTCAGTGAAAATACGCTTACAATCAACTCCCGGCCCAGGTCCTGGCAAAAAACCAAGTTTGGGCCTCTGGATATTGTATTGTATAGCGCTGTTTTAAAACTGGAATTCTTGGCACTGTATCGGATGTCATTGGTATAACTAACTGTTAGGTTCCAGTTAGTATCTTCCCTTCTGTGCAATAAGAGATAGCGTAATCAGGGAACAACTCAGACAGGAACAAAAGGCAAGAACTGTTTACTTATCTTCCGGGACTGAGGCGATCCAAAGGTAAATATAATAATAGCAGATAAGCATTCTGCATTGTTCTCAACAAAAACAGTTTGCGCATATTAGCTAGTATTCTGAGTGGGCACTGTGGGCTCAGAGAATACCTTTACAAAATAAAGGTTGAGGAAAGCTCAACATGTAGGTTTTGTAATGAGAAAGATGAATCATCAAAACATATTTTAGCTGAGTGTGGAGCACTGATTCACATAAAAAGGAAATGTCTGGGTATGTACCAAGTGCCCTACATAGAACTAGCATCCATAGATTCGGGCGCAATACTTGAATTTTTGAGGGAGACTAGACTTGATGAGCTACTCTAGGCAGATTAGACTAGATAGTACAGTAGGTCTTACAGGTCGCAATACAACGACAATAAACCTCTCTAATGCAATACAAAACAATCGTCAAAAATGTCATCAATATCCCAGCAAGTGTCATACAAATACACATTGTTTTTAAGCCTACAGATGGTTTGACAGCCTCTTCTGGTAAGTTCAGCAATGCATGCTAGGGTGAACCAGGTGTTGTCATAAAGCTTCCGTACAACAAATGGTCACAGTCCTTGAAGAGCTTTCCTAACGCTGTCAACATTAAGTCAAAATAGTCTTACATTGACAAAAAGCTGCCAGTGACTCAACATGAGATCGCCATAGAAGTTTGATATCCTTGATATTTCACTTCATGGGTTAACTGAATAGTGATACTTCTGAGTACTGGTAAAATGAGACCAGCGATGCCAACTTGCGGGGAATGAGGTGTTTTTTGCTGGAAACCGTTCAATATCTTAAAAAGTCCATAGAATATTTTTTGTCAAATTTTAGATTCTTAAATACAATTCTGGCAAATTCGCAACCAACACTATAAAAAAATTGCTTTATGCAACACTGTTTGAGTTTGGTATTTACATTTTTTAGTAAAAAAATTAATATTTGAATTCAAAACAAAATTCTAATTTCTTCAACAAATACTTCAATAGCAAGAAAATAAGCACATATAAGGAGATTTTGTAACTGAAATCCATAAAACCAAGACTACACATTTTCGTTCAGAGACTTAAAAAAGTGTGCTATTTGAAAGTATTATATTTCTAAAGTATTTTGTAAAAATTTCAGAGAGAAATTTGGAGTACTTTCGTAGATATAGACAATTATAGCGCCAAGTGTCAGACGGACCAAAACGATCGCGCGGCGCTTCTCTTTCAACCGTTTAGAAAAGCTTAATCCTTGCTGACTGTAGCCTGTAAGCTTACAAATTACGGTCAGACATTTTGAAGAAGTAGAAGTATATTTTGTATGTCAAAAACAGATAGTCAAAATTTTAAATCAGTTTTTCTCAAAACCAGATTTTTGCCATTGGCGTGCACGATAACTGAATTTTAAATATGCTAGTCGGTAAGGCCCCAGTAACTTTTTTTTTTGTTCATGAAATCTCTTTATGAAAAAACAAACATCAAAAGAGAACCAAACTACTCGTTGGTGTTTGTTTTGTTATTTGTGTACGCAGATAATTCGTTAGATAATTCTGAGAGATGCCTTCTTTCTTTCTCTTATTTATTATTAACTCCCGTTTTGTTCAATGGGTGAATTTTAAAGAACTTCCGACGCTAATATTTTGGAATTGGTTAAACCCATTTTAAATCTGATAATTTTTGGCTAACCTACTCTTTAAATTGATATATCTGTGGCAATAAGGAATAACAGCTAAACTCAAAAGTCGAATAAAAACCTGCTGCGTATTTTATATTATAAATCCCAAAATGTTGAAAGGTTTCAAAAATTTTTTCCAATTTAGCAGTCTCCATAGTTTTTTATTAATTAAACTCCAATAATTATTTAAGAACTTTCAATATTTTGGGTTTTATAATGAAAAATACGCAACAGGTTTTTAGTCGACTTTTGAGTTTAGCTGTTATTCCTTATTGCCACAGATATATGATAGTGTAGCACTTCTGGATCTTCTGGAATAAAAATGTAGTTACACTAATAAATGTATTGATTCTTCTACACAACAATGGCCCAAGGCGTATTAGAAAAAATAAATTTGGTTAATTCTTTCCTACATTTTTGAGCTTTGTTTTTACGAAAAAAGTCTAATTTTTTGAGAAAACCAATTTCCAGCATTTTGTGAATTGTTGGTTTGGTATGTCCTGGGAGTACAGTCATAAGGGTATTTTTTTTTTAGACTTTCCAGTGAGCCGCAATCACGCACGCCAATTAATGACGATTTTCAAAACGTCTTTCATGATGCTTGTAAAAAAACCTTGTCTACAATTTTTTTTTAATTACACAGTCCAACAGCATTTTTGCAACAGGATAGCCATCCTATAATCCTGAAAGTGTACGTTGTATAGACCATTTTTGTAAAACAAACTTATAGTCCAGCATGTCTCAGTTATTTTTTACAGTGGGTCAAAGTTTTCTTATTTTTTTTTTTTAGGAGACTATGAAAATTAAATCTAGAGGTTAATTTTCAAAGTCATGACTTGAGTTCATGTCAATTTCGTTATTTGAAGTTATATATAAACAGGTTAATGAACAAATGTAGTCATCACAACAACAATGTATATAGAGACGGGCAAATCAGACGGCCATTTCTTATTTTGGTCGGAGAGAGCTGAATACTAAGTGCAAAAAGTGTTATAAATTGATATCTGAGAAAAATCTTATCGGCGAAGTTGTATGGTAGAATTTTACGAGCGTCATTTCTGTAGAACATTTTAAACCTTTAGTTCCTCTTTTTATGGGACAATTTGACCCCTTTTTTGATGAAAACCTGAAAAGTCCTTTCAAAAGAGAAATTTAAGGATTAAAATATTCCACAAAATTATTTGCCAGAAAATTTTACTAGGGGTCACCAAAGACATATAAGTCACATATATAACGGTTAAAGTCTGATAAAAGGAAATAGTTTTTTACTTCTATTAAATTTGTAATTTACGCAGAACTAGCACGCGCCTGGTATGTGATATGCCACTTCAATCGAAGTCATGGACGTAGAAAATGCTAGTGCCCTGCCACCGCAGTTATATCAGGTCAATAGCCTATTTTCTCATATGATTTTTAGTATGAAAATTTTAGACGAAAATCTTGTTTCAAAATAATAAAAATATGGTCCTTTAATTACGTACATATTTTCTTTCGGTTTTGATGATGCGTCAAATTTCCATAAATAAAACAAAACCAATCTTTTAGCTTGCAAACATAAATTCTTAATTGAAGTTATATATAAACAGGCTTAATGAACAAATGTAGTCATCACAACAACAATGTATATAGAGACGGGCAAATCAGACGGCCGTTTCGGAATCCGCCACAATTCCTCATCAGTGATCTTAGTGATAGTTCTTAATCTTTCAATATCCTATATAAGCTACTAATATTTGAAATCATAACCCAGAATTACGGATTTGATTCCAAATATCTTCACTGAATAGAGATATTGAAAGAAACTACCACTACCGTTCTATACACTTATGTTGTTGTTTTTTTCCCATTGTAGCTAGTCTGCATAACAGTTCGTTATTTGAAAGTCTAGTACATGGGAGAGTGTGTGTGTTTGTGAGAAAATGATTCTAGGTGTCATTTTTTCTGAACGGTCCCCATTCGATCAGTTCATGATAGTTTTTTAGGAGACTATGAAAATTAAATCTAGAGGTTAATTTTCAAAGTCATGTCTTAAGTTCATGTCAATTTCGTTATTTGAAGTTATATATAAACAGGCTTAATGAACAAATGTAGTCATCACAACAACAATGTATATAGAGACGGGCAAATCAGACGGCCGTTTCGGAATCCGCCACAATTCCTCATCAGTGATCTTAGTGATAGTTCTTAATCTTTCAATATCCTATATAAGCTACTAATATTTGAAATCGTAACCCAGAATTACGGATTTGATTCCAAATATCTTCACTGAATAGAGATATTGAAAGAAACTACCACTACCGTTCTATACACTTATGTTGTTGTTTTTTTCCCATTGTAGCTAGTCTGCATAACAGTTCGTTATTTGAAAGTCTAGTACATGGGAGAGTGTGTGTGTTTGTGAGAAAATGATTCTAGGCGCCATTTTTTCTGAACGGTCCCCATTCGATCAGTTCATGATAGTTTTTTAGGAGACTATGAAAATTAAATCTAGAGGTTAATTTTCAAAGTCATGTCTTAAGTTCATGTCAATTTCGTTATTTGAAGTTATATGTAAACAGGCTTAATGAACAAATGTAGTCATCACAACAACAATGTATATAGAGACGGGCAAATCAGACGGCCGTTTCGGAATCCGCCACAATTCCTCATCAGTGATCTTAGTGATAGTTCTTAATCTTTCAATATCCTATATAAGCTACTAATATTTGAAATCATAACCCAGAATTACGGATTTGATTCCAAATATCTTCACTGAATAGAGATATTGAAAGAAACTACCACTACCGTTCTATACACTTATGTTGTTGTTTTTTTCCCATTGTAGCTATTCTGCATAACAGTTCGTTATTTGAAAGTTTAGTACATGGGATAGTGTGTGTGTTTGTGAGAAAATGATTCTAGGTGTCATTTTTTCTGTAAGTCATGACTTTGAAAATTAACCTCTAGATTTAATTTTCATAGTCTCCTAAAAAACTATCATAAATTCTTAATTTTCACAAATATTTTCTTTTGTAAGTCACTACTCGCTCTATATCCGTATACAAAAGTGGCTTACCACGGAAACCCAGAATATAACTTACAAGGAAACGTCCCCAGGTTTCAGACCACATTAGGATGAAGATTTTTGTGTTTTTTCTAAATTCCATCCTTTTAGAACCTTTACTTTTAAGCCCCCTACTTTGGGAGGGGAAATTCAACTTAACCTTCTTACCCGTAAGGCCGCCCTGAAGAAGCCTTCACTCTATTTTAATTAAGACCTGAAGAAAGAATAAACACACAATTTATGGTCAGTTTGCACTTTCTACGATCACACGATTGTTATTTATAGTTATTTTTATGTGTACAGAGTATTGTTTGGTGACGAAAAATTATCGCGCATATAAGTTTTTTATAAAAATCAAAAAAAAAAATATCTCCTCATATACTGTCGTATAACCAAAATTTCGTATAATCTTGTATGAAAAATGAGAATTTATGAAAGGCTGCCTTTCGTTTTTCTCGCCTAACTGCTAAACTCAAAAACTAATCAAAAAAATGAACTTCAAATTCATTTTTCTTTCATCAATGTTAACTGGAAACAAAAATTCTGGTGTTTGTTTTATTATTATTTCAACCTTGCGGGTTAGAGGGTTAAAACCGTTTTCCGCCGATAAAAAAAGACGCGTATGTTCGGTTATGCATTACTGCAGCATTTGCAGAAGCGAAAACGTTCAAAATGTTCTCGCTGCTGGTCAAGCATTAGCGGCACCGAGAAGTATCGTTGCAACAGTCCCTTGCTGTTAAATGCGTGGTCAGCAGACAAATATTGGCGTTTTGAACGCTTTTCTTTCTGCAAATGTTGCAGTACTGCATAACCGAACATACCCTACGTGTCTCTTTTATTTCCATCCCCGGCCAAATTAATGTTACAGCTATCTAAATTAATCATAATGCTGAATTCACATTATAGTATATTTTATTTCTGTGGATAGGTGGCTATTTCCATTTAATAACCGTTATATATGTGACTTTTATGTCTTTGGTGACCCCTAGTGAAATTTTCTGGCAAATAATTTTTTGGAATATTTTAATCTTTAAATTTCTCTTTTGAAAGGACTTTTCAGGTTTTCATCAAAAAAGGGGTCAAATTGTCCCATAAAAAAAGAACTAAAGGGTTAAAATGTTCTACAGAAATGACCCTCGTAATCGGGGAATTTTTAAGGCGCTATCGGGGTGAAAGTTAAATGAGCTGGCATCCCTGAATGAGACTATAAATTTTCCTTCTCTTGGTGAAAAGAATAACACCAGTTTTAAGAGAGTTAACCAATAGCCCGTTCGCGCCACACCAAGAGTCAATTATATTCTTTGGGTTTGGGTCTTCCTACAAACATACCCTATCGATTGACCCGTGATAAAGCAGGCAACATCATCGCCATAGACCTGTGTGTAGATACCCGACTCATTTAGGGAAACAAACAGAGAGCCAACCACACACCACAGCAGTGTAGGGAGTACGCCACCTTGGGGACATCCTCTACTCACGCCACAAGTCACAGATTGACCACAATCAGCTTGAACCATTATACGTCTATACGACAGCATTGAGCGTATCCAGTTAACAAAGACCGGATCCACTCCATGCTGACCTGCTGCATTGCACATGCCGTCTAAAGTTGCGTTGTCAAAAGCTCACTCAAAATCAATAAAAATACCAATAGTGTATTCTTTCCTGTTGAGGGCCCGCTTAATCCGACCTACCAGATTTTGCAGGGCCGTCTCACATGATTTTCCACATTGGTAAGCACGCTGAAATGAAGAGAGAGGATGTAACAATAACAACTCACTACGGATGCGGTGTTCCACAGAGCGCTCAAGACATTTTAGTAAGAAAGACATCATACTTTTGGAATTGGTATAGTTGTCCTTTCCAATTTTTGGATTGAAAACAAATTTTACCAACCACCATTGTTGAGGTATGTGTGTGAGTGACAAACTGGAGATGAAGATCTTCTTCAAACTCGGTAGCAATTGCACCATACTCTCTTTCATAGCAACTGGTAGTATACCTTTTTGAGGATTTTCGCCAACCTAGTTATTTCACACATGGTTTCAATACTGCTGCAAAAATTTCGAAAGGAAACCCTTTTCGAACCTCGAATTAGTTTTTTATACTCTTTCTGCTTTTGACCAATGCTAATCAAGATTAGTCTTAAAAGTTCTGTTGATATGTTTTCTCGACTCAACCCGTAAGGCTTGCAGATCCTTGTTCTACCACGGAACAGGAATCTTAGCAAGAGGCTGGCGAGGAGGACCGGCACGCTCAAAGCTGGTCTGAAGAGCAGAGGTGAGATTTTCCACCACTTCTTCCAGACATCGCTTATTGCGTAGTTTAAGGGGTAGAGCACAGCTTAATGAAGCCAATTCTACTCAAGCCAACTTCACACCATACTGAAATTCGATATATCTGTGGTCTGATAAAGTGTCGTCTCTAAGGACCTTCCAGTTTGCAATTGACTGCACTATCCTTTCAGTAGAAAGAGTTCGATCAACAACCACCTGTCTAGTAAGTGTCAAAAAAGTAGTTTGGTTCCTAACTCACAATACTCTACAAATTGAGCAACCATCACTGTGGGTGGTGATAGGATTACATCGTACGAAAAGTAGGCAGAAGCAATTGCAAAATGCTTCCATTATCGAATGTCTTGAAAAATCACTTTAGGAGCCACCATTTTTTGGCCACAAAACTGACCAAGTTTGGTGATTGTAAGATGAGGATATTCTGTAAGACAGGTTCTAGGTCTATTAAAACTCTCATTATATAGAATCGTGAGTCCCCTTAACTCACCAAGAGCACAGATACGCCCTTTATCGACCCAAGGTTCTGGCAGTAACGGTCTTCGTCCTCTTTATCTGAGCGCGTCTGGAGGAAGCAGCTTGGTTTCTCTGAGGAACCTCTGCATCGGTTGGTGTAATTTCAGCAGAGCGTACCCTCTATGAAGCATTAGCCATAATTGGGTCTTCAACCAGAGTTGTGGCCGAGGCCTCATTACGTCTGCTTTCCAACCTAATCCTCCTCCATTTGCGTCTCATATTACGAGAGTGTTGTAGTCCCAGTACACCGGCTTCTATAGGAGGTATGTCAGTCACAGCTGTGACGTCTAGACTCATACCTACTTCAGCCGCAGGATTCACAGCCCCTGACACCAAAGCAGAGTTGGTTGTAAAGATTACAACACTACTCTCCTCCGGGATGCGCTCTCTGTCGTAGATTCGAGGGGCTTTGTATTCTATACCTTGGCAAGACCACCGTTACTCTCTGAGGCGGCTATGTATCAGAGATACTCCGTAAAAATACAGCCTAATTTTTAAGCTTGGAAAACCAACGGAAACGGATCCACCATAATGACCGCATTAAATTAATTAAAATTAAGTGCATTCGGATGGCTGACCCGCCACCGGTGGCCTTCCAGGATTACTCCCTTGGCTGCCAAAATATCCAGTAGGGTCGAATAACACCTTGGATTAGGGAATTCGATTACGACACGTATCGAAATACATATTGGTCCCCTTGAATGACTGACAGCCTATTTAGTTTTATATATTATTGAAAAATATTTGTTTTGTAGTGTGAATTTTTCATGTAATTTATCGCGTTACTTTTAATAAATCAATCTATTGTTTGCAGTTTGCTGTTATAAATCAAAGAGCCAAAAAAGAATACTATGGTAATAAATCAGAAATTTCTTATAAGCAACTATTGTCCTGAAAGGGTTAGTGTTGTCTTTGTCCACTGTGACATACTTCCTTTCTGGGCAGTTTTTTCATCTTTACTGATGATCACTCCGTTCTCGCTGCTGGTCAAGCATTAGCGGCACCAAGAAGTATCGTTGCAACAGTCCCTTGCTGTTAAATGCGTAGTCAGCAGACAAATATTGGCGTTTTGAACTTTTAATGAACCTAAGTCGAGTACAATCAAGTTCACCTTTGACAAATGTCATCAAAAAATTGCACGAAAAAACAAGGTAGGAGTTGAAAAAATTGTCTTATCATGGAAATTTGTATTCTTTATTTTCGTCTGTCAATTGCAGTATTATATGTACAGGTTTTCACGTACAACACGGTACTCGTAGAGCACGATTCCGCTCCAACACGATTTGTTAATAGCAGAAATCCCATATAACACGATGCCACTATAGCACGATTTCCTTCCAACATGATTTGCGAATAACTGAATCCCTCGTTTAATACGATTAGTGAAAAAAATTTTGAAATTCAAATCGCTTTTTAAATTTGTTAATAAGCTATTTAACTATAACTCTAATTTTTATTTGTTAAATTTATCAAATTTCAGTTCACTCTGTGTTCAAGTTTCATTGGCATTTTTACTTGTTAAATTCAAATTTTTTCTTTAAATGTTCCAATAAATTTTCTGTTAAGTGCTTATTATTAACAATTTTTTATATAAAATCAATATACTTACTTTCTATTTTTTTTACTTTTTACAACCAAAAATAAAAACTTGAAGTTACAAAAAGTTAAAATATACATGAAGCAAATGAATGCCCCTGAATGTGACAGCTCGAACGGGCACTTATCCCAGTTAGTTTTTTTTTTAAACTTTTGGAACATAACCCTGTTTTTATACTACTTGCTTGTTGCGTATAATACGATTTCGTATATAATACGGCAGTTTTCTAAATTCTTGGAGACTAAGGTAAGTGCAGCTAATTCCGTGCTATTTTACTAAAAGAAGTTAAATAAGAAAGTTTTACTGTTTCGCGTAATGAATTGGCATAATTTGGATAAGACTATTAAGAGTTATTTGTAAGTATAAATCCATTTTTATTTTACTAGTTCAACCAAATTTGGTGTCATTTTTCTATTTCTGTGTATTTAAATTTAATTTGAAGCATGAAAAAAGCTAAAATCTGCATTTAGTAATGGCACGGAATTAGCTCCATTAACTTTTGCAGGTGAATCTAATTGCGCGCATAGCACGGAATTAGCAAATATATAAATATGAAGATCGTTATTCCGGTAATTAATATGAACCATAAACATACTTGGGATCTAATTCCGTCATATCATATTAACAACCATAGTGTTGTTTTTTAGTTGTAAAGCTGACAAATGTAGCAAAAATTTCAGGCATTAAATTATTTTCTGTTAAGATAAATTTGATCATTCCTAGTATTTATATAAAACAAAATTTTTAATATACCTTTAGAAAAGTTGAAGCGGCAGAAGCTACCTAATTTTCTTAAATTTTTTATTGTAACGATTTCTCAGTTTTTTGGGTAAAAAAATATATGAATTTTCCTTAATATGTTTTATTTTTTACAAGAAAAGGCTTAGGAATTAATCAAATCTTCCTTCATTAAATTTCGAACGGAATTATATTCGCATTACCACGGAATTAGTTTTACTGACAAAATTTTAGCACGGAATTAGCTGTAATTAAAGGTTTTGGAAAATTGAAAATAAATGATTCAAATTGTGAAAATACTTAAATATTTAAACTTATAACTAAAAAAAAAAAGTAATACATGAAACACAAAATTTTTATTTTGGTACCGTTGGCATGATAACAATTTCTTTTTAAAGATCAAAATGTCTTAGTGGCACGAAATTAGCTGCATTTACCTTAACTCCGCAATTTTATACTGCTTCTTTGTTTCGTATAACATAAATTCGCACAACACGATGCTTTTATGGAACTAGTACCTAAAGCTGGACATGCATGTACTACAAATCTACAGTTGGAAGATTTGTCCATATTGTCAGGTCCATATTGTGGGAGAACTAGATGTGATGGAAAAAAACTGAGTACGCAGTCGTGATCACCGACCCTAAATTACTATAAAATCGTTTGAAAATCTTGCACACAAAATTTTTGTTACACTGTGTAATCAACTACGATATATAAGAGGTTAAACAAACCTTGTACTGAAAAAAAAATATGATATAGGGACCAAAATATATGGAATTCTTGCGAATTAAAACGATTTTTTCCAACAGTTTGTTGTAAATTATTGAGAATTTGAATTAACGGGGTAAGAATTATCGCGATTCTACTGTATAAAGATTCGTCTACCTATAAAAAACTCAAAATTCAGAAAAAATTCAAACAATCGATTTTTTTTAAACTTTGAGACGGCCTATTTTTCGAAAAATTAAAAAATTTTAAATCCATTCACATTTAATCTATCTTCTATATATATAAAATAGAGGCTGTTAAATGTTTAGTCCTAATAGGTTTCTATATTACGCAACGGATTGTCATGAAATTTAGTATGTAATTGCTTTGGACATTTGTCGAGTTAAGTCGATATTTATTTTAAGTTAATTTCAAGTAGTTTCTTTAATATAGACCATTATTTGGACCAAAGTCAGATTGTTTATAAAATTTAGCTACTTAATGCAAAATGCTGCTTAAACTATAAGAGGTATATAAAAATTATGTATAGAAAGATTATAGATCTTAATGTTTGCTAAAATAAAGTCGGTGGTGGCATACAGCTAAAGTTAATAGTTTACCTGTAAAATGCATTTTTATATTAAAAATTTGTTCGCTTTACATTTGTTATTGTAAATATTTATGTTTTTCCTAGAACTAATAACAATGATTTTTATTTCATTTCTTTTCATTTCTCCTCTAAATCGCTCCCTGTGATTTCCACCACACAAACACAAAGCAGAAAAGAATGCGTATGAGCTTTGCGTTTGAAATTCTTTTTCATTTGCATGAATGTAACTACATATCACTAATTTGATCACAATATTTTATAGTGGTGTGTGGATGAGTTAGTTAGAAGGAAGGGTAAAGTAGTGAATATGGGAAGGAATTGTATAATAGTGAGTTCGAATCCCACTCGGGGCGATCAAAAAATTTTTTATATTTTTTTTTCGGTGTGGTGGAAAAAAAAAATAAATATACAACAAAAAACAAATACCGACAAAGGTGAATATAAAACATGCAAACACTCAAAAGGAATTATTATATATTACTAATGTGATCACATTATTTTGTGTGGGTTTGTGGCTTAGTGAGTTAAAAAGGAGATTAAAATTGTGATTGTTCAAAGATATTGCAAGTTCTTTTGGTGTCATGAGTTCGAATCCCACTACAGGTGAACCCACTAAGTGATTCTTTTTTTAATACACAAGTAATTAATTTTTTTATACTATTATATAAAACTGTAACTTGATTTTTGGGTATATTTCCACAACCAGAGATTTAGTACAAGGATGTTAATTGGCAATGTAACGCTGTAGGAAAAAGGTATGTGAAATTGAAAAAAGGGGACATGGCATCTTCTATATAATCTGAGTTTTAGCCATGGAATATCTCAGTATTCGTTTGTGGCACGTCTCTAAAAAACGTTATTTGTCAATGGTATTCTATGAAAAAATATGGATAGGCGTGGCCTTTTCCGTTCAACTCTAATACTTTTATATATATTTCTTAGAAACTATTTTTAGTTCAGTACTAAGATTTGGAATGATAATATGATTTGTCAATGGAATTTGGTGGGTTAAATATGGGTAGACTTGATTAGTGACTGCTACACCTCGGTTTTATACGGTATATTTCTTAAATTATTTATGGTAGGAGAGCATTGATTGCCAATGGAAAATGCCAGAAAAAAAAATTAATGGAATAAATAAAATATGCGTGACACCTCCCATGCAAAGAAAATGTTTGAAACTGTATACCTGAGAAACCATTGCAAAGAACACACTGGCAGTTTGTGTGTGAAGGCCGAGGGTTAGTAGTAACCGTTGGGCAGAATGTGGAAGTGTTTTGGAATACAAAGGAAATGCTTCAAATGGTATATATATATATCTCTGCCTTATTTTGCTAAAGCTCTAACATCAGTTTTTCAGTATAGAGTTTTCAATGGATTATGATAAAAAATGTGCCCTGTACCGAAAATCTTTTCTTTTAGTTTAAATTACAAATTCTCGAAACAGTACTCCAAATACAAAAATGTTTTTTGCTTCTCCTGTAAAATTTGAAAAAGCGTGTTATAGGAATTATATTGGGTATGCGTGAAAGTGGCAGAAAAATAAGGGAGATTGCAGAGGAACTGAATCGTCACAAAAACACAATCATAAATTTTTTGAAAAATCCAAGTACATATGGAACAATTAAACGAAGTGGCAGAAAATCCATCATCGACGCGCGTTGCAAACGTCGAATTCAACATCTTGCAGTCAACAAATCAATGAGTAGTGGCCAAATCAAAGCTTGTATGGGTCTTAACATAACAAGAAGTCGAATAGTCCAAATAATTAAAGAGCCTGACAACATAAAATACACTTCCACAATATTTATACCAAAACTTTTACCACGACACATAACGGCGCGCTTGGCTTTTGCGACTAAGTACCAATTTTGGGAAGAAGAATGGCAAAATATCATCTTCAGCGATGAAAAGAAATTCAATTTAGACGGCCCGGACTGCAGCAAAAGGTATTGGCGAAATTTGAAAGAAGAAAGACGCACAAGCTACAGACGTGTCCATGGCGGTGGGTCAGTAATGGTATGGGCTGCATTTAGCTATAAGGGAAAGACACCAATATGCTTCATATCAACTAAGATGAACTCCCAAATGTATGTGGAGCTACTGGACGCCGAGCTCGTGATGTTTGCTGAGCAGCATTATCCTGGTGACTGGACCTTTCAACAGGATAATGCCCCAATACACTGCGCCAGATTAACAAAAGAGTTTTTTGCCGACAGGAATATTGCCATTTTGGACTGGCCGGCTATCAGCCCAGACTTAAATCCCATAGAGGACTTATGGGGTATCCTCTCTGCGAAGGTTTTTAAAAATGGGCAGCAATATGAAACACCCAAACAGCTTAAATTGGCTATACAACGTGAATGGGCAAATATAGGCTTGTCTACCTTACAATCTTTGGTAAATTCAATGCCATTTCGTATAAGCCAACTTAAAATGAAAAACGGAAAGCATATTAATTTTTAACTCAACAACTTAAAAGAATAAAAGAACGAAAATCTTCGAAAAAAACAATACATAACATAAATTGCCATGTAGGCACATATATTTATTTACTATGAAGGAAGTGTTTGCTTTAATTTTCCTGTTATATCTAAACGCAATGAAAAGCTTTTTTGTTATATTTTTGTAAAGATTAAAGTCAACAATAAAGTTGCATACCAGCAATTTCTATAACTCTTTTTATCATTGAAAAAATGTAATATATGATGAGGTACATATAAATATTTGTATGAGGTAGCTTTAACAAATTAAGGCAGCGATATGGGGAACCATAATAAGGCGAGCAATCAAAATTTAATTGTAAAGGATGTATGTTGATAGTTATTATAGAGCCATAGTAAGAAAGATGGTGAAGGTTTGTATGTTAAAATGGGATGTTGATAGCAATAACTGAGTAGAATGTTGACATCATTAAACACGTGGAAGTGGAACTACTCATGTAAATGATATGAATGATTAGTGCAATGATCGGAGACTGGCACGCTCATATAGATATAACTTTTGCAAAAGTTTTAGTTGTTGTAATTTTTGCATTACCCCTACTTTGCCAGGTCCGCCCAATCTAGATATAAATCAACAATTTTGACACAAACGATTAAGTATGGAGAAAATGTTAAAAGTTAGTAGTTACTTCTTAATTGGTAAGTTTCACTTATTTAAGGCAATTTTTTCAACTCCTGCTTTGTTTTTTGCAATTTTTTGGCGGCATTTGTCAAAGGCGAACCTGATTGTACTCGATATGGGTTCACTAAAAGTTAATTTTCTTGTTCAAATATAACTCAATTTGAAAAATTTTTGTATTTTAAATAAACTAAATTAAATTACCTATAATTCTACGTACTTTAATTTTTAAAAAAATTACCGCTATCTTGAAAATCCTAACGGGTGAATTTGAAAATTCGTAAGAAATGTGCCAAATGGCCACTTTAGGCGCTACGGGTGGCTTTGTGTTCAGTTGTATCAAAAAAACTGGGTACGCCATTCGCTTTAGAGGCATTTTTTACGTAGGAATGGATATCTGAAAATCTTTTATAAGCAAGTTGAATGCTTTTTCATTACAAAATCCCAAACCTATTGTAAAAAATCCTTTAAAATCACGGTTTTCGGAGTAGCGCATCCAGTTTTCGCAAATTTAAATTTTTTTTAATTTAAATTGGTTTTTAGCACCCTATTTTCATATTCTGCTGTCACAATGAAGATCTGAAATACTTTAGCAAAATGTATGGAGCAAATAAGCCATTTAGTGTACATTTATTCGTGGCAGAATTATTGGTTGGTGTTAAATGTGTGGAGATCGACTATACAAGCAGAGAAGTCGCCGTAGCAAACACAAGCGTTTGATAGGTTTGCATTCGGTTAGTTAGATTGGATTAAAATTATATATTTTTTAAAATATAAAAACAATACAAAATTATAAGTAATAAGGAATCTAGGTTTCAATAAATGTATAAAGAAAATGTAGTGATAATGATAGCAAACCACGGTATTATAAAAATTTTGCTTTGTGCATTAACCTTAGAAAGGCAACACTTTTTTATTTATGTAAATAGCAAATATGTTAAACAGAAAAAATCAAACTTAATTATTTTAAAATCATTTATTTACTTCAATGAAAATACATTGTTTGTTATTTTTATTAAATGCATTTAAGGCAAATCTATTTGATGTTCTTTTAAAAAGTAGTGGGGTGACTGGTCGCCCCTTTTGGCTTTCTAATGTTAAATGCGGAAAGCACTTATCGTCGCCTGATAATTGATTTGGCGTATGTGTGTACAAATTCATATACCTATACGCCAAATCAATTCTCAGGCGACGTTATGTAAAATTTTCACATCTAATAAAATTTCAAATCGACAGGAAGAAAAACTTAAAGCGCGGAAAAAAGATGCAATTACAGCTACGTATATGCGAAAATATCGTGCCCGATGCATTGAGTAAAAGAAAAATAATGCAACTACGATTTGGTGCAATTGCAAAATATTTTTGCTATCACAACAACAAATATATGCGATATGGAATAAAAATTTGCATTTGCAATAATGTAAGACCATTTGCAATTTATAGTGAATTGGGCTATTATATATAAAAGATAATGATATCTAATAAATTTTTAAGTTTATAAAAGAATTATTTTAGTTTGAATTATTTTCCTAGCATATAGATTATACATCAAGTCCCTAAATATGGCTATACATATGTAAGCTTATGTATCTGGCATTCAGTTGGCTTAACTGTTTACACATCAAATATTTTGCGTGCTTTGCACACATCCATTTTTTTTTTTTAAATGTGTCCTATTTTCATCGAAGCTTTTGAATCGATTAAACAATTAAACATCAGATTAGATATGCTTGACATCTCAATACTTTTCATATTAGCTGCGTTTTAGTCTCTTCTTCGTTTTATTGTTATTCACAATCAAACTGCTCAGCACCTAGAGGTGAAACATTTTAATGGATCCCAGTCATTGCGGTTAATCGTGGGCATTGTTTTTACACTTTATAAGAATATTTAACGATGATTTTAACTTATTTTCACCCGCCGAAATTTGGAATCCTTTCCTTTTTTGTTTTTACTAAATAGTCATGCTTCTTCTTTCACTATTGGCAGTTCACAGTAGAATTTGATGAAGTTAAACTACTTGTTATACATACATAACAGCTATAATTACACTGTGTGACAGTGATCTGGCACTTTTATGGAGCACAAATTGCGGGTCTAGTAATGCTAAGAAAAATGGTATGGGGGAAATTTTCCATGCACCCACAAAATCTCGTTTTGTGGTCAAAAAACCGTTTTTGGGAGGGTTCATGTAAACAATTGCTCATAACTTTGCTAATTTTTATCCAATTTAAAATTTTTGTTCTTTGAAAGGGGGAAAACAATCCTTTCTGACCATGTATTGTTTTTTTTTTCCTTTTTTGAAAACTGACGAGAACGCAGCTGAAAGTATTTGCGATTTTTCGATTTTATCTTCATTTTTCGGCTTGGATGATGTTTTTACGATATTATTCGATCTTGGAGATTTTTTGCGAAAAAACACTTTCAAAGTAAGTTTAATGCCGTGTCAAATGACATTTTTTTGAATGAAACTGGATGAAAATTGACGGAGTTGTGTGAATTTTAAGATTTTAGGAACATTTTATTAGGTGCGCGGACGTAACGCCCAAGGCAATAACGCCCAAAAATCGTTTTAGGCGCTATGACCGCCCCGAAAAAGGTCATAACACCCAATGGGCGTTATGACCGTTTTGTAATACTTTCATTAAAATTTCAAAAGCAAAACGAAACTAAATTTTCATGTATAAGAAAATGTAGCTTTATTTCAGGCTTTTTCACAAATTGGCTTTCTTAAATAAGAAATTCTTCCCTTTTTTTCGACATTAGTATGAAAGCGAATGGATAAACCTATAACAAAAACAAAAGGGAAAAATATACTCATATATTAAATGGGAATGGCATGGAAATGAGCGCCTCATCTGAAATATTTTTACAAAAATAAACCAAGATATTGATTCAGTTGAAAGAAAATGTAAGATTTAAAAAAGCGCCACAGGCGAAAAATGTTTAGAAAAATATACATTTAAATATTTTCATTTTTTCTTTATTTTTCTAAACATTTTTCGCCTGCAGCGCTTTTTTCAATCTTACATTTCAATTAATCTGAATCAATAACTACATATATCCCATAATATTAAATATTTTGCGTGCAAAATATTATTGTGACTTACATGTCTATTCTGTCCAAAGTAAGTATATTATAAGCAATTGCTTATACCCACAAAATGGTACGACCGAGAATGTAGCGTCAAATAAATAATGACGATTATCAGCTTCAATATAGTTGTTTTTTATATTCGCAATTGGCAGTGAAAACAAAAAGCATATATACGACTGACACGATGCTAAGCCAAATTTTAATGAGACGTTCTAAACGTAATGCTGATTTCTAAAAGTAACTGATTTTTAATCAAAACATGATTTTCATTATTGAAAAAAAAATATAACAAGAAATAATTGTTGGGCCTTATAAAGCCAAAAAAAATGAGGCGTTGCGACCGCTTCTACATTGGGCGTTATGACCGTTTTCGGGGCGGTCATGGCGCCTAAAATGATTTTGGGCGTTATGACCATTCCTAGGGCGGTCATAACACCCAACATTTTTTTTGGGCGTTATGACCGTGGGCGTTATGTCCGGGCACTATTTTATTATTTATAATTATTTAGTACAGTGCAGAGTGCTCTTTGAGTCAAAAATGTTTGCCTCTTTCATTTCAACGACTAGCAGTAATGAGCATGTATGTTAATGGAGCTCTTCCCTTGGTAACGTTTTCCAATTATTCCTATTTTCTGGTGTTCTCACTGAACCTATACTAACAAAAGAAGATTGTTTCCCGACCCGCTCCATTATTCAAAGTTTCAGTGCTCAGTTTAAAATTGTGAGGAAAAAATGTGTGAGCCTCAGTTTCGGAAACTTATCCGTGATGAGAAATTCGCGAGTTAGTTAATGCAGTGGAAAGGCGAGCATGGGAGTTTCATGCCAGTGTGTGAAAATTTCCTTGGAAGTAACAAGAGCCTTGATCATGTTGAAATCGCGCACGAATTTTTGAGTGCGTACGAGAAAATGGGTTGCAAAAATTCACTTCCTGCATTCACATTTGAATTTTTTTCCGGAAAACCTGAGCAAGATGAGAGTCGAACAAGGTGAACGACTCCACCAGAAAATAAGAATCATTGAAAAATGGCGTTTTCCTCCCTCTTCAACTGCCTGTATCGCTCTTTAGCAGCTCGCGTAGCAACTGGCTGTAGGTAGATCCATCAGTGGTATTTGCCAGAGTAATTGCCACTGTATAAAAAATAACCTAAAAGACGTCACATGACAAATAAGAAACTTAAAAAACTTAAACAAAAGGTGTGTTTTCAATGCATTTATTTAGATCTATTCACTGCATGTTACTAAAGCATTTGAAATCATAAATTATTTTTTGGCGTTAATTTTTAATTTTTTTTTTTTTTTGGGCTGCCCATAGTAATTTCAGCTCCTCGACATCCAGCTTTCTTTATTTGCGTATCCGAACGCGATTCGCTGCACAGAGACGTATGCGGACCTTGGCTGTAACCAAATAATAGTAAAAGTCGATGTCTGCACTACGTATCGTACGTACAGCTAGCACGCTGGAAGCGTGCCTTCCGTCGATCGCACCGTGATCAATTTGTTTTCGTGTTTTCTGATCTGGGGATAGGCCAGTGGGCTTATGGATATCGAGATATTGGAATCTGGTATTACTAACTGTCTTGTTTTGTGCCGCGACGAAATCGAGCAGTCTCATACCGTTATACACGTACACGTGGCGTCATCGTAAAGATTGAATTTTTCGATCGTCGGACCAAAGAGACTCTCCTTGCCCGCCTTGGTATTAAAGTCAATGCTCATAGGTTCTGTCGATGGCATGGAAACGAATTAGGCTGATGTTGGCGCTCATTCACTGGTATGAACCTCGAGACAAGATAACGCAGTCTCTTCCCAACCACAAATCTAACGCCAAATTCGTGTCTTGTCCATCACATATCCTGGATAGTGGGGATGCCAGTTCGGTATCTTTCGAGCACATCTATCAGCTGGATAGAGGCACTTTCCCTGTAGAGGTTTTGGACCTAGGTAAATAGCCGTAAATCATTATCCTTTGTGCATTTCCGGGAGTCGTGAACATTAGGGGGGGTTCCATATCTGACGCTTTATTTGCAGTGTAATTGGAATTGATTTGGACGTAGTTGGATGTGAGTTCTCTAATAAAACATTTGATATGTTTTATGAATTATTCATGTTGAACAGTGTAAAATATGCAAAATTCAGTCAAACAAAAGTTAGAAAACTAAAAAATTAACAAAGCTCAAAATTAATAGTTCGTAGAAAGTGTAATTTTATTTACAAATTTAAAACCTATAATGGTAAGACGTGACAGTGTTTTAACTTTAATTGGATTTGAATGTATGTATTGTTTTGATTTCATAAATGTATGTATGTTTAATTTTGTTCATTTAAAGCCATGGATATTCTATAATGGTTTTGCTTTGAGTAGGATTATTAAGTGCATTCACACATCTAGGTTTGCAGGCTTAACATTATATGCATCATTTTATTAATACGCGAATTCCATCTGTTGACGAACCTAGACACAGAAAATGCATCTGTTTATTTAACCATGAACCTTGGTAGAATTTAATTTGTAACTAATTGCTTTTTTTATACACACATACATACAAACGCAAAACTGTGGAGTTCTGGTTACGATTACATTTTGATAACGATATTTTGACTATGATTTCTCGTCATTTATAGATAATTAACTAAATAATCAATAATTCCACAGCTCTACAAACACGAAATATAGTTTATATGCTATATACTATACTAGCGGTCATAAAAACTGCACCACGCACCAATTTCAAAAAAATGGTTTATGTAATAAAGAATGTATTTTTCCTTATTTTCGAGAACAGAATGATCAAAAATGCGAACGGAATAGTCTACTTACATACAAATTTCTTTGATTTTTAATTAAGACAAAGATGTTGAAGAAAGTTCACTTTTATGAGGGTATTAATTAAAAGTATGTAAAAATTAAGGTATTTGATATTTTTGGATAATATAAACTTAGTTAAATTTGTTTTATATTAGAGTCACAAACAAAATTGTTTAATATGATGTTGTCCCTCTTATCGCCTTTATTATGTCTACTATCCTGGAAGGCATGGAGTCGACAAATAATTTAATGATATCATTCGTTACTTTTTTAATACGAAACATTGTTCAGAACTCCAGCGCGGATTTTTTTATTTCTCGGTTTGTTTTAATAAGCTACTTGTCTTTTCCAGCCAAAAAATAATAATATCATCGAAAACATTTTGTATCTGCAAAAAATAAGAATCAGCTTTAAAATTTGTTTACTCTTTCTAAAGTTATCAAACATTAAACATTAATTATTAACTAAAACTTACAAATTTTGCACGATAACAAGACGGAGAAGTAGTCCGGGAAAACAACGTCATTAGTATGGAAAGTGCACCACGCTTCCACCAATTGCTTCATAATATTTTGCCCATACTTTTGGGCGTTCACTGTCTCTTCAATTTGGTATAAACATCCAAACCATCTGGCGCTGTGGAAACTTGACTATTTTATTTTCACTACACAGTTAACCTTGTATCGCTCCCCATCTGAGAGACGAACATATCGAAGATTATCTGTGCATAGCAAACTGTGTTTGTTTTTGTTCGATTATATAACGTTTCACCAGTCTTCCAGAGTCTAATTGCTATAGTTTTTAATCCATGGCAGGCGGTTTGCTTCCATCCATTTAGTTAATAACGGTTTTTTGGCTGATTGTAATCCATACAGACCTAAGTCTAGTTGCCTTTTGCTTAACGTCTCGACACTTATATTTACGTTGTGATTGATCTTCGGCTCAACCCTTATTGTGACTGCACTTTTGAACCGAACCTTTAAGCTTATCTCGTATTTATTTTGCATAAATTTTAATCATTTTAATTGTCGTCTTGATCCTTTTGTCCTTTCAATCGAGTTCTACTACTACTACTACTACTATTATGGCACAACAGCCTCTGGAGAGCCAAGGCCGAACTTTTCGCATCCATTCATGTTGTGTGAGTTATATTTATACACGAATTGAAGGTACCTACAGTTTAATGCGAACGGTGAAGTGAAAAGTTTTTCATATGCATTTTTTTCTCTTGAAGGTTTGCCATTGTCAGCCAAGAGGTGGTGCCGTGTAGAAAAATTTTTATTTTCTTTTTTTGAGCGTGCCGAGATATGAACCTGGGCACCTCTGCGTAGCAGTCGAACACACTAATCACTACGGCTACGGCGACCGAGCGAGTTCAAATTGCCTTTTTCTCGACCAGTCTAACAATAATCGAATGAGAGCATCAGACTTCTTCAGCTATTTAACTTTATGACACTTCTTGATCCCTAAGAAAAAAAATTTCAACCATTTGGTGGTACGACAATTGTTTATACTTTGCAGCCAATTTTGGCAATTTCATCTTCTTTTTGCCAAACAAACGCAATAAAAAATGGTACAATCTCATTAAATACATTCTTAAAACATAAATAAGGGAATCTCCTTTACAAAGGAAGGGAAATTTGGTTTTAGTCAGGTAATTTTATCGAAATTGCAACAGTGTTGCAAGTGGTTCGGTTTTCGTGACCGCCAGTGTGTATATTAAAAACAAATTCATTTTTGGGTAAAACAGATTTAACATATATATTAAAAACATAAACCTGTATAATTATACAGAATGATTACATCCAGATGTTCAACATAAAGATAGGGTAAACCAAGTTAAAAATCGGATAGGTGGAAGGAGAGTGTTACGCGTTTTTATCGCCTTGCGAGCTACAGAGGGTTAGCAATTTTTGTTTGTTCACAATAACCGGTTATTTTATTTTAGGTCCTTTGACCGTCACGTTACCACCCATAGTTTTTTTTTTGCAAGCAATCTTATGTATCCATAATTAAAATTAATAAAAAATTACATATTTTAATCCTCTGCAACAGGAGCAACATCATTTAATTCATCATCTGCATCGCCATTGTGTACGTCTCCAACTGAAGTTAAAATTCTCAAATTGTGAGCGACGAATGTAATTTTTTTAGCTCTTTCTGTTGTAAGACGGTTTCTCGAATGTTTGCTTCCTTGAGTACTAAAACTTTGTCTAAAAGATCTTTCAGTAGCAGCCGAGGTGTTGTGCCAATTTTAAATTTCATGAACAATTTTTTCTAGTTGTGTACGCTTGTAGGTACTTTCACACCATAACCGGAGTGATGTCGATTTAAGTGACTGGTTTACAAACTCTGAACCTCAAAAATCTTCAGTGGCTCCAAATTGAGCAAATTCCGCTAACACTGTTTCTGTATCTAAATCAAATTTCTTAGTGACTTGCCGGATTTTATCGAATTTATTCACTGAAAGTTTGTTTTTCACAAGATTATAACCTACAATTGGGCTTCAATATCTTCTTGTATTTGGAATTTGTGCAACGGACATAAGCACGCATATTCAAATGTACTTCCGCAACTCAGTAGCAGATAAAACGAATGTACTCGATGGATCACATTGTCGAGCATATAAATTGCTTTCTGCTACAATTGAGTTAATAATATCCGGTTGGAAAAAGAAGTTAACAAATGCGTATGGTGTGCTTAGGTTCATTATGTCATCTGCTAACTGGGACCAGCCCTTGAAGTCAACACCTTGTTTTTCAAAATATCTCTTCTCCCAAATGATTTTTGAGTAATGATTTTTTATAGCCTTAAGCTCTTCAGCTGGCGTTGCTTCGACATCATTATGGTTGTCAGTTTCGTCTTCGCCCTATTTACGGTCATACTGTTTAGTTTGCTATCCCAGCTTCAAAATCATCCTCACTTTCGTCCCAGTTATTCATTATGAACTCAATCTCGTCGTCTTGAATCTTTTTTCCATGCGTAGCCATCTGGGAAACATTCCAGTGTTAATGCATGTAATATCATTTACGATATGTATATCATATATGATATTTTTTTGGGTCTCTATGCATGAAATATCATATATGATATGAACGATTTTGAATCAAGTTTTTAAATAAATATATTGTTTTTAAGATAATATAATAATATAATTCATTAAATTGAAATAAATTCTGACTAAAATAATACATATAATGCCTTGTATTTATAATTAAATTTTCACAAAAAACTAAAACGTTCACAGAACTATGAAAACTAGTACACGCGATGTTTGCAAACTTTCAACCGTAAACAAAATGAGAAAAAAGTACAAACGTGTGCAAAACCGTAGAAAAAGTAAGCAAATTTGCTTACAAATAAGCAAAACGGCAACCCTGACTCCGATCTGTGTATGGTTTGTGTATGTTGCGATCGAACCATACGTGAACTACCGATGTATGCGAGCACAACCAAATATTAAAACGAAACACATCCACGATTGTGTTCGACACTAAGTAAAATTTGGATATACACAAAATTGATATGAAAATGAAAATATGTATTGGTTGCTCTAAGCTGTGTTTGTTTACATTTATGTATTGGATTTTTATTCAGTGTGTGTATTTTTCTGAACCCTGCTTTTTTCAGTATCAGCACTTTTATGACGTATGTCATCCAATTCAGAAATTTTTAGCACATGAGCCTAACATCCATAGAAATAAATGTCTGTACACTTACTTAATTACTTTGCTTATTTTACTAGCTATGTGTATTGCAGTTTGTCTTTCTGATCCAGTATCGATTTAAAAAAAACCGGCTCCGGAGTAGTTATAATAAAATTGACGATGCCTTCATTTCGAATGTTAGACCAAGAATTACATTCGACTGCAACCGTTTTAGCTTCAGGAATTTTATTTTTAACTCTGAATTCTGTTTCTTCTAAAACTTGATCAAATAAAGTGAACTCTTTTCTAGATGGCAAATTAGAGCACGGCCTTTTTTTTTTTTTTTTTGGAACTACAAAAGAATTTTTCACAAATACAGAACTCAGACAAGTTTTACGTCGATTGTACTATATCCAGTGTTCCTTTTTGTTATTCTTTAAATCTACCAGATTTATTAATAAATCCTAGCAGATCCTATGGTGTTAAAGAGCGCGTCTCCCATCAGTCCATTGCCAAATACACTTACTCTGATCTGGTAGAAAGCCTTGCAGACACTAAGAAGAAGAAGAGGTCTTTGTCTGTCTAAAAGCCCTCAGTTCCTCCCATTTACGATTGTGATTCGAATCGACCCACTCATTAATGGTGGTCTTGCTGGCTGTAGATGACAAAGAGAGTACAGATTCTGGGCCCAGAAAACCAGCTTTTGAACCTTTTCTGGCCAGAAAATCAGCAGATTCATTGCCTGAAATTCCTGAGTGTCCAGTTGTGTTTTCGAACACAATCAAGCCTAGATTTACAATGCATTACCAGTTTAGGTGTGGTTAGAGGATTAAGCAAGGATTTAAGAGCAGTCTGACTGTCACGAAAACACAGATGCTCTTTACTCTCCAACCATTATCAAATGGTCCATTGCCTTGATGATTGCAAAAATTTCTGCTTGAAAAACACAAGCATACAACCCAACAGAGAAGTGAAGGTTCACTCCATCATTTTCAATGAAGACCCCAGAACCCGAACCGTATTCTTTTTTGGAGCATGGCCGTAATTGTGAAAAAAAATTCATGCCATAGTTTATTTTCGGTGAAACAAATTTGCATTCCTGATGCGTATCCAAAAAATTAGATATGATCAAAGTATTAGAGCTAGTGCTGATAGATTTTTCTCGAATCAGTTTAGAATTTGCAACTCCGTCAATATTTTTCTCGAATTAGTTTTGTTACGTCACGACGTTTGAACTAGATTTATCTCCAATTAATATTACTTCATCTGAATCTCTTATGGAACTATTACATCCCAAATACATTTGCTGTCAAATGCGCTTTTAATTGTTTTGGGCAACCTCGATAATTATCAGATAAATGTTTCGCCATTCGTGTAACATGTTTTGCAAGACGACCCCGAAAGTCTAGTGAGTAGTGCACTAGACTTTCACCCGGAAGGTTGCGGATTCGATTCCCGTCTTGGTCTGGTGGTTAATTCTCATAACCTTCTTATATTCGCTATCGATATGAAGTGAACAAGAAAGTGTCCAAATACACCTCTTGGTAGACAATGGCAAAACCACCAAGTGATAACAAACTGCCACACCGCCGTTCGAAACCGGCGTCAAACTATAGGTCCAACTATTCGGTATCACAATGGGCCATTCCGGCCTGAGTTGTGTCCCTCCACAGCCACTTAAAAAAAAAAACATGTTTTGCATATTCTGCTCCACAATAATTGCATTTATAGAAAGTAAGTTTCGCATTTGGTTATTATACATATTTTTTCCACATTTTGTCCACTCTTAAGAACAATAAGAAAAAATGTATATGTACCGAGAAGGAATATTAGGAATGCATGACTTTTATCATAAACGAATTCGGTCATGAAAAAATCATAAACAAAAGATGAATTGAACTGTGGGAACATGGAATGCACAGATTTCTTTTCTTATAATTTTGCTTCAGTTTTTATACAATCGAAAATAGTAATGAGAAAATATATCTTACAAAGTAATGCAGCTTGAAATGTATGAAAGACAGCAGCGATGAGCAACATAATATCAGAATTTTTCCTCGAATATTTGCTTTTTCTAACCGATTTTTTACTTTTAGCGACATGTTGCCTCGCGTCTGTGTACTTTTTTGTTTTTCCAAACTTAAGTACATTAACTTAGTTATTTTGTGAAAGTTGAACCATCTTCAAAATAAAAAAAAATTGAGGTTTTGAAAAATGATTTGAATTCACTGAAAAGTAAGTAATTTCTGTTATATGAAATTTATTCTTCTTGAATGTTTTAGTTTTACAAGGAATGTTTATGAATGCAAAATTATTTTAGAAAAAGTCCTTAAAGGTCCCAGGCTAAAAGCAATATATTGGTGGAACAAACTCTTTCCCAGAAGAAAAAACAGTACCTACAAATTTCCTATTAAATTTTCTACTATTCCTCCATTGGAATCCAAGATTTGATACATGATATTAGCAGCGAAAAAATAACGTATGATTTCGAGATCGATTCGTTCATTTACGATAATTATTGCATAAAATTGTAATGAAAACTATTTTTTGCATTCCCAGGTAATGCAAAGTGGGAAGTATTACTTTTCGTAGGACATCGCCGTGTTCATCATGTATTCTGGAAGTAATAGCTTATAGGAGCTATGCATTCCAACGTGCATTCTTATGCACTCCATTTTCCGTGTGGGTAAACACATGTATATAAATTGAAATTTTCGAAGCACTGAGCTATGACAGTGATTCGAAGTGCAGTGTTGCAATTTCGATTTTCCTAAAAGCAGGTCCACATACAAAAAGTACTCATTTATAAGTTGGTCAAGTGATAGTCATTTGACCGTCACGTGACCGGTGGCATGATGACAGCACATCATTAGTCTGGTTTAAATTGTTTTTGCTTAACAATTAAGTCTAACAATGGGTATTCAAATTTCTCAGAGCTTCGAGGTCGAGGTAAAATCGAGGCCGCCGATTACGAATTTGGCATTGAACTTGTTGTATTGACTTTAATTTCAGAGATATTTGAATGTACTGTTATTAACAAGACTCTAAAAATAATTATAATTGGCCACAAATCCGCTGCTTTTTAACCGATTTTAAAAAATATGGTATTAAAAAACTGAAAATTCAAACTTTAAAAGCAATTTAGAATTAGAATTTCTATTTCAAAAAATACTTATACCCAAAAGCTCCCTATATGGTTCTCTAGTGCACATATTAGTTAATTCTTAACACAAAAAATCTAATAAAATGGAATCAAAGATAGAATTTTAAGTTTCAAAAAAATGTTTTGAAGTTTATCCGTCTACAGAACAGTTAATAAAAGCTCAAGCTAATTTTAACACACACAGTAAAACGTCTTCTAAAAGAAATTTAGAAGTAATTAAGTAAAAACAAAATTAACAAATACGGATTATTATGTTATTCAATGAAATGAGTATGAATATTTTTCATCTTAAATTGTCTATTTTTTTTGGAAAACAATTCATATATTTACATAATCGTTGCGTTCTGATGATACACAAAATTTTAAACTGTTTTGTAAATTGCCAACAGTTGTTTTTTAACTGTTGTGCGGCCAAAAATACAAAAAAAAGTTTAAAATATGCAAATATTTGTTTACTCATCGAAAGATAACACTTTAATTAAAATAAATCCAAAATATTTGTCTAATGTTATTGTTATTATAGCCACGCCTCCAAAGTTCGAAATTCTGGAGGACACGTTTTTTTGTGGTAAAAATTAAATTTTTTAGAGTAAATGTTAGTACTCAATATCACTTATTGGATATATTTAAATATATAAATTATATATGTAATGAAAATATATAATTATTACAACACAAAATCACTGCTTTTTTTTTGGATTACCATATTCTAAAAACCGTTACTTTAAAAAATAGTAACCTGCCAAATAGAAATTGCAAACAATCGTAAACTTTGAAAGAATATTAAAAAATATATCAAAATATACCTCTCCAGTATTTCATATACATAATTATACAAGTATGTATTTTCATAAAATCAAGCAGCTTTTAGCTGCAAATAAATTAAATAAATTAATTTTTGTAGTGACACCCAGAGTAAAAATTTATGAACTATTTGAGATTTTAGTTGAGGCACGCAAGGAAAGTCGAAAAGAAAAAATGTCTGCAATGGTTTCCTACATAAAAAAAGGTTTTCACATTTTTAGTAATGGAACTGCTATGGGAGAAGTTAAATTTTTTGAAACTAAAGTTCAAAAAGTTGTGCAACTCTTGCCGTATAAATCGTAAAATTTTCGAAATCAAGCATTTGCGTAGCTTCAGTCTTGTTTCGATTTAAGCGAAATCAAAGACATTTGAGTAAGTTATCTTATTGTTGTTAAGTTCTGGTAAGAAAATATGAATATTTAAGTTTTAGGAAGGGCGGAGAATATCAGGTGTATAAAGATGAAGTAAGTTTTCAACGAAGAATATGTAGGTAATGATGATGATTCTCAGTGAGCTATATTAGTTTCTAGCTAGTCATCCCTGCATTAAAGTATGGTATAGTTTAGTTAATGGAAAACTATTTTTGGTATACCATGCGTGCAACAGTACACAAAATATTAATATACGGGTTGGATATTATTAAATATTTTAGCATTCCAATCGGAATGCTTTCAGAAGATGTACTTGAAGCAAGACTTAAGGAAATTCGAAAGTTTCGCTTAAATAATACACGATTGTCGGGAATCCTCTAATAGGAATATATTAGTAACTATGTTACTTTCTTCGGAGCCAATTATTTCTGCTCATAGAAAAATTCATTCAACGAAACATACAATTAACGAAGATATTTCAAAGTATATTTTAATTGAAGAAACACAAGAAGAAAGCGTTTTTTATACTTTTTTTTTATTCCGGTAATAGATTTTGGAAATTTAACTTTAAACGACTAATCATTTAGTTATGATTCAGAAAGCGAAAACGAGTAGCTTATTTTTTATACCTTCAAATGTAAATTAATAAATTTCGTTATATAACGGAAAAAGTTGTAATAGAATAGTTAATAGTTATTATAATGATGTATCATTATTTTATAACCAATAGCTATTTTGTAAAGTGAGCGTGGTTGCCTGTTTATACTTAGTAGAAGATTAAAAAGTTGTTTTATAACATCCTGTGCCATGTTTTATACTTTTGGTGCCATTTATTAGGAAGTTAGATGTATTTTTTAAAGTAGGCGTGGCAGCCCGCCCATTTTCCTTATAATAAACATTGTTACCGCTATAACTTCACACAGTTGAGCATTCTGGTGTTTATATTAAGTATGTTTTTTTCAAAATGAGTGTTTCATTCGGATGGGAGGTGGGCGTGGCAGTGCGCCAATTTTTACAATTTTTTCTTTCGAACTTTACTTTGACCAAAAAACAACATTTGCAAAGTTTCATAGAGATTGAAGAACGTTTACTATTTTTGGCCACAGGTTATATGGAGACGCGACACTGTGCATCGTCTGTCCAATTTTTGGGAAACAAGTGCAAACAGTTGTGCTGACCAAAAACACACAAGTACGCGTTCAGAAGACACGCTCTCCTCTGTTGGGCAACAGCTGCGTCTTCTGAACGTAATCAATGAATCTAATTTATATGGAAAAGTTGCTTTTATCACATAAAAATTTTATTTTGTGCGAGAAGATACCTAAATATTTATTATTTAATAATAAATATACTGACGTAGTACGTAAAAGTTCGAATGAAAAGGTTTTAACCCTTTCATGCCCGATGTTTCCTATAGGCAACATTCACTATAATGTGGCATAAAATAGGTGTTTAGCCAAAGTTTATTATTAATAATATTATTTAGGTATTCTTCACGGTTTCTTGTAGCCGAATATTTGAAATTTTCTGCTTATGCCAATTTTTTTATAATTTTTGTCTTTGAAGTCAAGTCAAAAACCTAAGTGCAAAAATTTTTCATAAACAAGCGGAAATTTTTATTATAAAATATGTTTTTAAAAGACAAGAAAATATGGAAATAAAAAGATTGGAGAAAAAGGGTTATTCAGCTATTGTCTCCAGCTCCATAGCTATATTTTTTAACCTTTAATGAAGGACAAACAAATCAATATAGAGGGATGAAATTTAGTGTGATGTTTGTGGAAGTCTAACCATAATTTCAGTACAAAAGGTTTCTATCAAACCCCATTGCAATTCGGGCATGAAAAGGTTAAAGTTAGATTTTTGAGTTTTTGAATGCAAACTTTGAAATTTAAATCAGATCAATATAATACATATATCATACAGTATAAATTGTGTTAATGAAAATTGTGTTCTTTGGTTGTCATCTTTAGAGGTTATGGCGAAAAAAAAGGGAACAGGGCACACAAATTTGTAGCCCTCTATGGCAGTGAGAATAGGCTGCCTCTTCTGTTTCATAGAATTTTTTACTTTTATAGGCCTCCTCTATCACTTCCTTTCATGTTGACCATCGGGACGGAATAATCCTATATATATATATATATATATATATATATATATATATGTAAATGTATATATTTAACCTTTTTCTGTTGTATATATATATAAAATGTATGCCTTATAGTTACGGAAACATGACAAAAAGGATAAATATAAGGATAAAAAAGATGGGGAAGGTGCAAAAGACGAAATGGTAGCAAATGGTATTGTAGGTGGAAGAGGAAGCGTTGCATCAGCGTTGTCTAATGCTGATATGGACACATCATTGAAATCAACTGCAGAAGGAACTGCTGCGAGTGTTGGTCCACCGCCATTTCGTTATTGTATGCCAACACATGCAGTCTACACATCACCAGCACCAACGGCACGTACTTACATTGACAAAAAATACTAACTAGTGTTATATAGTTGTACATATATGTATATATAATATATATTTTTATTATATACATATTATTTCTTATTGTATGTATATATATTTGAATATTATGTACATAAATGTATACAGAATACCCCGGGTTGAATATAATCCTTTAAAGGGCGATTTCTCTTTTCATTCAGGAAAAAACTTCTGGAATGTTTACAACACTCACACTGTTTGCTTAACCCTCTAGTAGACAGGGCCATCTCCAGACGGGCAACAGCTTAATTCAATTTAAAAGCCGTTCAAAATTTTTTATGTGTATTCATGGTGCTCATTCGATAGACGAATACCGGAGCTACTCGTTGCTTAGCTTCAGTACTCTTTGCGTTGTTTCGTTTTGATAGTCGAAGGTCAGATTTCGAGTAATTTAGGAAAAAAAATTATTTTGGGTGATATTAAAATTATTTGCGTTAATTTTAATTATAAATAAAAAATACTCACGGTTGTTGGTTGGAGTTGAAAAAGTACTAGGAACAAAAATAATGACTCCAATTCTATTTTCCACTTCATTTCTGAGTTTTATACATTAAAAGCAACCAATCCTCATATTGTTTAATGCTGAAAAAATTGACCTACTAGAGGGTTAAGCGATCTCCCATAGAATAGTACGAGTATTTATCACCAGATATACATATATTCCCTATTCACTCTTTAGGGTAAAGTGCTTGTTAACGGAGTAACAGATTAAAAGTGTAAAACAAAACTACTTTCAAATAACAAAATATACCGCACTTGTTTTTAGCCCCACTTTATACATTTACTTTGGTTTTGACTAAAACCAGCTCCACAGTTATTCAAAAGTGGCCAAAAGCGCTTTTTTAGGGGTTTCAACCTCTTTTTTCTCGAAAGAGTGACGTCATGGGATTCGTGTTCAGCACGAAATATTTGCTCGGAATCACTAGAAGCCATCTGATACGCACAAGAAAAGTTGAAATTATCTGCTTTAACAAGCTCCACCGTGTGAACATAAAGTTAATATTTTCATCGTACATGTCGATTCGATTGCCTATTCGGACATACTCGCCCGTCTAAACGGCTCTTTAGATTGGTAACATATATCGCAGAAAAAAAAAACAGATGACTGATATTTACACTAGAGTGCACTATTTCAATGTTAGATGTGTTCACTTTCTACGGTATATTATTACTTTTTTACCCCGTTACTCAGCACTTTATTTTATAAACTGAATAGGGCAATAGTTGAATTATAATAATATTTCTACATCCACTCATATTGTGCTTGTTTTATTTATACACGAATGAGAGGATTCTACTTCTATATTCTTCTTACGCTACTTGTGAAATTAAGGCTTAATATCGCGAGGTTCCTTACTTGCATTTCTAAATAACTCGTGAAACTTATAACACCTAATCTTGATGGCGTACATAGATTTTCGTTATTACGCCCGGTTTTTGAACAAAATATTAGTAAATTCATTATGTATGTAGCTTATCTGAAAAATATGATTTAAATTAGAAACATTTGGTAAAAAGTAAAAAGCTGAATGAGGGAATAACAATTTGTCGCACAATTTTTAAGATCAAGATGCAAACTCTTTCGTTGGCACCATGCATTATTTTTCTGGTAAAATTTAACATTTCTAACAGCAAATGTTGTAAGACAAACTTAAAAATAGAGCCCTGCGCCGATGGGGCGGTTTAACCGGCGGCGGCGAAGTGTAATTTTTGGACCGGCGGCAGGTAGCGCGCCGATATCATTGGTGACGTAAATTAAGGAAGGTTTCCTTTCTGTATGAAGTTTGAAATTTAACTGTTTTTAGATTTGTAATACTTAAGCGGAAATTGGTTTAGACACTGCTTCGACTTAGATAATTTTTTGTAAAACGGCAGGACAAATTTTAGGGTATAAGAATATGAAAATAAGTATTTGGAATCTCTAACGGTTTACGAATATTGGCCCATCAAAGTTTTGGAACATGTGTCAATGTGTTATATTCAAAAACTCATTACTTCTGTTTTGTTATAATCTTATAGAGACCTCAAACAGCCAAAAAAGTTGTTTCACTAAAAGCATGTAGCCTGACCAGTGTGGCCAACTTTTGCTTTTTAAAATCCGCTAAAATGAAGAAAAAACGAGTATTTTCTTTTAAAAAGCTCTACATTTTTTCTTCATGAAAGTGTTAAACACAAATATGCGGTAGAATCGTACCCCGATATTTCGAAAATCTCAATAATTCGTAACAAACTGCTGGCTCCATGGCGAAATTATAACAGGTGATAGCAGCGTCAGCTCTGTCTTCTTCTTCTCTAATTTTTTTTATATGAAGATAATCTTATAGAGACGGGCAAATCAGACGGCCGTTTCGGAATCCGCCACAATTCTTCATCAGTGATCTTAGTGGTAGTTCTTAATCTTTCAATATCCTATATAAGCTACTAATATTTGAAATCATAACCCAGAATTATGGATTTGATTCCAAATATCTTCACTGAATAGAGATATTGAAAGAAACTACCACTACCGTTCTATACACTTATGTTGTTGTTTTTTTCCCATCGTAGCTAGTCTGCATAACAGTTCGTTATTTGAAAGTCTAGTACATGGGAGAGTGTGTGTGTGTGTGAGAAAATGATTCTAGGTGTCATTTTTTCTGAACGGTCCCCATTCGATCAGTTCATGATAGTTTTTTAGGAGACTATGAAAATTAAATCTAGAGGTTAATTTTTCAAAGTCATGACTTAAGTTCATGTTAATTTCGTTATTTGAAGTTATATATAAACAGGTTAATGAACAAATGTAGTCATCACAACAACAATGTATATAGAGACGGGCAAATCAGACGGCCGTTTCGGAATCCGCCACAGTTCCTCATCAGTGATCTTAGTGGTAGTTCTTAATCTTTCAATATCCTATATAAGCTACTAATATTTGAAATCATAACCCAGAATTATGGATTTGATTCCAAATATCTTCACTGAATAGAGATATTGAAAGAAACTACCACTACCGTTCTATACACTTATGTTGTTGTTTTTTTCCCATCGTAGCTAGTCTGCATAACAGTTCGTTATTTGAAAGTCTAGTACATGGGAGAGTGTGTGTGTGTGTGAGAAAATGATTCTAGGTGTCATTTTTTCTGAACGGTCCCCATTCGATCAGTTCATGATAGTTTTTTAGGAGACTATGAAAATTAAATCTATAGGTTAATTTTTCAAAGTCATGACTTAAGTTCATGTTAATTTCGTTATTTGAAGTTATATATAAACAGGTTAATGAACAAATGTAGTCATCACAACAACAATGTATATAGAGACGGGCAAATCAGACGGCCGTTTCGGAATCCGCCACAATTCCTCATCAGTGATCTTAGTGGTAGTTCTTAATCTTTCAATATCCTATATAAGCTACTAATATTTGAAATCATAACCCAGAATTATGGATTTGATTCCAAATATCTTCACTGAATAGAGATATTGAAAGAAACTACCACTACCGTTCTATACACTTATGTTGTTGTTTTTTTCCCATCGTAGCTAGTCTGCATAACAGTTCGTTATTTGAAAGTCTAGTACATGGGAGAGTGTGTGTGTGTGTGAGAAAATGATTCTAGGTGTCATTTTTTCTGAACGGTCCCCATTCGATCAGTTCATGATAGTTTTTTAGGAGACTATGAAAATTAAATCTAGAGGTTAATTTTTCAAAGTCATCAAGATCACTGATGAGGAATTGTGGCGGATTCCGAAACGGCCGTCTGATTTGCCCGTCTCTATATACATTGTTGTTGTGATGACTACATTTGTTCATTAACCTGTTTATATATAACTTCAAATAACGAAATTAACATGAACTTAAGTCATGACTTTGAAAAATTAACCTCTAGATTTAATTTTCATAGTCTCCTAAAAAAGATAATCTTAAATGTCAAAATCTTTGTTTTTTTTTTGTTTTCCATGCATTTGTTCTTGTGCTTTTGACAATTACGATTTTTAGCAACAACAAAGTAGCGTGTTGTTATTGCTACGTTGTACTTGTTGTAACGCTGCTACCACGATGTTAAATCCGCCTTGGCTGGCCCCTTGAAAAAATCGCTTTAATTCGCAAAAATTCTACACATTTTGGTCCCCTCGCTAATTTGTATTTTTTTTAATACAAGGTCTGTTTAACCTCTTATAAATCGAAATTGGTTGTTGACAACCTCTTATAATTCGTAATGCAAAGCAATATTCTATGGAACTATGATTCGGAAAAAATCAAGCATCGTAGATAGCTAAGTTCACTTTTTTAAGGAATTTTTTGTGTTTTTCGTGGTTGACAAGATACACGAGAAGAGCCTTAAACTACAAAACCGTTAATTCGTATTTTTCTTATTTTAACCTCGTTAACCCTGGGATTGTATATCCCAATAATGTTCGAAAACTTAAGTAAAATGGGAGATACGGTTTCCATTTTCTTTGAGTTTTCTTTAAAACACTGATCCTGACTGTCAATAAGTGGATTGTATACATGCAGTGTTATCACCGTAAATTGGCTTTGCTATAATTCCTGGTTACACAGGTTATAGCAGACCTTATGCCCCATTGGAAAACTTAAGATAACTGTAAGGATTAAGAGTCCTGGACATATTATTTTTTTAAATTTATTTAATATTTGCATAAAATTGAAGAAACTCAACCAGATTTTGAGGAAAAACTCGGGGTGAAAGGGTTAAATCGAAATGTCGTTAAATCGAAAACCTCTGTAATTCGTAAAAAATTGCTGGTCCCTAGCGATTACGAATTATCGGGATTCTGTTGTATTAAAAAGAAAATTAATTAAGTACATGTATTTTTAAAGTTTTTAATTCATAGCATTTCTAAATTATACAATCACAAGAAAAACTAAAATAAGATAATGGAAAAATTGTATAAAAACTTTGATCACAAAAAAATATACAGTGTAATAATTTATAACTATCACATCGCTCATTTACTAAAATCATTTACTCAAAAAACCCGATTTTGCAGAAAACGCATTTAAAGTTTTCAAGTGACTCCTACTTTGCTGAAAAATGAAGAAATCTTATAATTCGCACGTGCAGAGTATTGAAGATATTAATATGAAATTTTTACACAATATGAAGCGTGATATAATGAATAATTCTGCATCATTAACTCAAAAATCGTGGTTTTTGACTTTTGACAGTCTTTTAGTCATGTGGTGACCACATATGTTATGGCCGGTAATGACACCCACTAGTTTTTTCAGGTCCTTTCTTCTGTGTTTCAGAAGAAATTCTGCTGATTTCTTGTTAGGCTGTCTCACGAAGAAGTTGCGCTTCTGCAGGAGTCAAGCCCGGACCATCTTTCTTTATGGATAGATCCCACAAAGTCGTTGATCCAACGCATCACCTCCCAAGAGCTTACGCCAAAAAATAGTTCCGGAACCCATGGTGCAATTGCAGAAACTTCATTAGCAAGTTTATTCCCTGCAAGGGTCTTCAGTGCAGCTTGACTATCACTGCAGATGCCTATTCACTTCCCATACCATCTTCTCTCAATCTTCCAGCCCGCTACCTCCAGGATAGGGGGAACCTCCGTTAAGGAGACTGTCGCCATCTGTCCAGTGGGAAAAAAGTACTTGTTCTCATCGTCCAACTACCAACCAGATCCAGCATCGTTTGAGGTTTTGGATCCGTCGGTATAGAAGACATGACGGAGACCCCGGAATACGACCTCTGGACCATTGATATAGTTTTGGGAACTTGACTTCATTTCTTCTTCCGAAGCGGATATAAGGCACATGGTTGGCCACGAGCATCATGGACAGCGGACACTGTACTGACAACTGGTGGTATATCTGACTGTGTCCTATTTCCGCCTCGACATTCCAGACTCCATTTAACCGGAGTCTGTAGGCCGCTCTCATCGCTTCTTTACGAACTTAAAGATCCAGAGGAAGCAAGTCAAGCAAGACATTGAGGGTATCACCAGATGTAGTACACATTGCACCAGTGATACCCAGGCACACACATCTCTGAAGCCTGGTCAAAGAGGATACTGTGGACTTAACCAAAGTTCGTCCCCACCATACAACAGAGGCGTACGTGACAATAGGTCTCATTAGAGCAATGTATAACCAGTATGCCAGAACTGGATTCAGACCCCAAGTCTTGCCGAAAGCTCACCTGCACTGCCAGAAAGCCTTCAGTGCAAGAGAAACCTTCAGCTCGAAGTGCGTCTTGCATAACAGTTTGCAATCTAAGGTTACCCCTAAATATTTAACTTCAGAAGACTACTGTAGTGTTGCTCCCTTCATCGTAAGTAGTAACAGGCCATCCTTTTTGCGTTTCCTAATAAAAAGCACTAAGGTGCTTTTACTAGGATTCACTGAAAGACCCTGCAGATCTCACCAGACCTCGATCTTGAACAAGGCTTCTTCCATTTTAATGCACACCGTCTGTAAGGCCCGTCCCGTACGCACACATCGTCAGCATACGCTTGAATGTGAATTCCAAAATTCTACAAATCATTATGAAGGGCCATAGAAGAGGAGAGAGTACACCCCTTAGGGGTATTCTTTCTCAACCTCGACCATGACAATGTCTTCGTTTTCTCTCCCGTGATAAGCAGCCGTTTGAATAGCATGGTATGAATCCAGCGAATGAGATTTCTTCAACACCATATTATCTGGCCGAAGAGCACATCGAGTCAAAGGTAGCGTTGTCGAAAACCCCTTCGATATCGACAAATACTTCCAGGGAGTAGTTCCCTCCTTCCACCCCTTGTTCAACTGTACTAACACAGTCTTGAAGAACTGATTCACAGGATTTTTCACCCTGATTAGCAGGTTGTCGAGAATTGAGAGGGCTTTGACTCAAAACCTTCAGCCTGATGTGCTTCGGTAGAGCCTTGTTATCCTTTCCCGGTTTAGGGATAAATACAACTTTAACCGAGTGCCAAAGACGTGGAATATATCCGTGAGCGAGACAAGCCACGAAGATTCTTTCCAAAACCTTCGTAAGATTTGTCCCTCCCTGCTTTAGCATGATTGGATAAATGCCGTCGGGTCCAGGGGACTTAAAGTTATCGAATGACTACCTTGTAACCCGGTAAGTGCGTTAAAAGGAGTGCCTCATTAACTTATGACCTGGTGTTGGTGTAGGAGCCATCGGGCTTCTGAAGTGGGTCCAGCTTCGCCGTCCAATCCTTTTGAAGAACTTTGCGTAGCCTCGCCGAACCCTTCTGATCTACCTTTTCACTGCAAAAATTTCTATAAGAGCCCAGTTTTTAATATTTCACCTTGTTCTTATAGTCTTTTTGCAGCTGAAGGTAGGCAGTCCAGTCCGCTTCCAACCGAGATTTGAGGGCTCCATTCAGAAGTTTTTCCGGAGTTTTGAAAGCTCAGCGTTCCACCAAGGCACCGCTTTATCTTGTCTACTCCTATATTCCGGGCACATCATCTCATGGTATTCAACCAAGATTCGTCCTAATGTATTAGAGGTTTCCTCGATTGACTCTATTGTCCCGAGTCTAGGAACAACGCGAATTCTTTCTTTGCAAAGCTCACCGCTTTTCGAGGATTTCGACCGGCAGGAACCAATTCTAGTTCGACTGCAAGCCGAAACTCTATGTAACGGTGGTCCGAAAGGAAGAAATTAAGCACCCATGGTTCTTGTATTAGAATTATGTGAATTAGCTTAAGAAAAAAAAAAATTTTTTAAATGCGTGTTATTTGCAAATAAAATTATTTTTTTTTAGTTTCTTCAGTTTGTCAGTCTATCATAAAATAAATGTAAAGAATATTATCTAATTTTTTGTTAAAATAATGGTCTTAAAAAAATTTTTAAGTTTTTTAGTAATAATTTGACTTATTTTGATTATTTTAAGTTGGAATAAATTTGATAAAGACAATCATTTTAGAACTTAAGCTTTTTTTCCGAATCTTCAAAGTTTTTCAAAAACTTCATAACACCATATTTTTTCGAAAAATTTAAGTTTTTCTTTAAAATTAAGGGGTTACGCTCTATCTTTCTAAGTAGAGTTATTGAAGTATAATGAAATCAAAATGATAATAGGGAAAATTCAAAAAAGATATACAGAAAAGCGAAAATTTGACAAAGAATGGGAGGCAACATATAAAAAGAAACACAGTGAAAGGTGAATTCAATTTTTTTAAATAGAAATCAGATTAAAATGTTTTTTTTTTTTAATTATTATTAAAGAGTGGCAAAAGGGTCTAAAAGGAGCAATTTGTCCAAAGGGATGTTGCACAGAATACGTAGAAAAATTAACTACTTTTCAATCATGCAGTTTCGAAAAAAAATGCATGCATGCCACGCCGTCTATTCACGAAAAGAAGAAAATAGTTTAAATAAAAAACTCAAACAAAATTTTAACTCTTAGAAAATACACCTAAAAATACTGAGAAGAAAGAAAAGTATAAGAAGAGCGAAACAACAGCCAATTAATAAAAATCATTATAAAAAATTTATTTTAACCTTTGGCAAATTTGAAACCAAAATATGGAACAAAAGAATGCCTAACAATGCAAATCAGGATTATGCTGCTCCTAAAACATTGATTGAATCGTTACAGGCTGAAAAAAATTATGATGTAGACACGCCAAATAAAAAGCAGCCAATATGGAATCTAAAATTTCCAAATGGTATCAAAATAATATAATTCTATACAAAAGCCATTTCACGCCTTTTTAACACATTATGTGTTATGAACAATCGTCAGTTTGCGCTTCGGGGCTATATAAAAATTGTAAGTTGAAAAAGATTCCTGCTAATAGCACAAATTTAAATAATGTATGTAAGTGGTACAAATGGTAGATTGTCAACTAGGAGAATAAGAAAGACTCTCATGTGAAATATGACGTGAAGGTTTTTAAAAAATTGTGAACGTTTCTTTGTTGTCTTCGTTAAAAAATCAATTTCAATGTGACATGCAAAAATTAAAAAAAAAAAAACATAATTTTAATATGAAAATTCGATATAACGCTTATCGCCTTTGCAAAGAAAATTTAAATGCAAATGAAGCTGTAATTCATATAAGCCCTATTCACGATTTGGTGCAAATGGTCTTGCACCATTGCAATGCTAGACCATTTGCACAAAATCGTGAATAGGGCTATAGATTTCTCCGAAAATTGTGCGACTGCAAAAGTACTTATGCTTCACTTTGATGCCTCGCTTAATCAATTGTCCCTTCAGACTGGATTAGTTTCCATTAAAAGCCTCGATAAACCTATTTGCTTCTGCACAATTTCGCCTTACCTTTTTAGTGCCCCAGCACTATATGGATACAATTGGATCCAATTTTAGATTACACAGTGAATCAATAAATTTCAAATGTTGAATGGATGATGTATTGATGTGCAACATTTTTTACAAAAACCTAATGATATGTTTTGCATTCGTTTTCACGGTGTAGTCATAAATCGAATAGAGGCTTCATATAACACCCAAAAGCGGGTAAGGGGGGTTGGTGGAGTGTTGCTGCCTAAGTATTTTTATTGACAAATGGAAAGTTGCATTAGTTTCGCCTGTATTAAAAAAAGGTAATAAGTGTAATATTTCTAATTATAGACCCATCCCTAAGCTCTCAACTATATCAAAACTTTTTGAAAGCATTGTCAAAGACAAAGTATTTTTTGCAGTAAAAAGATTGATCTCTCCGAATTAACATGGTTTCGTGTTGGTTCGCTCAACTGTAACCAATCTTGCAGTTTTCACAAAATATTGTATCACTTCATTTGAATCAGGCTGCCAAGTTGACACTATATACACCGACTTCTCGAAATCCTTTGACAAAGTTTTGCATAGTATTCTGATTTCTAAGCTGTTAAAAATGGGTTTCCATTCTACGTTTCTGCAATGGATCGAATCATACCTCCATCAAAGATGCTGCTGCTTGATGGAGTAAGGTCAAAGTCTTTCATAGCAACATCTGGTGTCCCTTAGGGTAGTATACTTGGTCCCTTACTATTCTTACTATTTATTAATGACGTGGGGGACTGTTTCTCTAGAGTAAATTATCTTTTATATGCTGACGACTTGAAATTATATCTTGCCATTAGAAATTCATCGGACATTAACATCTTACAATCTGAACTCAATAATTTCGTTAATTGGTGTACAGCCAATCATTTACATCTTAATTAAAACAAATGTTCGCATATTAATTCTCTAAAGGAAATATTGGATCTTTTAGTTATTTTTGACTCTTGTCTTTCATTTGTGCAGCAATTACAATTACATTATTCCAAAAGCTTACTCCGTTATGGCATTTGTTCGCCGAAATAGTTCTGAGTTCAAGGACCCATATACACACAAGTTGTTATATAGTTCTTTTGTCCGCTCAAAGCTAGAATATGCAGCATTTATTTGGAACCCGTTCTATGCTGTACAATCCAACCGTATCGAGCGTATTCAAAAAATTTTCATTAAATACGCTTTGCGATCCCTAAATTTTGTGGAACCACTTCTATCCTATAATGCGCGATGCTTGCTTTTGAGCTTAAAATCGCTTGAAACTAGAAGAGCAACTCTCTCATTAATGTTTGTATATGACATTATTTGTGGCAATATTGACTGCTCGTATTTATTAGAATTGATTACTTTTAAAGTACCTGCACGGAATTTGCATCTTCGTCATACATTTAACGTAAATCTCCACAAAGCTAATTATGCCTCAAATGAACCCATTACCAGGGCTTTAACGATATACATTCTGTCAAATAAGTACCCGGAAATTCTCATTTTAAATTTTCCCTCTGAGAATATTTCAAAAAATATTTTTCCCAGGTTGGCACAACTGTCAACCACTATTCTGTGAATTTTTATTGCTATGTGTCATTTAGTTTGGTTACGGCGTCATTAAGAACAAGTCAACAAGTCACACATGTACATACGAGAACAAAATGTGTGTGTATATTTATTCGTGGCAGAATTATTTGTTGGTGTTAAACGTATGGAGATCGACTATTCCATACAAGCAGAGAAGTCGCCGTAGCAAACACAGGCGTTTGATAGGTTTTGCATTCGGTTAGTTAAATTGAATTAAAATTAAATATTTTTTAAATATAAAAACAATACAAAATGATAAGTAATAAGGAATCTAGGTTTTAATAAATGTATAAAGAAAATGTAGTGATAATAATAGCAAACCACGGCATAATAAAAATTTTGCTTTGTGCATTAACCTTAGAAAGGCAACACTTTTTTATCTATGCAAATAGCAAATATGTTAAACAGAAAAAATCAAACTTATTTAGGTATTATAAAATCACTTATTTACTTCAATAAAAAACATTTTTTCTTATTTTTAATAAATGCAGTTAAGGCAAATCTCTTTGCGGTGCTTTTAAAAAGTAGTGGGGTGACTAGTCAACCCTGTTGCCTTTCTAAAGTTAAATGCGGATAGCACTTATCTTCGCCTGAGAATTGATTTGGCGTATGTGTGTACAAATTCATATACCTATACGCCAAATCAATTCTCAGGCGACGTTATGTAAAATTTTCACATCTAATAAAATTTCAAATCGACAGGAAGAAAAACTTATGGCGCGGAAAAAAAGATGCAATTACAGCTGCGTATATGCGAACATATCGTGTACGATGCATTGAGTAAAAGAAAAATAATGCAATTACGATTTGGTGCAATTGCAAAATATTTTTGCTATCACAACAACCAATATATGCGATATGGAATAAAAATTTGCATTTGCAATGATGTAAGACCATTTGCAATTTATAGTGAATTGGGCTATTATATATAAAAGATAATGATATCTAATAAATTTTTAAGTTTATAAAAGAATTGTTTTAGTTTGAATTATTTATCTACCATATAGATTATACATCAAATCCCTATAAATGGCTATACATATGTAAGCTTATGTATATGGCATTCAGTTGGCTTAACTGTTTACACATCAAATATCCTGAAATAAATAATTTTCATTGTTGTGGGGAAAAGTTTTAAAAAGGGTGCCACTTCAAGCACAGTTGAAAAATTACGTACTAAATATAAAGTTGCTAATAATTTGCTTATGTTTCTATAACTTCATAATTCTAAAACCTTTGTAAAGGCTTTTTCACATAGAAAAATAAAAAACTTTTTAATAAAGACATCTTAGTATGATAAAAATAATGATATTCTATAAATATATGCTTATTTGTGTTATATAATTTTTGGATATTTTTGCACAGTTTGTGGTATTTTAAAAATTGGTTATGGACAGCATTGGGCGTTTTGTTGAATTCAAACCGAAATTGATGGAAGAAGCTTCGTGTATTTTACCGACCATTTACATTGTGCGAACGAACAAAGAAATCTACGTTCAGAAAAGTTTCAGTTAAATCGAATTGGTTTTTTTCAAGTTATATTGATAAAAATTTTGTAACTAACACAAAAAATATTGTAGAATGGATAAATTTTGGTCCTATTAACAAAATATGTTTGTAAAATTTTAACAAAACATTTTTGGTCAATTTTAGTGGGAAATTTTGTAATTTGTTTTTTTCAGTGTGGCATTCAGTTGGCTTAACTGTTTACACATCAAATATCTTGCGTGCCTTGCACACATCCATTTTATTTTTATTTTTTCTACTGTAAACTAAGAATTCTATGGCTAAATAACTTGTTGCAGAAAATTTATGATACATTACTTAGTTACCGCACTAAAAAGCTCTGCTATTATTTATTTTTTCTAAAAATTTCCTAATTTTCAAAGTCAATTTCATAAAATGCAGAATATATTAGTATTTTTGGTATTTCAAAATAAACTTTTGCCGTGAGAGTTGATTTAAATTATTCAATAACACACGAATAAATGAGGCTGTAATTTTTTCTTTCAATGTAGTTTTTTTATCACCTTTTGGTGGAAATAAATAAGGTAACACTCTTTACATAATATCAAAGCCGATTACAGTTAAATTAAAAAAACATTAAAAATAGCGTTTTAGAAAAGTTTCCAATGGTTGTTTCGAATTCTTCATAAATGGTTTACTTTTTCACAGTCTTGAAGTTGAAATTAATTAAACTTAATGAATGTCAATTTTTCATCACAAAAAAAGCATTTTGTTTGCAAATAACCCATTTAGCGAATTAAGTGTTTATACGCAGTTATTATTTTCAAAAAATCTATTTTTTTATATATTTGATTATATTCATGTCGATCCGACAAATATTATTGAAGTAGGTGCAAGTTGAAAAACAAATCACTATAGCCCTATTCACGATAAGTTGCAAATAGTCTTGCATCATTGCAAATGCAAATTTTTAATGCATATCACATATATTTATTGTTGTAATAGCAGACATAACATATTTTGCATATGCAACGATGCAAGACCATTTACACCAAATCGTGAATAGGGTTTATGCGTAAAGAACTTTTGCAACTTTGAACGCGTTTTTCTCAAAACTCTGTTTTCAAAGTCGGCGAGGAAGATTACTCGAAAACGGCTGAAGCGATTTTTTAGTAATTGATCGTCATTTTACAATTTAACAATAAAATTGTTAAAATGAAAATGCAAAATTTTCTATAATGATCGGCGGCGGCGCAGGGCTCTAATTAAAAACCCCTTGAAGTATGCAAAGAAGAAGAATTTTTACTTCACAGCTCATCATAATTAATAAAATTTAATAAATTTTTAAGTCTGGTCTTATTAGACATAATAGTTGCTTGTCAGAACAGTTATATACAGTGGAGGATAAAAGTCTACATATACCACCTGCACCCAGAGAAATACTTACTTGGTTCTAAGAAAAACGGCTATAAAATTGAGGAAAAATGGGAATGATTTGGCGCCATAGAAACGGTGTCCTAATTTAGATATATAAAATTTCTTTGAGTTGAGGAAATATTTTTCAAATATGAGAAATTGTATATTATTTAGGTAAAATTTTCCTCAGTTTGAGGAATAATTTTCCATAGATTAAAGTCAATTTACTTTTTGGAAAAGAAATCCTCAATTTATAGAATATTTTATACAATGTTGTTTTAATTAAAAGGCATAGAAATCATGTTTTTTTATTTGTATTCATTAATTATTTTATTTTTAATAAAAATTAAGATTCATACGTATTTTTACAAACACTACATTACATCGTCGCCTTGAAATGATCAAAAGATTCTTATGGCCACCAAAAAATTATAAATTGAACTTTATTGAAATTTATATCTTTTGAATATATTTTATTTTTTTCACAAAATATATAGATATATATTTTTTCAAAAATTATATCAATAGACACAAACCACTTCGATTGAAATAGAGACGCCGACTTAAAAATTTAAAAGAAAAACAAAGCGTATAGATTATCTGCTAAGGCCAAAAGAGTAAAGCTAGTTTTTTGTATATACAAAAATTTTGTATGGAGAACATTTTTGGTATATTCGTCTCTTTCTTACATTTTCATTTTTTATGCAAAAATAGTATGTAAGTTTAATTACCTAATTTTAAATAAGGTAATTTGTTCTTTTATGGTATTTTGATACTTTTGTTTTGCAGCCAAATGGTGCTTGAATTTTTATATACTGGTGCGACTAAATTTTGGAAAAAACAGGTTTATGGAAACGTCCATTGTTCCATGCGCATTTATGTTAACAATGGACCAAGTAATACATAAAAGCTCTTGAGTTAAAATTTTATGCAGAGACGCGTTGTAAGGACTAAGTTTTAGAAAAAAATTATATTTGAAGATGCCCATTTACCACACCCCTATTTTCTTGTGTTTTATTTACTTTTTTATTTTTCTTTTCTTCAATTTTAGTTTTAACAATTTCATTGAAACTTGGGATTTGATTTCAATTGGTGGGCAGCACCGCAATTAAATTTCCTAAAATGAAGAAAAAACTTACTTCAAATTGAACACCATGGTTGCATGAAAGGAGCACATTTTTCTTCATTTTGAGGAAAATTTACATAAACGAGAGAAATTTTCGTGGATTTAAATTGAGGAAACTTTTTCTTTGTTCTAGAGATGGGTATTTTTCTGGGTGTATTGATACTCAAGGGGAACCCACTAAATATTGAAAGTGGCATGAAATGTTATTGCTCATGCTAAGATAGTAGGGAGGGGTAACGCAGAGAATTTTTGTGCGTTGATACCATGACGCAAGCGCAATCTTCTGTATCAGCGCAGTGAGTTAACGAAATTGCGCAGTATTTACAGTATTTCTTTTTTTTCGGAAATCGGTGTGTATTTCAGCCACATCTGTTCCTTGTAAGCGAATATTTTTCCATGCATAAAAGATAGGAAGCTTCGAAAATATCGCCAGTTGTTTTCTTAAATTATAATTAAGGATTGGGGCCTGATTCGGAAAAATGACATCAAGAATCATTTTTCTAAAGCATACACACTGTCTCATGTACTAGACTTTGAAATAACGAACTGTTATGTAGTAATGAGAAAAACACAACAACAAATAAGTATACAATATTCTCTATTCAGTGAAGATATTTGGAATCAAATCTACAATTCTGGGTTACAATTTCAAATATTAGTAGCTTATATAGGATATTGAACAGGGACATAAGAGTTATAACCAATATTGGAAAAAATCACTAAATAATTATTAAATTATATTTTTTTTAAATTTATTGCGAATAATTATTTTAAATGTCCAATACTTTTTTAGTCTTTCATAACCATTATAAACAAAAAAGTATTTTTTTTGTTATTCATAATTGTTATAAAAATGACAATATTTTATTATTATAAATAAGAAAATTTTTTTTGGTTATTCATAACCAATATTAATAAGAATTTTTTTTTGGTTATGTAAGTGCCAATGCCAATGTAAGTGCTTATACACAAATCATTCATAGAATAACGTTCAATATGTGAAATGGAAGCTAAGCGAAAATTGTATTTATATGCACAACCAAAAAACAAACAAAAATATTTATAATGGTTATAAAAGACCAAAAAGAATATGGTTGTTTTTTAATTGGTTATGAATAACCAAAACAAAATTTTCTTATTTTAATTGGTTATGAATAACCAAAAAAAAAAAATTCTTATTTATAATAAATAAATTGGTGACATTATAATGATATAGAAGTAATTTTTTTAAAAGCAATTATTTTTGTCACAACCAATTTAATCTTAAACAAAACATAACAATTATTTTGGGTCCCTGATATTGAAAGATTAAGAACTATCACTAAGATCACTGATCAGGAGTCGTGGCGGATTCCAAAACGGCCGTCTGATGACTACATATATAGTTCTTTACGCCTGTTATACATTATTTAAATGAAACTAAAACATGGAGCAGTAGTCAAGACTTTGAAAATTAACAGCTAGATTTAATTTTCATAGTCTACAAAAAACAATAAATTAGGCTATAATGATTTTTAAGTTTTTATTTAAGATAGTTGATCTCCAACGAAAAACATAAAATGTTTCTCCTAAAATGTGATTTTTAATGATTTTAAAGCAATATATTTTTGTGCAATTAACATAATTCATCTTATTTTTGTGTCCACATATTTTATGTTTGAAATACATAAATGAAAAATTAATAAAAACAAAGAAAAAACGTAATACCATTCTGTTTTTCATATTTATCATTAATTTTGTTCAAATAATGCATAAACCCAATATTGAATATTCTTTTGCGCTATTGTTTTAATACTGAGTTATTGCGCTACAGCATTGTCAATGTGGCTGTTCACACGGGCGCAAGCGTGACCGCCTGTCTGAAAGGGAGAGATAGAGGAAATAGGTAGTTAGAAAAAGACGTTTCTATTTCTTTCTTACTTCCAATTTTTTTTTCTACCTGTCTCTTTCTGACAGGCGTTCATGCTTGCGCCCATGTGAACAGCAACAATAACACTTCGTCTACACCTGCCAGTGCTGGCATGCCAATTGAGAATACGTATTATCTGTCAAAAACAGAAAAATTGTCCTTGGGACGTAGGATCCTGCAAATTATCATACCAATCCATTTCTAACAAAATGTCAGGCACTTCATTTCTAACAATTTTCTCGCTCTGCTCTACTTTGTTTTTTCTCACAAATTTGTAGAAACGTCAAATATTGCCAGCTTATGCAGAATTCATTGGCATCGAGATATGCTTGCCAGTGACTCTGCCAATGAAAAAGGTGTGAGAGTATTAGTGAAAAAGTAGGTGTAGACGCTGGGTAAATGTATGAGCGCAATAACGTAACACAGCGCTGCGTTACCCATATGTATGTTAATTTTTTGTTTTGCTTATGAATTTGCCGTTATGTTGTTATTGAAGTTTTTTTTTGGGTTTTTTATGAATAGTCATTGTTTAAACTACAAACCTAATTTTCACTTTAGATCCTTTAGTTTTACAGAAACGGTGTAGTGTATGTAGACTTATGTCCGTCCTTCACTGTATATATTATTTTTTTAACTGAGGTTAGAGCATCCTTATAATTGAATCGAAGAATCATTCCTTAAAGAACTGTTCCTTAAAATCTGACTTTTCTGTATATATAAAATATACAAAAATTAATATATACATATATATAACTCTATTATTTAAGATTTTTTATACATATATATTAACATTTATATATACACAATTCAGCTACATAAAAAAGCAATATACCTTAATTTAGCGCATTTACAATAATTAATTGCATTCAAACTCACATTGGCACACAAATTTGGACAATTTTCTTAACCTTCAGCCGAATTTATATAAATAAGGGTTAAAATGAAAAACAACCTAACTTACCTTAAGATGGAAAATATTTTTTACAATATATTTTCGATTATAAATAAAAAACTGGATCGAATTTTAAAATAATTTTTTAAATTATCAGCACTGTTCAGAAACCCGTTTCTGTTTGGAAACGGAATTGATTCCGATATTCCGTGCTCTGCGATCAGATTTTCGGAATTGCTATCGGATTAAATTCGATTGTAGATGTTCTGACATCCGATTTTATAAAATTTCAATCGGATTCAATCCAATTTGAATCCGAATCGGATTTCAATTTCGTTTCCGAAGCAATTCCACTTCGGATGTCAGAACAGGCCTGTATAAACCGTTTCAAGAATGGTTTTGATTAGAATCTTTTGAAACAGTGCTATAGTTTCTTTAATTTTTCTATTCAAAGCTAATAAACTCGGCTGACAAGAAAATAAACTTAAGCTGTTTTTCCTTTTTACCACAGAAATTAAAGCAACCATAGTAAAGGAAAGTGAATATTTTTTTACCTCTATATCTATCTTCTTCTATCTATATATATAAAATAGAGGCTGTTAAATGTTTAGTCCTAATAGGTTTCTATATTACGCAACGGATTGTCATGAAATTTAGTATGTAATTGCTTTGGACATTTGTCGAGTTAAGTCGATATTTATTTTAAGTTAATTTCAAGTAGTTTCTTTAATATAGACCATTATTTGGACCAAAGTCAGATTGTTTATAAAATTTAGCTACTTAATGCAAAATGCTGCTTAAACTATAAGAGGTATATAAAAATTATGTATAGAAAGATTATAGATCTTAATGTTTGCTAAAATAAAGTCGGTGGTGGCATACAGCTAAAGTTAATAGTTTACCTGTAAAATGCATTTTTATATTAAAAATTTGTTCGCTTTACATTTGTTATTGTAAATATTTATGTTTTTCCTAGAACTAATAACAATGATTTTTATTTCATTTCTTTTCATTTCTCCTCTAAATCGCTCCCTGTGATTTCCACCACACAAACACAAAGCAGAAAAGAATGCGTATGAGCTTTGCGTTTGAAATTCTTTTTCATTTGCATGAATGTAACTACATATCACTAATTTGATCACAATATTTTATAGTGGTGTGTGGATGAGTTAGTTAGAAGGAAGGGTAAAGTAGTGAATATGGGAAGGAATTGTATAATAGTGAGTTCGAATCCCACTCGGGGCGATCAAAAAATTTTTTATATTTTTTTTTCGGTGTGGTGGAAAAAAAAAATAAATATACAACAAAAAACAAATACCGACAAAGGTGAATATAAAACATGCAAACACTCAAAAGGAATTATTATATATTACTAATGTGATCACATTATTTTGTGTGGGTTTGTGGCTTAGTGAGTTAAAAAGGAGATTAAAATTGTGATTGTTCAAAGATATTGCAAGTTCTTTTGGTGTCATGAGTTCGAATCCCACTACAGGTGAACCCACTAAGTGATTCTTTTTTTAATACACAAGTAATTAATTTTTTTATACTATTATATAAAACTGTAACTTGATTTTTGGGTATATTTCCACAACCAGAGATTTAGTACAAGGATGTTAATTGGCAATGTAACGCTGTAGGAAAAAGGTATGTGAAATTGAAAAAAGGGGACATGGCATCTTCTATATAATCTGAGTTTTAGCCATGGAATATCTCAGTATTCGTTTGTGGCACGTCTCTAAAAAACGTTATTTGTCAATGGTATTCTATGAAAAAATATAGATAGGCGTGGCCTTTTCCGTTCAACTCTAATGCTTTTATATATATTTCTTAGAAACTATTTTTAGTTCAGTACTAAGATTTGGAATGATAATATGATTTGTCAATGGAATTTGGTGGGTTAAATATGGGTAGACTTGAGTTAGTGACTGCTACACCTTGGTTTTATACGGTATATTTCCTAAATTATTTATGGTAGAAGAGCATTGATTGCCAATGGAAAATGCCAGAAAAAAAAATTAATGGAATAAATAAAATATGCGTGACACCTCCCATGCAAAGAAAATGTTTGAAACTGTATACCTGAGAAACCATTGCAGAGAACACACTGGCAGTTTGTGTGTGAAGGCCGAGGGTTAGTAGTAATCGTTGGGCAGAATGTGGAAGTGTTTTGGCATACAAAGGAAATGCTTCAAATGGTATATATATATATCTCTGCCTTATTTTGCTAAAGCTCTAACATCAGTTTTTCAGTATAGAGTTTTCAATGGATTATGATAAAAAATGTGCCCTGTACCGAAAATTTTAGAAACCTACACTGAAAACTTGCAATCTTTTCTTTTAGTTTAAATTACAAATTCTCGAAACAGTACTCCAAATACAAAAATGGTTTTTGCTTCTCCTGTAAAATTTGAAAAAGCGTGTTAATTAAATTAAGGAGACAAGAGCATTGCTAGGGTTCAAAAAATCTTTTTTTTGCACAAAAATTTTCCTTATAGTGTCTAGAATAGGTATCAAAAATTTTATAATATAATATAAGTGCGTATATTATCAGTGCCTGAAGAATTTTATAGTCCCGCGACAGCTGCACTATTCTTTAAGCCCGTTTTTCTCGAAATATACTTTTTCAAATTGGCGGGTGTTCTAACTTTTGAAATAGTTGATGGATTTTGTACCACCTAAGTTCATTTTGTTCAAAAATATTTTTTTATAAGATAGGCTATTATTACGATCGCAGGTTGCTTAGTTTTTTTTTTACAGCTCCTAGAAGGGGACATTTTGCGGCAAAATCCGTTTTTTTTTAATTAAAGTTTTAAAGAGTAATTTTTTTATTATTATAGCTTCATAATAGTTTATTCTACAGAAAATTATGTGTATTTTTAGATTTTTATTGATTTTTTTCTTCTGGAGCACCCGGAGGACTTCTATAACACCCGCCGATCAAAATGGCAATTTTTTTGGTCGCCATCTACAGGAAAATTATTGAACCAATTGAAAAATAAATAATTTAACTATAATTAAATTTATTATAAAATAATCATTTCTTTCGACTCGAGCAATGGACATGTCCCCTTAATATTGTTGAAATGAAACACCTGTTTCTGTGCCTTTTTTTGTGTTAAAATTTTTACATAGACAATAGTTTATATAATTTGCTGGCTCTAATTATAATGATGTACTAAACTTTTTACTATCAAATTTTTGAGATACTTTCATTTGAAAATTTTAAAAAGTTCTAATCACTTAAAAAAAAAGAAACTCACAGCAGAATTTTATAAATAAATTTTGGTCGGTATTTGACTCACAATAAATTAAATCAATTAATCCATGACAAGCACAGCCTGTATTTCACGCAGTTTACAAGATATCCTGATGTATTTAAATGTACTAAAATCCATTTAATTCAGGAACTAGTGTAATTTATTATTTTTTTTTACCATTTAGTTTTATATTTTTGATTTATTATAGAAAATGGGTCAAAAGACTATTCTTCGACTTTACATCAGAATATCTTGTAAACTACATAAAATACAAGCGGATTAATTAATTATAATGTTTTGCCATCAATACAAACACACACTTTTATATTATAAATTCGTCATGGTTGGAAGAAGTATGCGCTTACTGTGAATATTGTTTTAGAACTTGCTATACTTTTGGTATTAAAAAGCACGCTGAACAGTGTAGTACAGTATAAACTATCACTAAAAAATTTTAAACTTATTACATTTTATCTTTACTATTTTTCTTCATATTCCTCATTTCACATAATTTTAATTGAAATAATTTTTATAGAAAATGTCAAGCTAAATCAATGGAATGAGGATATCATTCCATCTTTAAATTCTAAATCTTTATTCTTTTAAAAACAATTTGTTAAAAAAAAAAATATTGCCGCTCTATTCTGAATGTATAATATTTATATATCTATTATGTATTTTCTCATATATATTTTTTTTAAATGGTGTAGGCTTTTGCGTGGTTTAGTGATCTCTTAGTGGAACATGCAGAAATATTTTGGTCACTTTTTGCCGTGGATATGGATCGTGTACTCTTAGAACAAGCACCAGATACATGGGACTCATTTCCATTATTTCAAATACTTAATGATTATTTGCGAGCTGACGGTAAGATTATACTTTATTTTTTAAATAGTTAAGTCTTAAAGCGTGATTACTTGGTTTAACTTAGGTTGACAACCAAGTCCGTATTTAGGGGGGAGGTTTTGGGGGTTCTGACATCCCCTCCCCCCCCCGAAATGTAGAAAATTTATTTTAATTTTTGAGATTAATTGACAATGGATGGAAAAAAGTCGAAATAAAATCTATTTAACGATATTTTTACTTCGATCGGTTTTTTTTTTTTTCTAAAAAGTCGAATATAAAAAATAAATTTGAAATCTTAGTTACACTATACGATCAAATCCGATTTGTTTTCTTCGACATGAGGTTTGACTACGGATTCAAAAAGAGAAGATGATACTGAGCACTCCTGCATTCATAGTTTTTCTAGGTCAGTAACTGTTTTTGGTTTAAAGTTCCGTCCTGAATCAGTTTGAAAAGTTTAAAAATTAATAAAAAATAGAAAAAATTATCGGATCCTTGTAAAATTAGACTTGTTTGAACCCCATTTTTTTCCTAAAACGTGACGTGATGGGAGGTTTTTGACCTCAGATTCGTGTTCAACGTAAAAAATTCTTTCGCAAAAACTAGGAACCATCTTATTAGCAAAACCCATGCAGTTTTAGGAGACAATCTGAAAATGTAATTAATTTTTAACCCATTAACTCAGAGCACCACGACTAGAAAGATATCTTTCAAAGCTGTGACTTCACGAATTTAGGGAATATAAGCCAACCTCACCCGGGTTCATTTTCATTGATAATGGTCCGAATTCCCAATGCTGATCATTTGAAAAAAAAATGCCTCTACTATTTTTTTGAGGTTGGGTACATCATCAGTAGTGGGAAGTCAATGAGTGAACGAAATTATGTCCTTCACGATAAAAAAATGCATTTGAATGCACATTGAATAATATTTATTTGAAAAAATTTAATTTGATCATTCTATGAATTTGAGGTTAAGATTAAAAAATATTGGAAAATTTTTCGTAAACTTTTAAGATATTTATCTACTTTTATCCTTAGTCTGATAGGGTCCATCAAATATATCATCGATTTAATTTATTGTATTTAAAAATCAGTTTGATAAAAATTATTTATGAATATTTTCTTCGAATGAAAACTCCCCCGCCCCCCCGAAAAAAATTTCTGGCTACGGCCCTGTTGACAACAATGCACACTACGGATAAATGCACACTGATTTTTTCCCGTGTTTTTGTGTGCATATTCGGGTTTTGCATTTATGCAAAACTCGGATAAGTGCACAAATATTGAATTTATACAAACATTGAATAAAACATTGGATTTTGGATTAATATGTCAAAACCAGTTTAATTTGAAAGAAAAACCTTAAAAAAAAACCAATTACAAAGTTTCTTTTTCATGTTTGATTTTATTCGTATTAGACATACATAAAAGTTTTTGTAAAAGTTTAAAAATCAGTTCAGTTAAAAAAAAAGATAACACACAAAAAAAAAGAATCTTAAAAAAATATGAAATCACTAAATTTTATATCATTGAGGTATACATGTGTGGTTACAAGTTTTTCTGTTCAAAATTATAGCGCACTTAGTACTGACTATGTTCAAAGCTGAATAACTTCGACATAAATCCAGAGAAATTCATCGGGTCTTTTTTATTGTGAAAGTCTATTTTATTTTTTTTTTGGTTTGAGAAATAAAAATGATCACTATAAACAAAAAACAAAAAGTTTAAAAAATTTGTTTCGAAAGACGTTCGGATTTAGTGTGCCAAAGTTATAGCGCACTTGAACTATTTAAATACTAATATTTTATTAGGAGCATCAAATTTAGTTTTTAATATAAAGAAGGGTTACCCCTTTATTTGTTAACATATCAATATATAAATTATCTGATTTGAGGGATCCCTAATAATATTCAGTGAATTTATGGCTCAAAAACAAAGCACGTCTCACTTCCTTAATTAATTAGTTCAAGTGCGCTATAATTTTTGGCACATTAAAGACTTTCGAAAAAAATTTAATTTTTTTTTGTTTTTTGTATTATAGTGTTCATTTTTGATTATTAAAGTAATATAGAATAAAATAGACTTTCACAATAAAAAAGACCCGATAGATTTCTCTGAATTTATGCCGAAGTTATTCAGCTTTGAACATAGTGAGTACTAAGTGCGCTATAATTTTGAACAGAACTTTATGTTGAACTTTCTAAAAAACTTTAAAAACTTAAAAAAATAAAAATAACATTTTTGCAAATTTTTAGTTCATTAAGTTCAATAAACAACAAAACTAAAAAATTTTAATCATATAAAAGAGTGACTAAACAAGTTTGGTTGAGAGGATTAAGCTGATGAGGAGCAAAGTGATTGAGAATTCACTAAGCCATATGTGGTGAAAAAGTCAGAAATCCTTTTTTGAACCAAATTTTTGATCTGCAATGTTTTCATTTTTTTCCAACGATGCAATCGCTTCAAAACCATCTAACCCCATTGTAATGGGTTAGCCCTGGCCCATGTCTAGCACTAATAGCTTCATACAATTCTTTCGTTGAATTGTTAACAAACGCGAAATTGTGAGATTGACTTCTTATTTTTCAGCCAGGGCCTTCCGACTGCAGCCGGCTTTTAAAGTCTCAATTAATTTCAGCTCTTCTTTAACGTCAATGTGTGTTTGGAACTCATGGTTATCAGTATGAAATACATTGAATTATGTAGTCAATTTTTATTTCAAAACTATTTGAAAATGTAGGTTACTCACGAAAAACCAAATTTCTTTCAGCACGCGAAGCAAATGAACCAAACATGGCAGAAGAATTAAGAAGATAGATGCATTTTGACAAGTAAGAGAAACTTTGACAATTGGGAAAACATTTGTTTTGATACTATTCTTCTTTTTGCAACAGAGTTGTATTTTCATAGTTAAATTTTTAGGTGAGAATTTATAAGAAAATAATTTGCATAGTATTGCATGAACATAGGGAGAATTAGTTGTTGCTTTTTATATTATTTTTTAACTCTTAACATCTTCAAGGTATTTTCTAATAAAAAAAACTAATTTTAATAACATTATTTGTAAGTTTTTTATAATAATAAAAGTAGTATTAATAATCTACTATTAACTCACTCTTTTCTACCCATTTAAAAAAATGCACCTCTAAAATGTTCCTCTTACTTGTCAAAAATTCAAAATGGCTATTGTTTGAAAAAAAGCATCTACCTCTAAATACTTTTACCATGGAACCAAACGCAAATAACATCAGCTGATTTTCTTTTTTACATTTCTCTTTAATTGCTCTATTCTATATGTAGAGATGGACTCAAAAAAAAGTATCAAAATTGTGCATTTTGTCTACAAAATTGGACTAAAAAAGTACTTTCAGGTTTGAAAAAATGGTGCACGTATGCGTGTTGCACTTATCAGAGCATTTTTTCATACAGAAGTATAAAAAAGGCTTACGGCTTCAAAACATGTTGCACTAATGCGGTTTTTGCATTTATCTGTGTTGCACTTATATACGACATAAATATATATTTTCATTAAGTACATTTTAATTTTTTTTTCCATTACCCCTTTTCTTTGCCTTTGATATAACAACCCTGTTTGCAAAATACTGCAATGGATCCCTATTCACAACTAGGGTAGCCAGATGTACTGATTTAATCAGTACATATTCTGACTTTTTTTTTAAATACTGATTTTTTAAATCTTGAAATCAGTACGAAAATGTATTGATTTTGTATTGATTTTTTCAAATTAATATCTTAACAGTTTTTCTGGTTAACCTTAACGGTATTAAAATCGTTTTTGCAAGCAGTCTCACCCTGTTTATTTCTTTTTCTGATTGTTCATGAAATGAAATACATACCAAAGAGGCTATATTCTAAAAAGGTTGCAATTCGCTCAGCAACATTTTACCGTTCATTCTTCAGAAACCACATATGGGTTAACCGACCGATTCTTTCGTCTCCGACCGAAAATAACTCAAACCATTGAACAAAATACGTTGGATCGAGCAATTTGCGTTCAACCATACTTAAATATGTTAACCACATTAGCTAAGCAATGTGAATGTTGATATACATAATATTTGAATGAATATGAATGCAAATGAAATTTCCACATTAATGAATTCTTTCTTATTCGGAAAAACTTGAAGAAAAACGTAAGTACAGTTCGTCGAAAATTTTTATTTTATAATTGATTTTTTTATTGATTTGATATTTATTGGGTAAACGTAAGTAAGTTTTATTTTATAATTGATTTTTTTATTGATTTGATATTTACTGGGTACCTACATATGTATATTATATTTATATTGTATAAAAATCATAAGTCATCGAATTATTAAGTATATTATTATTTATTCACTTTGTGTAAATAAATTTATTTTTATTACCATACATTTGAAGTCTTTTAATAGACATTTTATTTTCAATCATCATTTTCTAGCAATATTGTTGGGATAACAAGCAAACATAAAGTTATAAATCCAATCCAAATACAAAAAATTTCTAAAGGTCATTGGTTTTATGTTAACATTCATGAGAAAAAATGTAGATAGAATGTTGGAATGCATCTAAAATGTTATCTAACTCAAGTAAACCAAATGAAACATTGAAATAATGTACTACAAATGTCAATTAACATTAGCTAACAACAGTATAAATACTACAAATGTTAACTAACATTGGTAGAGGTATGAAATTAACCTTTAAGAAAAGAAATGGAACGCAAAAACAAAATGTTCTGCACAGTTATACATACATACCTTGAGCAGAAGTGCCACTAATACCTTCTGTTGAATTTATAAATTTGACAATGATATTAAAATGAGGTTATGGCTGTGAGAGTAGCATGTTAGCTTTTGATCTGGTGGATCCGAGTTCGAACCCACCAAGGGTTTTTTACTTTTTTATGTGTAAACATTTTAGATCACGGTATGGGTAAAATTTCAAATGTTTAAAATGTAAGAATAACTGTAACGTAAGATGTAAGATAACGGTAACGTCCAGTTCCCTACTCGCTCGCACTACTGCGCGGCATGACTGTGCTACTCTAAACAGCAAAGAGAAGAGAGAAGAGAAGAAGAGAGGGAAAAATTATAATACGAGCAGAGTTTGTTTGTTTATGTTTCGATCAATTTACTCACACATATATGTACATACGAAAACAAAATGTGTGTGTCCATTTATTCGTGACCGAATTATTTGTTGGTGTTAAACGTATGGAGATCGACTATACCATACAAGAAGAGAACTCGCAGTAGCAAACACAGGCGTTTGATAGATTTTGCATTCGGTTAGTTAGATTGGATTAAAATTATAAATAAAGAATCTAGGGTTCAATAAATGTATAAACAAAATGTAGTGATAATGATAGCAAACCACGGCATTATAAAAATGTTGCTTTGTACATTAACCTTAGAAACGCAACACTTTTTTATCTATGCAAATAGCAAATATGTTAAACAGAAAAAATCAAACTTATTTATTATAAAATCACTTATTTACTTCAATAAAAATATATTATTTCTTATTTTTATTGAATGCAGTAAAGGCAAATCTCTTTGCGGTGCTTTTAAAAAGAAGTGGGGTGACTGGTCACCCATGTTGCCTTTGTAAGGTTAAATGCGGAAAGCACTTATCGTCGCCTGAGAATTGATTTGGCGTATGTGTGTACAAATTCATATACCTATACGCCAAACCAATTTTCAGGGGACTTTATGGAAAAATTTTTACATCTAGTAAAATTTCAAATCGACAGGAAGAAAAACTTAAAGCGAGGAAAAAAAGATGCAATTACAGCTGCGTATATGCGAACATATCGTGCCCGATGCTTTGGGTAAAAGAAAAAAATGCAACTACGATTTGGAGCAATTGCAAAATATTTTTGCTATCACAAAAACAAATATATGCGATATGGAATAAAAATTTACATTTGCAATGATGCAAGATCATTTGCAATTTATAGTGAATTGGGCTATTATATATAAAAGATAATGATATCTAATAAATTTTTAAGTTTGTAAAAAAATTGTTTTAATTTGAATTATTTACCTAGCATATAAGATCATACATCAAAGCACTCTATATGGCTATACATATGTGAGGTTATGTATATGGCATTCAGTTGGCTTAACTGTTTACACATCAAATATCTTGCGTGCCTGGCACACATCCATTGTTTTTGTTTACCTTTTTAAACTTCTATTGAAATGTACTTAAAAATTATCCTATTCTATATTAGTAGGTATTTTTATACACATGTTACATTTTTTTAAAAATTTGCAAGCAAATGAAATTGTGAAAAAGCTAATTAATAAATTAATTTTCAGCATTTTTTCTAGCACATAAATGAAATACATTTTATATTTTTATAAGAAATAAAGTTTTTATTCGGACACACATTTTTTTAAGGTGTGCACTGAGAAATGCAGTATATTTAAAAATGATTTCAAATAAAGCATGTCTAAAAATCCTATTAGCAGGTATTTTTATATACAGTGATGGTCCAGTATATTTAATAATGTACTGTTCAGAGTCATACGTTATATCGAATATGTAATTTTTTTCCTAATTACAAGCAAAGTAAGAAGTTTAATTAATTTTGCAAACTTTAATTCATTTATTTACAATCAGGGACATATGTAACTGTTATAAGAAATATTTAAAAAAGTTGCAGATATCCATTACTTTTTAGCCCTTATAAATATTTCTTATAGATGACAATTAACTTAACTAAAATTTAAAAAAAAAAAAATTGTTTTTTGGAGTCTCTCTATTTAAAATAATCAAACCAAAATATCAAAATTCAATAAAAACCAGGAAAAAAACAAAAAACATACCAGGGGTTTTGCAGAATTGATAGGTAAAAAATGTCAAAATGCGAACAATAACAACGATAACAATCAATAGATTTATTATATGCGATGTTGTCAAAATGTCTTTGAAATTCGGCAACATCGCAAAAATAATTTATTAAAATGAAGAAATTTCATTTATCGGCATATTTTTAGATATCCTATCAATAAAAAAATTGACACCTTAGAAGATATTAATCAACTAACTAGCTCATGCTTAATGCAGAAATTTTACACTCCAATGAAAGCAGATCTATGGCTCTGGGTGTAGCATATAGATCTAGGGCTCGGGAGTTGTCGGTTCGACTGCCAGTAGTAGCAAACATTTTTTAAATTAAAAAAACAATTTTTTTTAAATCGTAATGGGCAACCAAAAACATTTTTGGTTATATTATTATCATTTTTAAGGAATTTTCATATATATAAAAAAAATGCATAAAATTAATTTATTAATTTGCTTTTTCACAATTTTATTTGTTTACAAATTTAAAAAAAATATAACATGTATATAAAAATGCCAAGGTACCAATAGGATCATTTTTAAATACATTTCATTAGAACTTAAAAAAATATAACATGTGTATAAAAATATCTACTAATATAGAATAGGATACTTTTTAAGTACATTTCAATAGAAGTTTAAAAAGACAAACAAAAAAGTAAAAAGCCCTTGGTGGGTTCGAACTCGGATCCACCAGATCAAAAGCTAACATGCTACTCTCACAGCCATAACCTCATTTTAATATCACTGTCAAATTTATAAATTCAACAGAAGGTATTAGTGGCACTTCTGCTCAAGGTATGTATGTATAACTGTGCAGAACATTTTGTTTTTGCGTTCCATTTCTTTTCTTAAAGGTTAATTTCATACCTCTACCAATGTTAGTTAACATTTGTAGTATTTATACTGTTGTTAGCTAATGTTACTTGACATTTGTAGTATATTATTTCAATGTTTCATTTGGTTTACTTGAGTTAGATAACATTTTAGATGCATTCCAACATTCTATCTACATTTTTTCTCATGAATGTTAACATAAAACCAATGACCTTTAGAAATTTTTTGTAATTGGATTGGATTTATAACATTATGTTTGCTTTTTATCCCAACAATATTGCTAGAAAATGATGATTGAAAATAAAATGTCTATTAAAAGACTTCAAATGTATGGTAATAAAAATAAATTTATTTACACAAAGTGAATGAATAATAATATACTTTAATAATTCGATGACTTATGATTCTTCTACAATATAAATATAATATATGTAGGTACCCAATAAATATCAAATCAATAAAAAAATCAATTATAAAATAAAAACTTTTCGACAAACTGTACTTACGTTTTTTCTTCAAGTTTTTCAGAATAAGAAAGAATTCATTAATGTGGAAATTTCATTTGCATTCATATTCATTCAAATATTATGTATATCAACATTCATATTGCTTAGCTAATGTGGTTAACATATTTAAGTATGGTCGAACGCAAATTGCTCGATCCAACGTATTTTGTTCGATGGTTTGAGTTATTTTCGGTCGGAGTCGAGAGAATCGGCCGGTTAGCCCATGTGTGGTTTCTGAAGAATGAACGGTAAAATGTTGCTGAGCGAATTGCAACCTCTTTAGAATATAGCCTCCTTGGCTTTTGTCACTCATTTCCGTTTTATTAATCCATACGGAATACTGTCCAACCTGTCTATCCTACAGAGTGAAGATTCACTTCACCAAATGTAAAACATACCTAAAATTCTTTTTTCCATTTTATTGTTCAGATAATTTAAGGAATGGACGATTTCATCAACATCTAAGGGATACATTTGCACCACTTGTGGTACGTTATGTTGACCTAATGGAATCTTCAATTGCACAATCGATACACAAAGGTTTTGAAAAGGAACGCTGGGAAAGTAAAGGGTGAGTTTGAAGCAATTTCTTTGGTTTAAACTTCATTTGTATTCATTTTCTCTTAATTTTTTAAATAATTAGATAATATACAAGTGGAAAACTCAATTATGTATTATATAAGTATAATGGTAAAAATAATTTTAATAACATTATTACACAGAATTTTCTTTTTAAACCTATTATACAAAATACAACATGCAAACACAAAATTGTTGATTCTCATTTCCAATTTCCGAGGCATGCGCACTGGTGGAAGTGGGCGTGGCACTTGACAGATCTCGTTCAGTTGTAAAAAGTCGTTAAATGTGATTCAAAGAAGTTAATTGTTTATGAGGTTCCAAAAATTTTCGACTTAAAATTTAAAAAAATAAGAATTTCCTAAAAATGGCCACTGGAAGGCGTGTCTTATGGGCCTGAAAAGAAGCCAGATTTTTAAATATTTTTTAACATTTTTTATACTTTTGTGGTTGTGTTTTCATACTACTATCATATAGCAGGTTGAAACTCGGATCGGGACGATATTTTTTTGCTTTGACTGCCGACTGAAACGTTCGTATTTTTTTTCGTTTCGCCCTGCAACGGTTTTTTTTTATAAGAGTGCCACTCTCACTTTGTAATATGGGTAAATTTATACAACCAACCGGCTTGCCCCATGCCAAATGCTCCTATGCCCAAAATATGTATAAGATTGATTAATCGATATTCTTTGGAGATTTGCAAAAACAATCCATAAATTTTCTATTAGTAATATTGTGCTTTAGTCACTTTCTGCCCTATTGGAACTAAAATTTCTTTTCTTGTACAAATGGTGTATATGGGTGTTCTGATTACTGAACAAGCGTCAGAGAGCGCGAATTTCAATTATTTATTTATAAAAAAGGCAATAAACAATGGTGTTAGACTTACGATGTTTTATGTAAACTGAAATATTATAGAGTGACGTGAATGAAGCACGGTTCGCCTGCACATGTTGAGTATGCAGGTCTGCTTTATAATAAAAAAGTTCTCGCCGCTATCTAGGGGACTTTCAATATTTTCTTCTTCTACTTTCAGAACTTAATCTTTGACGTATGAAAAAATTGTAAATTCACATTCCTAGGGAACTTTATACATTTTGTTGTACTTTTCAGCATGCAGCAGTACTTTTTCAATGGCATCAAACGAGAATTTCGATAGTGAAGACGACGTTTCCACGAAACAACTACTTCTATTTACCGTAAAACACTGGTTAAGTGCAGCACTGATAAATGTAAAAACCGCGTAAGTGCATCGTGTCTTAAAGCCGTAAGCCTTTTTTATACTTCTACCTGAAAAAATGCACGAATAAATGCAAAAACCGCATAAGAAAACCATTTTTTAAACCTGAAACTACTTTTTTAGTTCAGATTTGTATACATTAGGGTGGCCCTTAGCTATAGGTCTTTTTCAAAATTAAAAAAGAAAAAAACGGGCTTTGCAAAACTTCCGCTCCATCGGACAACTTCTAAGTGACCCTCAAACGCCTTGAAGTTGAAACATAGTATACGAAACTATTAACTTCGTTCAAAAGCGGTATAGTCTTCCCTATCTTAAAAATTTCTTGTTTCCTCTTAAAGAAATTTATTTGGACACATCCACGATATTGTGTGAAAACCTCGGAAGGTCAAATTTTTCAAAAGTAAATTCTCACAATTCCTGAAACAATCTGAAAAATATAATCGCCCACAACTTCTATAGGAGAAACGTATTTTTATTTACAAGAATAATATCTATAGAATCAATTGTGAATTTCACAAGAATTTCAACGAAATTCACTTGAAATGCCGAAAGTAACTAAGCAGCCCTCAAACAAATGGTTGTAAACAGGGTAAACAGGGAAAATATGATATATTTTTTTGATATTTTGCATTTTGTCTTCATAACAGCTGCAATATTTCTGTGGTGAAAATGAAAAACAGCATAACTAGAATTAAGATATTTTTGACTATAAAGAATAAAATGCTTTAAGAATGATCTTTAATTTGAAGGTAAAGTCATTTAAAAAAATAGCTGCGTTTTATTCGCCACTTGCTTTTAGTTATGTATAACTAGCAGCAATAATTGTATATGAAAACAACAACAAAGTCGCAGAGATAACACGTATAATTATAGCGTACAGAAATTCTTCTTTTTTGTCTTGTGTCCAACTTAATTTGAAATTCAAAATTTCAACGAAATTCACTCTCGTGTATCCGCACTATATGAGAGAATTTAGTAGCAGTTGGGTATTTTTTTCGATCTTTGGCAACGATTTATGTATTGTTATTATGTTATTGTATTCCTGAATGAGTTTCACATTTTTTCTGCAACGTCATCGACAACTTTCTTCTCAAGTTTTTCAATCCCATTTCTATAATCTTGATCATCTTTCCATGTTGAAGAAATCGGTGCTGATAAAAAATTTCGCAAAGAAAATTTTTGTACCAGGAGTTACAAAAGACGTAAACTCGATGTTTATAAACGAAGAAAAATGATTTTTTTGTAGCCTGCTTCCAATATAATTTAAGCTTTATTTGTTTTAACCGCTGTTGAAACTTTTTATCAAATAATGATAGAGCCACTTTTTGTGTCGAGGTGGGTGACAAATTGTGTGGTCAAAAGCAGTAACCGCTTAAGTCTGAAAATCTCATTTCGAGTAAACACGGTTTGAAGTTAATGTGATTGGTTGCCACTCTAGGTAAGCGAATACCTTTCGTTTTTATAACTTTGTGTTAAAAAACATATTATTTCGGGGATTTCACGTACATGTACATTGGAATAAGAACAACACGATAGCATATATAACTCAATTCAGTATTAAGCCGACTTAAGAGTTTCTTACTTTTGGCAACAGAATTTGTCCGCAGCTGCTTTCTGATTTCTCGATCAATATAACAATTCATCAATTGACGCATGCACAAAAAGTGATAAGGTGCTTTAATTCCATCTGGTGAATTTTAAAATAACTGAAACTGGTCTTGAGAAAGGTATATCTTGAATGCACTCTAACAATTCTAGCTTATCATCTCGGTATTGTTTCTTCATGGAAAGGTGTTGTTCAAGAAATCCAAGAACAAAAAATTGATTTATCTGAAAAAATGATTTTCTGGTCGACAATGTACAACTTCATGGTCGATGAGGGCCACGTCGCAGTTGTACTCAAGTTGAGCTCAAATTTTGCACAGATTATCTATTTATTGATTGAAACAAGATAAGGGTCTGGGAGCTAAACTTGTAGAAAGTTTCAAGCTAAACTTGTAGGACCACCCTAGTATACATACTTTTACTACTTTTTGAGTCAAATTGTATACGAATAAAAACAAACATGAAAAAAACTTTGTAATTTAATTCTTTTTTTTCAGATTAATTTTTTTTTTTTATTATTTTAAATGTTTATTATGTTATTAACATTTCATTACACTACTACTAGTTCTTAAGACTAACAAGTAGTTTTGTTATAAAAAAAATAATTTTTATGTTAATCTAAGCGGTTTACATTAAATCACTTGGTTTCTATTATGTCTTTAGTAAATCTATGGGCCTGGTTCATTTTAGCCTTCTTATTAGTCCTTCTGTAACAAGCAACTTTCATGCTTCCTAGTTAACATGGTGACTGAGCCTCTTCTTGTGGCTTGCGGCGTGTTTTTCGACTTCAATTCTAACAGTGATTATGTTCAGGTCTCGATGAATAGCTTCATTTCTTATAAATCATGGTGCATGTACGACGCATTAATGTATACAATCCAATGTTTTATTCAATGTTTGTATAATTGCAATACTTGTGCACTTATGTACTATTTGTATAAATGCAATATTTGTGTACTTATCCGAGATTTGCATAAATGCAAAAACCGCAGAAGTGCACAAAAACTTGTGAAAACCCCGATGTGCATTTAACCGTAGTTTACTGTAATCAGAACACCCCAATACACCAATTTCAAAGAAAAAAAGTGTTAGCCCAAATAAGGCAAAAAGTGGCTGAATCACAATTTTATCTTCTTATTTTTACAGCTGCTTTCCACAATATTTAAACACTTATGTATACGAGTATACAAATATTTTTAGGAACGCTACAGTCGAAATATCCCTCAAGCGCACATACTTATTTTAGGTAATACAAATTTATAACAAAGACATAAGAATTAAAGAAAAAGAATCACTAAAAAATAATAATAAAAAAATGCACTCCAATATACCTGACAGTATTTGAAAATGGCAAGATTTGCCCGAAATATTCGTTTAGGAACAGACATAAACAAATTTTTAAATTCAATACCATTTTGTTATTGGACCTGGAATATTCTCTTTTTTGTTAATTCTGTCCCTTGCTCTCTTGATTTTCGATTTCAACTCTATGACAGCTAAATATTGTCGGCGCCTCCTATTTTCTCTAGCAATTCATCTCACGTTTCGAACCAATGAGTTGGCCACTTAGATCGAGTCTGTCTGAAAGAGAGAGATAGAAAAACAGGTAGTTAGAAAAGGACAGGCGAGTTTCTAACTCTTTCTTACTACTCTTTCATCTTCGAAAAATGTTGGATCGATTTTTTTCCGTTGAATTACGATTTACTACTATTTGGGCTCTTAGATTTCAAGAAAGCAATTAAAGTATTTTTTCGTTTTTCATGAATATTAAAAATCAGTAAAAAACAAGATTTGAAATCATATAACAGATTGGAAAGTTAACCTAAATAAAGCTTCCGATTTTTTAATCTTAGTAACGATTTTATAATCCCAAACAACCAAAAAGTTAAAAAAACGCAAAAAATCCAATTTTCAAAAAATTACCTTTTTGGGTTTGCTATTTTTTATGTAGTTTGAGAGCATCAAATCGCAATTATGACACCAAAATCGTAATCTACAGTAAATTTCCCATGGATCTTGCTTTTTAAAATTTTAATTTTCATATAAATCAGTTTTCTTGGAAAATTCCGATGCGGCGTGGAAAATTTTTACCTTTGCCATATCTCTTTGGCATATTTACGTCACAACGAATCGATTGAAATATCGTTCTAATAAATCGAGAAGCACACAAATCTGGTCCTAGACGGGGAGTTTTTTGTGGAATTTCTTATATACCTACACATATATACAGGGTGACAATCGTAAAGTGACGCACACATTTCAGCTGTTATTTTTAAAAGGACGTACTTCCATTAAGTACAATTAAGTGTTAACATTGCTGAATATATAAGCATTCATTTGAACCCCACCTCATTCAATATAACCTCCTTTAGCCTGCACACATGCCTTCAATCGATCCGGAAATTGTAGGACTGTTCGCCGCAGGACTTCCTGATCAATTTCAGTTCAGGCTTTCTCTAATGAATTTGTCAGCGACTCCAGACTGTGGTGTTGAGATGCACAAGCCTTACTCTCTAAAATACTCCAAATAGAGTAGTCCATTGGATTCAAGTCTGGGGAGTATGGTGGCCATTCTTGAGATGTTATGAATCCAGAAAAATTGCCTTTTATCCATGTTTGCGTTAATTTTGCCATATGGGAAGGTGCAGAATCTTGCTGGAAAGTCCAGTTTTCATTTCCAAATGTATCTTGGGCCCAGGGAAGAACATGTTCATTTAAAATGCTCCGATAAACAACCTGGTCAATTTTAACACCCTCTTCAACGAATATTAGAGGGGTTCTGGCATTAGCGGAAACTCCAGCCCATACCATAACGGAAGCTGGCTTTTGAACTCGGCCAACAGTCCAATTTTGTTGCGATGATGATGTTAGCTACATTCGGTCATTTTGCGCATTGAAATGTTGTTCAACCGTGAAAATTTTTTCATCTGTAAACAAGATATTTTCAACATTTTTTAACACGGAGGAGCGTAGCAACGCCTTGCATCTTTGCAGTCGCAAATCTTTCTTTTTTTGTGTCAGATCTTGAGCTTTTCGGAGCTTGTACGGCTTAAGATTAAGCTTTGATTTTGCAATGATTCGCACTGTTTCACGGTTTACTCCTACTTCCTTAGCGATTTTTCTCATTGAGCGCCTTGGATTTCGCTTGATTCGTTTACGAATTTTTTCTGTTAAACCAGTAGTGGCAACTGTTGAAAATTTTCCCCGGTCTCTATCTCCAAAACCCCCAGTTTCATTATATCGAATAATAGCTCGGTCTACCGTACGACTTGACAAATTTAAAGCCTTTGCAATTTGACGGCTACTATAATTTGCCAAATGAAATTTCATAATTTCACGACGAATATTTTCCATGTCCATTTTTATGGAAATTTCAAAATGTAATAACAAAAATTCAAATGAAATTCAAAGCAAAGCCAATGATGAATGAATTTGCTTTTTAAATTAAAGTAACGGTAAATGGCAAAGCTTGCTGCAGAGTATTAAACTTGCGTCACTTTACAATTGTCACCCTGTATATATATATATGTATATATATTTATATATGTATATAAATATTTCGTAAAAAGGATCAGGTACGATTTCAACAATTTTACGTAATATTTGGCTGGGCTCATTTTGATCATACTTGTCGGCGCTTGAAAACCGATGTTTCAGACAGGCGTTCATATTTGCGCCCGTGTGAACAGCCACTTTAAAGACAAACTTTTTTATTTTTTGCAAAATTAATAACAAAACGCTTAAAAATTTTAGTAAATTTTCCAAAAAAGCTTATAATTTCTTCCATAAATTTTTCTTGATTCGTAGTAAAGTGAAAGTTAAAAACTTCCCACAAACGAAAAAATTGATTGGGAAATGAAAGATGAGAAATTTTAGGATAAACGCAAAAAATCTATATTTTTACTTGTTTTTAACCAATGTCCACTAATGCGATTAATTAGTTCGATATCTATATATATCACTCATTTGCTGCAAGACTGTCATAGATAAAAATAAAAAATTTGTGTTAAGTGTAAAGAAATAACTGTTATTTACAATTTGAAAATTAATGTCATTGGGAAAAAGGAATACTTTTTCTTTCTTATAAGTTTATTAACACTTTAAATTTCTAATTTGAAAATAAAATCAAGTTAACTATGGATACCAAATTTTATGGCGCTTCAAATTTTTGTTTCTACTTAGGACATTCTTGACGACCTCGATAGTCAATTGGGTAGTGCACCAGACCTTCATCCGGGTTCGGGTTTGATTCCTGTCCTCGTCTGGTGGTTCATTTTCATAACTTTCCTATACTCACTACAAAATGAAGTGTATGAGAATTATAAGAAAGTGTACAAGTACACATCTTGGTTGGCAATGGCAAAACCACCAAGCCGATATAATATTACCACATCGCCGTTCGGAAGAGGCGTTAAACTATTGGTCTAACTATGTTGTACTTCAATGGGCCGTTCAGGCCTAAGTGTGCCTCCCGACAGCTACTCCAACCTAAACTAACCTAGCACAGTCTTTGCAACAAACGAGTGATATATTCTGAAAAACTTAACCACAATAGGCATATGCCAGCTCAGCTTAGCCTAGAATGCGACACCATTCTAGGCTATTCTAATGCCCATAATTAGAATAGCACAGAAGGAATTGGAAAAACTTAAGTTGGCTTTTTGTTCACGTTTAATATTAGCTTTAGCCATTATGGTCCTTTATGCTGGCTTAATCGATCTCGTTCGCGGTTTATTTTTATATGTCTGTAACTAACATTTGACAGTTCTGGCAGTTATGCTCACGTAAGTGTATTATGGGTAACGTAAGGAATTGTTAGAACTTACGTTGGCTTTTCATTGACTTTTGGCATTAGCTTAAGCCAGCTTGAGCCCATTATGGGTGGGCCTTTAATTTTTTTTCCAACGAGAAGAAAACATTAAAAAATTTTTTTAAGGTCATGCGCCAAGTTCGAGAGTATAAAAATTGTGCGTTTTCGTTCCAATCTACTTCATAGTTTTTCTCATACATACATACATAAACAGCAGTAACAATTCAACAATTTTACCAAATTTTTTTTTATTATAATTTATTTTACAATAAAGAAGAAATTCTTTTTAAGTTTATGTTTAAAAATTGATTATGTATTATACATATTTATTATTATGCCAATTATATAGGGGAAATTTCGCGATATACATATTTTAACATATGTATGTATACTGAAACTATTTAATTGCTGTTCGCAGTAAATATAGTTTGTTTTTATTGCTTTCGTGTATTTTAAAATATATATATTTTTTTAAAGTCTAAAATTTTTCTATACATTTTTCAAAAATGCATATGCCTATTAAATAAAAATCACAATCATTTTAAATGTAGCGAAGCTTCTTATGTTAAACAATTATGAAGTAACATTTAATATACATAAATAAATAACAGTTCTTGAAATACCAACAAAATAAAATCGTTGAAAATCGAAGTGAATCGAGTGAAAAAAAAATTATTCAGTCCCTAATAATTTTGCTTGACTTTTTATAAATTCGAAAAATTCTAAGCAAGTCATTTTGATGTTGTATCTGACATATAAAATATATTGCAAAGCTTGAATATTCAATCGAGTGTTTTCAACAGACGATTTATTATCATTAATTAAAAATAACAATCTTTCAACAGGAGCTGAATTGCGTGTAAACATTAGGTATACATTCTCAAAAAAAAAAAATTGCGGATGCGAATATCAAAATTATGCAAATGCCGACATACGTTACATCACTAATATATGTTATTAACCCATTAACGTCTACGTATGATATATCATACGCAAATGAAGTGTTTTTATAAATTTCTCAAAAGTCAGAATTCACGTATTCGTTTTGACTGTTAACTGCATAAGCGACTAAAAGACAGTTTTTCCAAAAAAACAAAATGACACGAAGCTAAGTAATATTGTTGAAAATAGATTGAAAAAAAAAACAAAACAATAAAACGAATTAAAATTTAAAGTCTAAGCTACAAAATTATTATACAGGTGAGTAAGATTAAATACAGGTAGACCTCGCTTAACAAGGGGGTTACGTTCCTGGAAAATGCTGTGTTAAGAGAAATCGTATTAAACGATACAAGAAACCAGTGCAAAAAGGGGCTTAACGTTCCAAGATCCTAAGAGAAATCCAAAAATATCTTCTGTTTTTCTCCTTTTTAGGTATTTTTTAATTGAAATTGTAGTTCATCGATCGATCTCCTAAACTTGGGGATTTTTCTCTTATTTCTCTTGTTTTTTGCGCAAAAAACTGACAACGCGTATAGTTCAGCGTTTTTTGACGTACTCCAGTGCACTCGCCAATCCATAACATATATACTTAGACATAAGTGAACATACGGTACCATTATTCGATTTTTTTACGTAATAATTAATATGTAAAAACTTCTTAAATGCATCTTTGCTATTTTGCTACTTTTGCACTGATAACAAAAAAAAAACCATTCCTATTAGTGTAGCATGTAAAAAGAGGGAAAACGGAATCCCTATACGGTGGAATTCTTAACTAGTTTGTTTTTGGGCTTCTTAAAAATTCAGAATTCTTAAGATTCCGGGACGGTTTTTAAAATCAATTTTTTTTCCAAAAAAGTACATTTTTAGTACAAAGCTACATAGCAGTTGCATTTATTAGTTTTCTAAGCTTCATAGTCGTTTTAAATAATTTTAGGAGTAAAATATTTTAGAAAACATTCATACCTATGTAACATACAGTCATACGAGAAACGCAATAAGTCAGAAAACTTAAGTCAAATCTTAAAATTTTAAGCAGTTTCAAAAAAGCCAATAACTGCTTAAGTTTTCTGGACAATTAAGATTTCCGAACTTAAGAATTCCTAGCATCCACTGTATAATGAAATCTCACAAAACTACAAGAAACCTAAACTTGTCTAAGCCGTCTCGTCTATCAGAGGCCGCTAAAGCCAATTTAGGCCATACAAAATTTTAGACTTTAATATTTAATTTTTTTTCTAACATTTTTAAACAATTTTGTGAACACTTTTTCTTTATTTCTGTTTTATTAATTTAAATAATGTTCTGTTGTTGAGTTTTCTTAGTTTATAACGATGAATTAAATAAAACTACATCGAAAAAATTTTTGAACTTTAAATATTACGTTAGAAAACCGAATTGAAAGAAAATCGTATGTGACTTATGTTGCTAAGTGTACAATGAATGGTAAAACAAATTTTCCAATGTTCTTGGTGCTTCTAGAAGGGATTTTTTCTGCAACCGCTTAAAAATTTACTTTCCAGGTAAAAAACTGAGCGATCATTAAATTTCAAAATTTTTTCGTTAAAATCTTAGGATGTCTAAATGAAGCCAAGTGGACACATTTCCGCATTTACGCAGGCTCATGTATGTATGTATATATACATACATACATTTATGTATGTGTATAAATCAAACATAACGAGCAAAAAACAATTTTTTCCCCGAAACCGTGTTAGAACGAGGTTGTACCGAGTTGAACGAAAATATGTCTCAAAGAGTAAAACGTGTTAGAGCGAGGCCGTACTATAAGAAGTACGTGTTAAGCGAGGTCTACCTGTACTTAAAAAAAATATTTTTTGAGTTTATAACTGTAAAAAATGCTATATCATACGTAAACATTACCACACTTATCACGCTCACAAACTTAAAGATATTTTTCTGGAAATTTGTAGTTTTCTATTTGGGACTAAGCCTAACAAGTGTTGAAAATACACACACATATTCTAGAGACGTTGTTGTGGGAGTTTATATACTTGCTTTTGTTATATACTGGTTATATAAAGGTTTCGAATAATGAAAAACATATATTGAATTTGTTTGCCTGAATTTTTGTATGGCTTGAAAAATATTTTTTCACTCACAAACGAACATTGCTCAATATATGACCTCTAAATAATAATTTTCTGGTGTTTCAATTTCTTCGTCCTTACAAAGGTTATGGGCCACACGCAGAGAGAAAGGATGAGTTCGTTATACAATATTGAAAGCTTGAAGAAAGCAATTTCGATGGATGGAAGGAGCACATTCGATGCGTCCTTATTAGCCTGGATTTGTGGGGTTGTGTAGATGGGTCGATACAGAGACCAATGGGAAATGCTCAGGATGGCAGTGGAGACTCCACAGACTGGAAAACAAGAACCAAAAGGCGCTGTCAACAATTTTATTAAGCGCTTCGGTTACAGTTGGGATACATCAAGAACTGTAAAACCTCGAGGGAAGCGTGGATTGTCCTGCAACAGAAATTTTGTCCACAAGGTCCTGCAAGGAAAGTATTGTTATTCCGAAAGCTGCTTGCTGTGAAGATGATCAGACAAGTTTCCATGGCTGATCATTTACGAAATTTTTCGGATATCATAGAGAAGTTGGTGGAAGATGATATTACCATTCCAGACCAATTGCTGGCAATTATCCTGCTAAATAGCTTAAACGAAGAGTTCGAAAATTTTGTGATTGCTATTTAGTCGCGCGATGCTTTGCCGGATTTGGAAGCTCTGAAGATAAAACTGATGGAAGATTTTGAACGGCGCAGTAATCATTGTGAAATTCTAGGTGAGGAGCAAGCGTTCTTAACGAAATCATATGATAAGAGGCAAGGAAATGTTGGAAAGTCGAAAGGTCTGAAATGTTACAACTGTGGGCAGATAAGGCATTTTGCCAGAGAATGCAAAAAGCGTCAACAAAGGGTAAGTGCAATGCTGCATGGCATGAATTCAGGAGAGTTGCAGCGTAGCACGTGGGTTTTCGACAGCGGTTCGACTAGTCATTTATGTTGTGACAAAAACTTTTTCACAACGATGAGACAGTATGAAGAAAAAATTGAATTGGCCGGTGATTTTGTAATTTTTTCAAAAGGCATCGGAGATGTTAGCTTAAAAACTATGGTGATGAAGTCTTATTGAAAGAAGTTCTTTATGTTCCACAACTCAAATTTAATTTTATCTCAATCAGTAAAATGGTGGAAAATAAGGTATCAGTAGTTTTTCAAAATGGTGGCGTGACATTGGCGAATGGTGATTATACTATCTGGCGTGGTATGAAGCATGGTCAGTTATTTATATGCCATGGCGAAAGTATGGTAGATATGTCAATTAAAAATTGTTGCTTAATTTCTAATAACAATTTTTTATTATGGCATGAACGTTATAGACATCTTAATCAAGAAACTTGTCTGAGCTGATGGAGAAGAAATTAGTACGGGGCTTAAATATGCGGGAAACTCATGAAGTGCTGAAGTGCGAGACATGCTCCAAAGGAAAAATTCACGCGGAACCATTTCCAAAGAAAGCCAGCTATAGAGCGAAATAAGTACTTGAGATTGTACATACCGACATCTGCGGCCCGATGCGCGTTACTTCATGTGGCGGTGCGCGTTATTTTGCGTTGTTCACTGACGATCACTCAAGGATGATGTTTGCCTGTTTCCTTAAAAACAAGGGTGAGATATACAATGCATTTTGTAGTTTTATTGCTATGGCTGAACGGCAAACAGGAAAGAAACTAAAAATTTTGCATAGCGACAATGCTCGAGAAAATTTAAGTACGCAATTTGCGACGAATATAGACAAGTTAAGAGGCAGTTTCCAGTAGAATATACTCCGCAGCAGAATGGGGTAGCTGAAAGAGCTAATAGAACTGTTACGGAGATGGCACGGTGTATGCTAATTAGTTCAGGGTTGCAAGAGTCATTATTGGCAGAAGCAGTTGCTACTGCAGTTTGTTTAAGGAATCGATGTTCAACTACAGCAGTTGAAAATAAAATTCCGGTGGAAGTATGGACTGGAATAAAGCCGACAGTTGCGCATTTGCGAACTTTTGGGTGTAGAGCTATTATTTTGAATAAGAGCTCAGGTAGATCAAAGTTTCAATCGAAAGGGATTGAAAGTGTGTTGACTGGGTACTCTTTAGAATCGAAAGCTTATCAATTGTATGACACAACAACGAGAAAATTATATAAGAGCCGTGACATGAAATTTTTGGAACATATGTTAAAGCCATCATCAAATGGCAAGTATGACGATTTATTAATTTTTCGCAAAGAAACGAACGAAGGAGGAGACAATGAAATTTGTTTTGCAGAACAAGTAGATGTTATAAATAATAACAATAAAGAAGATATTTTACCAGAAAAAGTAGTGGAAATACCTGAGACCGGGGATGTGAACTATAAAGTCCTTAGATCTGGTAAAATGGTATTCAATAGCTACTTGGGTAATGATAATAAGCTAAGCCAAACCGATAATCCGCTAATGGTGGCGGAGGTAATGTCACGAAATGTCCATCAAATGTGGTTAGCATCAATGCGAATGGAATTTGATTCGCTTATGTCGAAAGAGACATGGATTTTAGTTGATAAACCAAAGGATATTTCTACAATTAAATGTAAATGGGTTTTTACAATAAAGCGAGATAAGAATGGCAAAATTGATAGATATAAATCGAGGTTGGTAGCAAAGGGTTGTTGTCAGAAGTATGGAATAAACTACTCTGAAACATTTTCACCTGTTACACGATATTCGACGGTACGTATGATACTAGCATTAGCGGCAGAACTTAAGCTACACGTACAACAACTCGACGTCATAACAGCTTACTTAAATGGCGATATTGGCACATATATATATATGGAACAGCCAGAACTTTTCGTAGATTCGAAATTTCCAAACAAGGCCTGCAAACTTCAAAAGCATTGTACGGGTTGAAACAGTCAGGAAGGAAATGGAACGAGAAGCTTGACGATATTTTGAGGAAAATTGGGTTTTATCGTAACACAATGGATCCATGTGCATACACGAAGCATTCAGACGAGGAAATAGTTATCCTGATTGTCTATGTTGATGACATTCTAATTGCGTGCTCAAAAGAGGAATCTTTAAAAAATATAAAAACGGAAATTGGCAGATATTTAGATATCGTCGATAAAGGTCCTGTAGGTTACTTTCTGGGGATGGAAATTGAAAGAAAAGCACCTACTGGTCCTTTGACTATTTGTCAAAAGAAAAATATTATTTATTTGCTAGACGAAAATGATATTTTGAATTGCAAGAAGGTGTCAACTCCTTTGGATCCTGGTCAAATTTTCAATAAATGCACTGATGGGTGTATAAACTGCAAGAAGGTTGATGAAGTTAAGTATCAGTCATTAATCGGATCCTTAATGAATATTGGGTTGTGTACTCGACCAGATATCTTGCATTCTTTAAGCAAATTAGCACAGTTCAACAATAATCCTCATGTTGAACACTTAAATACTGCGAAGCATGTGCTTAGGTATTTAAATAATACAATTGATATAAAACTTAATACAAAAGTACAGGTAAACCTTTACACGGTTTTGCTGATGCTGATTAGGCCGAAAGCGCGGTGGATAGGAAATCTTACACTGGATTTGCGATCATGTTAGCTGGTGCTGCAATAACGTTCGAGTCTTAGAAACAACAAACAGCCACATTAATCAGTAGAGAAGCTGAATACATGGCGATCTCTTCTGCAACGAAGAAAGTAACATATCTGCGAAATATCCTTCAGCAATTAGGCTTTGAGAAATTGGTGAGAAACGAAACAACTCTTTATGGTGACAATATTGGAGCGCAACAACTAGTGCGGAATCCAGTTTGCCACTCTCGAAGCAAATACATTGATATAAAAGTTCATCAAGTAAGGGAAATGTTCCAAACTGGAATAATAACACTTAAATATGTTCCCTCGTGTGATAACACCGCTGATATATTTACAAAATCTTTGAGTAAACCTAAACACAAAACACTTTTTACTAAATTAGGCATGCTGTAATTTGTATGGGTTTTCATTAAGGGGTAGTGTTGGAGTTTATATACTTGCTTTTGTTATATTCTAGTTATATACAGGATTCGAATAATGAAAAACATATATTGAATTTGTTTGCCTGAATTTTTGTATGACTTGAAAAATAGTTTTTCACGCACAATCGAACATTGCTCATCAAAAGACCTCTAAATAATAATTTTCCGGTGTTTCTATTTCTTCGTCCTTACAGTTATAGACGCGATTTAAGCAAACCCATTGACCCATCACATGAGACGACCTCCTTAATCGATATTACTACCGGCTAATGTCGCATTTTCCACCATGCCTCGAGAATGTGTCTGGTATCTACCACAGAAACTGTAATGACCCTGAAATGAAGAAACAATGAAACTGATGCTCAAAGAAGAAACAAGTTTTCTTTCAAAATATTTGAGTTTCCACTTAAATCAACTATTTTCCACCTCTAATTGCTAACACACATTTAATCAAGATCAATTTAAGGCCTAATATTTAATTTTAACTACATACATTTTTCCAACATACCACCTGAATATGGAGTTCCTATAGAGGGAAATACTCTCATTTATGGGTCTGATTTGCTTTTTCAAAAGAAATCGTCCTTTTACCCCATCCACAGAGGGTTAATATGTTCTAAAAAAATATTGATCATAAAACATTAGGAACAATTTTGAAAGTTGGGGTGACTAAAAGGATTGGTTAATAAAAATAATTAGTTGCTAGTAGCGACCTTTAAAAATGATCTTTAATGTTTTAGCTTGAACTTATTTTTTTTTTTTGTTTCATCACTCTAATATAATTGTATTATTATTGTCGATTCCTCGATTTGTATGAAAAATTTTTAACGCCATATTAGTCTTGCATTTTGTGAAAAGTCTTCAGAAGAAAACTTAATTATTTTCAAACATATCCAAATTTAAAAATATACATATATATAAAAAAATTTTCTTTTAAGACCTTTCAGAAAATACTCATTTGAAAAAAAAAATCCATCCGCCCTACTGTGTGCATATGTATAGTTATGTAATTGTGTCAAATCATTACATTATGCACTACAATTTGCTACCTCTTAACAATCTTTGCTATGCTTTATGTTCTATCTCCGTTTATTACGTTTCATGTCTTTATCTTATGGTTTCTTTTCTTAATCAAACAATCAACCAATATTAATGAACAAACAACAACAATAACAACGACCGACCACAACATTATACAGGATTAACGCAGCTCTAAACCCTGCAGCTCTAAATAATGCAGCACAGGCACTTAATACTGCAGCGCTTAATCCTGCATCATTACTGGGTGGGAAAAAAGATCAAGTCAGTTTCTATATACCAAAGCTACCAAGGCGTTCAGCTAATGTCAATGAAGATACGAGGTTCTTGAATAAATTTTAACAAAATAATATTTTTTTCTTTTGATAAATGCTATTAATCTTAATTTTTTTAATTTATTTCAATAATCTATCTTTTTTTGAATTCTTCGGTTTGTTCAAAGTACAATTTGATACCATGGTTAATATATTAAAAAAAATTGCTATTGCTATACATATTTAGTAAATAAGTAAGAGTGTAATGTAAAAAAATTGGAATACTGACATTATAAAGTCTGCCACAATATTCTCAGAATAAACATATACAAATATCTTCATTCTTAAAGTTATTTTTATAGCTCAAAACACTCAATTTCTAATTCAAAATTTACTATTGCAATAATGATTCAGACCTTACAATTCATTTCATTCTATAAAAAGAATTTGGTAGTTCTCGTCATTTATTTATCAGTGTTACCACCCCGTTCGATTTAAATCATGGTGTAGAGGAGCAAAAATTATGGAATGTTCTTCAAATAATTCTAAATTTTTTCTGTCATTTCCGATTTTTTCCCGTTCTATTCTCAAAAACAATGTTGACCAGGGATGCCAACTCATTTTTTCTCTCTTCCGATAACCCTAGAGAAATTTCCCGATTTTTGATCAAATTCCCGCATTGGTATAATTTCATATTATAACAGCACTACACGCAGTTTCCATACAAACATTTTACAAAAACAAAACTGACCTCAGTGAGTGTTATTTTAAGGCGACCCTAAACTTTCTCGGTCCAAAACTCAACAAATTTTTATGGGACTGGTAGATTAACAGGTAGATTAAACGTACTTTCTGACTCCGGAATTTTTAACGCTTATAATATAAAGTTTCAAAAACTTTTAACATTTTGGAGTTTATAATGAAAAATACGCAACAGGTTTTTTGAGTTTAGCTGTTATTCCTTATTGCCACAGATATGTTCAGCCCACTTTTGGACATCGAAGTTCTCAAAGTAGAAGACATGAGATTTCTTTTGACTCAAATAAAAAATGGCAAAAACTTTGTTTTGAGAAAAACGGGTTCAAAGTTTTGACTATCGGTGTTTAACATAGAAAAAATTAACTTCATCAATTTTTACAAAATACTTACGAAATATAATACTTTCAAATAGCAAACTTTTTTAAAAATCGATTTTTCCAAACCAATAAATTGCCTGCTTAAGAAAAGATGAAGATTTTAAAACCCAAAATATGAAATATTTCTTAAGTTAACATTTTACATTGCAAATAATTTGCCAACAAATTTCCTACAGACTTTAATTACTAAAAGCTGAACGATTTTAAATTCCCCAAAAAAACAGCTCATTCCCCGATTCCCCTTTACTAAGTAAAATTACCCGGTGAGTTCCCCGTAAGTTGGCATCGCTGATGTAGACCACAAAAATAAATAATAAATAGATAAGTTTATACAAAGCGCAACTGCATACTTTTATCTTTAAGTTGGTAAATATAAAAAGTCAAAAATTGTAACAAGAAATGGGAAAGCAGCATTACTTCAATTTATTGCCGACACTGCAATAAATAATCTGCTTATGATGGAAATGTTTGGATGTAATAAAAACACGCTGGATAGAATTTAAACTGCGTAAATTAGACCGCGTTTAATTTTTTACATTTTGTACAGCTATCGAAATTCATTTGGCCATATGAATTAAAGCCACGATCGAAAATGTATTTAGACCCCGCGGCCGAAATACATTTAACCAATTGAATTTTGACCGCCTGATTTCACTTGGTCAAATCAAAGAGTATTGATTCCAAAGAGGTCGCAATTCGCTCTTAGGTTTTTTGGAACGTAAAAAGCTAGAAACCATTTATGAGGTGCCATACCGATGAAGCGAATGCAACGGTTGGCAACCTGTCCACCGGACAAAAAGGTATGAATGGATGGGTTGGCGGTGTTTGATAGAACAAATAGTTTACATTTCTTTTGGCAATTAATATTTGTAGTATTTTTATATACAAATATGTATGTACACACATGTAGTTTCTCACAAGACATCTCATATTTTTAACATGATTTATTCTTATCAAAGATGTTAATTTTATTATCACTGTTAAATCTATCAACGCCTCTGCCGTGGCCATACGATTTTAACATGCACCTCAAATGAGGTGGATGTTAAATTTTTTCAAAATGTTAATTTCAAAATCGCTGTAATGATTTATTCGGGTAAACAACAACAACACAAAACTCTTCTTTTTATTTTAACGTGAGGTGACAACAGTGCTGTCACTTCAATTGAATTTTTTCACTTCACTTTCAAGTCTGACACTTCCTCACTTCCTCTCTCATAAAAACACTTAGGTTTTCCAGTTTCAATGAAAAACTAAAATCGATAAAATATCTCATCTCTGTAATATGCTCCGACTGTAGCCAGATCGGTATGTTTGAATTTATATTCCATATAAAAAGTAGAAATATACCATTTAGCATACATCCTTTAGTACATTTTGAGACCTTTTGTGTTTATTTAAAAACCTATGTAGCAACACGGATGACGAACTGTCATACAATTTATTAGAATTTGGTTGAATACGAAGAGGCAGATGATTTAGAAGGCGAGTGGAGGATTTCATTTCTGATGATTTTATGCAAAAAGGAGACAGTTTTGAAGAATTCTGCCATTGTGTTTTTAGCGAAAAAAATTCCTTAAAACAAATTATGTACCTACCTCATTCAAGAAGTTTTGTCGGATCCTTATTGTGTCTGCCACCAAAGAGGCTATATTCTGAAGAGGTTGCAATTCGCTCTGCAACATTTTACCGTTCATTCTTCAGAAACCACATATGGGCTAACCGACCGATTCTCTCGACTCCAACCGAAAATAACTCAAACCATCGAACAAAATACGTTGGATCGAGCAATTTGCGTTCGACCGTACTAAAATATGTTAACCACATTAGCTAAGCAATGTGAAGGTTGATATACATAATATTTGAATGAATATGAATGCAAATGAAATTTCCACATTAATGAATTCTTTCTTATTCGGAAAAACTTGAAGAAAAAACGTAAGTACAGTTCGTCGAAAATTTTTATTTTATAATTGATTTTTTTATTGATTTGATATTTATTGAGTACCTACATATATTATATTTATATTGTAGAAAAATCATAAGTCATCGAATTATTAAAGTATATTATTATTCATTCACTTTGTGTAAATAAATTTATTTTTATTACCATACATTTGAAGTCTTTTAATAAACATTTTATTTTCAATCATCATTTTCTAGCAATATTGTTGGGATAACAAGCAAACATAATGTTATAAATCCAATCCAAATACAAAAAATTTCTAAAGGTCATTGGTTTTATGTTAACATTCATGAGAAAAAATGTTGGAATGCATCTAAAATGTTATCTAACTCAAGCAAACCAAATGAAACATTGAAATAATATACTACAAATGTTAAGTAACATTAGCTAACAACAGTGTAAATACTACAAATGTTAACTAACATTGGTAGAGGTATGAAATTAACCTTTAAGAATAGAAATGTAACGCAAAGAAAAAAGTTCTGCACAGTTATACATACATACCTTGAGCAGAAGTGCCACTAATACCTTCTGTTGAATTTATAAATTTGACAATGATATTAAAATGAGGTTATGGCTGTGAGAGTAGCATGTTAGCTTTTGATCTGGTGGATCCGAGTTCGAATCCACCAAGGGTTTTTTACTTTTTTATGTGTAAACATTTTAGATCACGGTATGGGCAAAATTTCAAATGTTTAAAATGTAAGAATAACTGTAACATAAGATGTAAGATAACGGTAACGTCCAGTTCCCTTCTCGCTCGCACTACTGCGCGGCATGACTGTGCTCCTCTAAACAACAAAGAGAAGAGAAGAAGAGAGGGAGAAATTATAATACGAGCAGAGTTTGTTTGTTTATGTTTCGATCAATTTACTCACACATATATGTACATACGAAAACAAAATGTGTGTGTACACTTATTCGTGACAGAATTATTTGTTGGTGTTAAACGAATGGAGATCGACTATACCATACAAGAAGAGAACTCTCCGTAGCAAACACAGGCGTTTGATAGGTTTTGCATTCGGTTAGTTAGATTGGATTAAAATTATAAATAAGGAATCTAGGTTTCAATAAATGTATAAACAAAATGTAGTGATAATGATAGCAAACCACGGCATTATAAAAAGTTTGCTTTTTACATTAACCTTAGAAAGGCAACACTTTTTTATCTATGCAAATAGCAAATATGTTAAACAGAAAAAATCAAACTTATTTATTATAAAATCACTTATTTACTTCAATAAAAATACATTATTTCTTATTTTTATTGAATGCAGTAAAGGCAAACCTCTTTCCGGTGCTTTTAAAAAGAAGTGGAGTGACTGGTCACCCATGTTGCCTTTCTAAGGTTAAATGCGGAAAGCACTTATCGTCGCCTGAGAATTGATTTGGCGTATATGTGTACAAATTCATATACCTATACGCCAAATCGATTCTCAGGCGACGTTATGGAAAAATTTTCACATCTAGTAAAATTTCAAATCGACAGGAAGAAAAACTTAAAGCGAGGAAAAAAAGATGCAATTACAGCTGCGTATATGCGAACATATCGTGCCCGATGCTTTGAGTAAAAGAAAAAAAGAAAAATTCCAAAATATTTTTGCTATCACAACAACAAATATAAGCAATATGGAATAAAAATTTGTATTTGCAATGATGCAAGATCATTGCAATTTATAGTGAATTGGGCTAGGTTAGGTTGGAGTGGCAGCCTTCTGCTTGAAAGCACACTTAAGCACATTTAGGCTCATTGTGATACCACAGTACGGCGCGACTCCCCCATTTACGGATTGGAGAACCATGAGGATTCCATAATGAATCTGGCTATGTCCTTAATATTTACGGATGATAGCTCGGACAGACTAGTGAAGAAAGGTGAGCCCAGGAGTTTTAGTCTCCTCCTGGCCAGGGATGGGCATTCGCACATGAAATGGAGGACTGTTTCTTCCTCCTCCTCAGTGCCGCAGCCGCGACAGAAGTCTTTGAATGGCAGTCCTAGTCGTGCAGCATGTCTCCCTATTATGCAGTGTCCCGTGAGCAACGAAGTCGTAATGCTGATGGAGTTTCTGCTAAGGTTGAGTAGCTGTCTAGTTCGTCTATTGTCCATAGTGGTCCATGTTAGCCTGGTAATACCACAGGTATGCTCCGCTACCCAGGATCTTTTTGCTTTCTCAAGGTAGTTTTGCTTAATGGCTAATTTAATAGACGTAAGAGGGACACCAATTGTGCAGGAAGGTGATATATCTGTAACCTGCGAGCCCTGTTTTGCTAACTCGTCGGCATTGCAGTTACCTGAAATATCCATATGTCCAGGCACCCAATATAGGTGGAGCTGCGAGTGACAAAATGTTGAGTGAAGATCGGCAGTCGAGAACAAGCACCGGCAAGGGACTTGATTGCTGCTTGGCTGTCCGTGTAGATGCAGATATTCTTATCAAATGAATCGTTGCGAATAAGCCACTTGGACGCTTGATAGATAGCCATTACTTCCGCCTGAAAGACGACGCAATGGTCAGGAAGTCGGAAAGAGAGTCTGACATCTAACTTACTAGAGAAGATGCCACAGCCGACTCTTTCCTCCGATTTGGATCCATCTGTATAGATGTCAATTGAATTGTCAGTGACCACCTCATCATTAACCCATTCCTCTCTACTGGGGATATGGCTGAAGAACATGTGGTTTAAATTAGGGGTAGAACATATATAGTCTACGTTAGTTGGTACGGACATATCGTGGATTAAAATCTTGGCATGACCCAGGTTTGACCTGGTCCAGCGAGTTAGGGCACTGAGTCTGGCAGCAGAGCACTTAGCTTGTTGCTTAACCAGAAGTGAAGTTGGCAACCAATGAAGGATTGCGAAGAGAGCTTTTGTGGAGGTAGTACGGAGAGCCCCAGTAATCAATATGGCTGCCGTTCTTCTAACCTTATCCAGTGGTTTAAGGTTGACCGCCTTTGCAGTAGCTGGCCACCAGAAGACGGATCCATAAAGAAGATTAGGCTCGACCACTGCTGAATAAAGCCAGGAAGTGACTCGAGGTTGAAGACCCCATCTTGTTCCTAATGCCCTCTTACAGCAGTAGAGAGCGCAAGAGGCTTTCCGTACTCTCTCTGCTATATTAGCTTTCCATTGAAGTTTAGGATCAAGAACAAGTCCTAAATATTTGACGCGCTTGCTAAGGCAAAGCGAGGTACCATTAATTTTGGGTAGGGCAAAAGTTGGTATTTAATACTTTCTAGTAAAAAGCATAACCTCTGTTTTGGCAGGATTAACATTAAAACCGAATTCACGGCACCAGTGAGATAGAATTCTAAGTGAGTGATTTAGCCGTTCTGAAAGAGTAGCAACGTATTTGCCGGATACTGCGATAGTAATGTCATCTGCATAAGCTATTATTTTGCAGCCGGTTTGGTCTAATCTGTTTAACAGTGTGTTCACCGCCAGATTCCAAATAAGAGGCGATAATACACCTCCTTGTGGTGTGCCCCTATTGACAACCTTTTTGACTTTACCATTTCTGATAGAGGAACTGATGATACGTGTTTTAAGTAGTTGTCCTATAAATCTAACTAGATTAACATCAAGATTAAGATTTATTAAGGCATTAACGACAGCGTCGGGCAGACATTGTTGAAAGCCCCCTCGATATCGAGAAATACTGCAAGCGTATACTCTTTCCTCAATGAGTACATTTAGCGCTGTTTCCACAGACTTCCCTTTGGTATAGGCATGCTGTGATTTGGATAAAAGAGTGGGATTGATAAAGTTCCTGATATGAAAATCAAGAACCCTTTCTAATGTTTTTAAGAGAAAGGAGGACAGACTGATCGGTCTGAAGTCCTTTGGGTTGGTATGGGACGCCTTCCCTGCTTTGGTTATGAAGACTACACGAGCCTCTCTCCAGCTTTTGGGAATGTACGAGAATTTTAGGCAAGCATTATAAATTTGCAATAGTCATGATGTTACGTGTTCAGCCCCTTGTTGAATATCCGAGGGAATGATACCATCTGGCCCTGGAGATTTATAGGGGCTGAAGGATTTGATGGCCAACTTTAAAAGAGTGTCGGTCAATTGGAAAGGGGAGGGGTTACTTAAAGGATGATCGGTCGCAGGAGGACTATGATCAACGAAGGTTTCACTCCCCGGAAAATGAGTATTCAGGAGCACCTCTAAGGTCTCGATTCCAGAAATAGTCCAGTGACCTTCAGCTTTTTGGATACAGTCGAGAGCCTTAGGAGTCGTATTGAGGAGTTTTCGAAGTCGGCTGGTCTCGGAAGCGCTTTCTATGCTACTACAGAAGTTCCTCCAAGACGCCCTTTTGGCTTTTCTTATAGCGTACTTAAGTTCCCTTTGTTTTGATTTAAAGGGAAACCAGTCATTAAAAGCCTTGGCTCTATTAAAGAGTCTTCTACATACTTTTCGAAGCTCTGCAATCTCCGAGGTCCACCATAAAGGTTTGGTCTTACCTCTAGGTTTGGAAGAATTGCATGCCGATTTGGCAGCAGTGTTAAAAAGTGCTGTAATGGAGTTTACCTCTCGATCAATATCGCAGTGGTTATTAATATTGGGTAGAGCAGGCTGTATGCCAGACTCAATAATGGCATGGAACTTTGTCCAATCAGTACGCTTCCTATTGATGAGGCTAGTAGCACCTTCAGAGTCTGTAGGATCTAGTTTATCAATGGTGAAGTTAATATAATTATGATCAGAAAAGGAGCACTCTTGCGAGACGCTCCAGTATTTTAGTAGGTGTGACGAGTGTTCACTTACTAGAGTGAGATCGAGAACCTCCCTTCTTTTTGAAGTAATGAAGGTTGGCTCGTTCCCCCTATTAGCAATAACTAAGTCATGAGTAAGGATAAAATCAAAGAGAGACTCACCTCGTTCATTTGTGTCCGTGCTGCCCCACATCTCGTGTTGGGCATTGGCGTCGGCACCGATGATAACCGGGGTCCGTTTGCAGTTAGCCTCTGCAACCAGAAGCTTCAACACATCGTGCGGCGGTGATGTACCGTGGTCATGGGCCATGTCTGATTGAGGCAAAGTCTCCAAGAAGGCCGCAGCTTCTGCTGAAGGCTCTTCATTGGTTTTCTGTCCAGCAACTAACTTGTCGCATCTATAGACTCTGAGAGAGATCGACTCGAAACCGTAGTTGATCTCTCCCTTGCTGGCATTGAGAGGCGATAACGACTCTTCGTTTAAAATAATGAGCGCTTCACGAAGATGGCCCTTTGGATCGCTGACCTTGGCGACCTTCCAATCGTGGAGGGAAGCTCAAGGTTGCTTAATTTGATGAGCTCCAGGATTTCATCTGGCGAGGAGGGCTCTGCGGGAATCCACGCCTTGGAGCGTGGGCGATTGGGGATTTGGTCTTTTGGTACAGCCGCAAGCTTAGCACTAGGCCAAACCTCTCCCAACATCGCAATGGCAGCCTTGTACAGATCCGCGGAGCGTTGGTCTGTACAAGCCACCAATTTAATATGGCCCTGATGCCAACCGGCATCACGACAACTGAGCGACGGACCTGGGTTAGCCGCAACAACATCTTTCTAAATGTTGCGGAGGGCCACTTGCACCAATCTCCAGTTGTCTGGAGATATGGTGCCGTCGCTATTATTGGAGTCGATGATGGCCCAAATGAGACCATCTTTCGCGACTTCATTGCCGTTTATGGTCTTGACGGACAGTATGGGCGGCTTGCTCAGTCGACCTCTGTCGTTTCTGATTAGCCTTCGGGGATGGCGGGGGTGGACGGGCTCCAGAATTCTGTTGAGCCCATAAGAGAGCAGCCTTATCCCTTTCGGAGAGCGAAGAAGGATCAAGCTGCTCCAGCCTGTTCAGGATCCTGAAGGCTGACCTTCTCGTCCTGTACGCCCGTGTTGACCCTGTGGTACGTTTTTTGTTTTTTTCCTGGTTTTTATTGAATTTTGATATTTTGGTTTGATTATTTTAAATAGAGAGACTCAAAAAAAACTATTTTTTTAAAATCGTTATGTGCAACCAAAAACATTTTTGGTTATATTAATTGTCATTTCAAGGAATTTTCATATATATAAAAAAAATGCTGAAAATTAATTTTCACAATTTTATTTGTTTGCAAATTTAAAAAAAATATAACATGTATATAAAAATGCCTAGGTACCAATAGGATCATTTTTAAATACATTTCATTAGAACTTAAAAAATATAACATGTGTATAAAAATATCTACTAATATAGAATATGATAATTTTTAAGCACATTTCAATAGAAGTTTAAAAAGGTAAACAAAAAAGTAAAAAAAAACCCTTGGTGGATTCGAACTCGGATCCACCAGATCAAAAGCTAACATGCTACTCTCACAGCCATAACCTCATTTTAATATCACTGTCAAATTTATAAATTCAACAGAAGCTATTAGTGGCACTTCTGCTCAAGGTATGTATGTATAACTGTGCAGATCTTTTTTCTTTGCGTTACATTTCTATTCTTAAAGGTTAATTTCATACCTCTACCAATGTTAGTTAACATTTGTAGTATTTACACTGTTGTTAGCTAATGTTACTTAACATTTGTAGTATATTATTTCAATGTTTCATTTGGTTTGCTTGAGTTAGATAACATTTTAGATGCATTCCAACATTCTATCAACATTTTTTCTCATGAATGTTAACATAAAACCAATGATCTTTAGAAATTTTTTGTATTTGGATTGGATTTATAACATTATGCTTTCTTGTTATCCCAACAATATATTGCTAGAAAATGATGATTGAAAATAAAATGTCTATTAAAAGACTTCAAATGTATGGTAATAAAAATAAATTTACACAATATTATAAAATGAATTAATAATAATATACTTTAATAATTCGATGACTTATGATTTATCTACAATATGAATATAATGTATGTAGGTACCCAATAAATATCAAATCAATAAAAAAAATCAATTATAAAATAAAACCGTACTTACGTTTTTTCTTCAAGTTTTTCCGAATAAGAAAGAATTCATTAATGTGGAAATTTCATTTGCATTCATATTCATTCAAATATTATGTATATCAACATTCACATTGCTTAGCTAATGTGGTTAACATATTTAAGTATGGTCGAACGCAAATTGCTCGATCCAATGTATTTTGTTCGATGGTTTGAGTTATTTTCGGTCGGAGTCGAGAGAATCGGTCGGTTAGCCCATATGTGGTTTCTGAAGAATGAACGGTAAAATGTTGCTGAGCGAATTGCAACCTCTTTAGAATTTAGCCTCTTTGATTATAGTGTGCTTGGGAAAAAGGTTGCTTATCAAAAAGTATGGGGGGTTCTAGAACATCAAAATATCCCCGGCCACCTTCATTTTTTAATAAATAACCTCGCAAGGCCGAATTTCTTACTTTTCATGTGCAGTTATAGCGAAAACCGGGCGTGATGGAAGGAAACAATTCGAGCTAAGCGACCCCAAATCACTCTAAAATACATGTGAAATCACCAGTTCGATTTTTGTTGTTGCACAGTGTAATTAATAGTTAAATTAAACAAAACTCTTTTTTGAATTTTTCTTAAAATCAATTTATTTGCACTCAAACTTCAATGACGTTTGCAAAACATAAATAATGAGAAATTTAAACAAAAGAGAGCAAATTTGTAAATTTGACAATTTTGATAGCAACAACAGAAGAGAGCACTGAATTATGAGAGAAAGGAAGAAAGATAGATAAGAAATACCCTAGCCGGGACTAGAGTCTAGCACGCTGCCACTAAACCACTGAGGCTGTGGTTAGACCTGCAGTTTAACGCCGGTTTCGGTTTGTTATCACTTGGTGGTTTTGCCATTGTCTACCAAGAGATTTCATTTTCTTATAATTCTAATACAAAGTTCTTAGAATTAACCACCAGGTCAAGCCGGGAACCGAATCAGCAACCGTCAGGGTGAAAGTCTAGTTAACTATCCACTTTACTATCGAGGTCGTCAAAAATTTACATTACAGTTATAGAAGATAGATAACTTTTGTTTTGATCGACTTCATAATATAAAATCTCACTGCTTCAGAAAGTGCAATAATGGAGTTCAAAAGGCCTTTATTTTCACTTCTCTGCAAGACCTTTCGTTTTGTCCGACTGGGAATGCCAGCCTGTCTCTCATTCATTCGAGATTGTATAGATATCTTATGTTCGCGTCATACATACAAACATGAACCATTTGTAATTTCATCTCGGGCTAACGATTGAGGACAATTACTTACAAAATTATTCGACGGCGCTCTTACTTATTTACGCCACATATGTATGTATGTGCATATATTTTACAAAAGCTTTAGCTTGGAGTAGAATATGGAACCTTTTCTTTTTATTATTAAATTTGTTTATTCTGTAGTTTAACTTTTCACTTCTAATGTTATCATCATTTACACACACTCTTGTTTTAATTTTCCGCTCTTCTATTCCCTATTATCACTATTTACAAATTTATTTACTACTATTTATAAGTTATATACTACAGGATTCATTGTTTTAGCCAGTTGGTAATTTGCATAAGTATCGTTAAACATATTTAAATGATAATGACCCATATTCACTCTTCGTCGTATTTTCGGCATTTCATAGGATATATTTGCTACAAATGATGTACTATGATAACAACAAAATGTATGTAACTTATTTTTACAACCCTGATAGAAACGTTAAACCCATATTTTTAAGAAAAGTTTGAGAGCTGTTTGAAGAACAAGACGCTATTTAAAAAAGAAAGCTTAAAGTTCGCAGAAAAAATAAAGTAAAACAGCGAAAGAAGCCTCACGGAAACATTTTTTATAAGTTTAAACTTTCACTTTATTTGGGCATCGCTATAATATTAAATAACACTGTTCAACAACAAATAAACAGTAAGTTTAATAACACTGTGCAAAATAATTGTTATGCTAAATAACACTACAACAGCAAATAAACAGTAAATTAAATAACACTGTACAAAATAATTGTTATGCTCGTAAATGCACCAAAACTGCGCATTTTAAGCTTGTTTGCACTGCTGATGTGCAATCAGCTGATGATTAAGTTATTCAAATTATTAACCCTTTCAGTCCATCTTTTTAATTTGGTCGATATAATACAAATAAAATTGGAATGCAATATTTCCATGTAGCAGTTAATAATCGATTTTTTGAGGTGGAAACATTTTAGCTCACGGTAAGGACAAATTTAAAAAATGTTAATAACTGTAATGTAATGTCCTATTACCTTCTCGCTTAGATTATTGCGCGGCATGACTGTGCTACTCTAAATAAAACAGGGGAAAAAGGGGATAATTAAAATACAAGTGGAGTTGCTATCTATATGAGAGAGCACTTACCGAAAACAAAATATGTATGTACATTTATTCGTGGCAGAATTATTAGTTGGTGTTAAAGTGGCTGTTTAGACGGGCGCATCCATGAACGCCTGTCTGAAAGAGAGAGGTAGAAAAATTGGAACCAAAAAAGAAGTAGAAACTCGTCTGCTTTTTCTAATTACCAATTTTTCCACCTCTATCTTTCAAACAGGCGCTCATGCTTGTCCCTGTGTGAACAACCACAAACGTGTGAAGGTCGACTATGGCATACCACCAGAGAAGTCGCCGTAGCAATGTTGCCAAATCTTAAAATCCCTATGTATGCCTACACATGTGTGAGTTTGTTTATATCCATGTCCATTTACTTGTCCATTTTAAAAACGTGGTATATTAAAAATATTTTTTATTTAAATTATTTTATTAAAATAATGATGCTCAATTTTTGCACACACATTTTTGACTTAACTTTAAATGCAAGAACTATCAAAGAATAGCATAAGAACGAAATTTCAAATGTTCGCTAATCTAAAAACATGAAAAATCTTAACAGAACTGAATATATTTAATGTTATTAGTAGATTATGAAATTTTAAACACAATTATTAGCTGTCAAAGTTTCTCCTCTGTAGAGGGCGTCACGATTGAAAGGGTTAATTTTAAATGTGTTTATAACATATGCTTACATACCTATGTACCCATAACAATATAAAAATTTTTAGAAATTAATTAAAAGACAAAACATATCGAGAGTCTCGATCCTACGGTAAAAGCTCTTTTCCCAGCGTAATACTATTTATAGTATCAATTTCAAGCTTATTTCCATTCTTTGTTTTTACAAATGATAATTGGGAAAATTGTCTTTCTGCTGCACCAGAGCTGTCACGAAATAATAATAAGTTTAAAACAAAATCGGAAATTCCAATCTATTATTTAATTAAAATCTGAAATTTTCTTATTCCTTTCATTCCTATATAAAAAATAGTAAAATAATAAGTTATTCACGACCCCCCTTCCCTTCCCTCCCCCCTCCCAGCTGGTAAAGTAAAGTGGTAGCAAGTAAAGTTAAATCCAAAAAAAATGATTAATTTAAAGACTATATAAAAACTTACATTCATTAAACAAAAATTTTGAACATTTATGCAATTCTTTTTTTTTGAATTTTCGTGTTTTTGTTTTTGCAGCAAAAGCTATGACAATTACTAAAAGCAATAAAAGATTATTAGTTGCTCGAACAAAATTTATAACATTTCCTTATACTATTAGAATTTTTATATTGTCCAACCAAAATTTGTGATGTGTAAGCTTTCTTTCGAGGCTGCAAGTCTACGACCTCACCTTGAGAGGATATCATCAAGCATACGTTTACCCAAGTCATCAACAGAAAAAGCCTTTTTACGTATATTAGGGACAACACGTAACATTTTCCGTAGAAAATAATATTAGATTCATGTTCAACTGAAATTACACAAAAATAGGCTTTTCCCGTCGTTTTATTATGACTTGGCCCAAATATGCCCTAAAATACCTTAACCAATTTCGGGCAGGAGGGTCTCCCGTTGACATAGAATGTTCCATATATATACTAGAAGGCTTATTTTGCTTAAGAATTTCAGATCTTCATTGTGACAGCAGAATATGAAAAATTTAAATTTGCGAAAACTGGATGCGCTGGATTGGTTTTACAATGGGTTTGGGACCTTGTATGGAAAAAACATTTATCTTGCACACAATTTCAGATACCTACTCCTATGTAAAATAAGCCGCTTAAGCGAATGACGTACCCAGTTTTTTGATAGAACTGAAAAAAAGCCGCCCCTAGCGCCTAAAGATACCATTTTTTTTACGAATTTTTAAATTCACCCGTTAGGATTTTCCAGATTGCAGTAATTTTTTTAAAATTAAAGTACGTAGAATTGTAGGTAATTCAATTTAATTTATTCAAAATACAAAAATTTTCAAATCGAGTTTTATTTGAACTAGTAAATTAACTTTTAGTGAACTGATGTCGAGTACAATCAAGTTCACCTTTGACAAATGTCGCCAAAAAATTGCAAAAAACAAAGCAGACGTTGAAAAAATTGCCTTAAATTAATGAAACTTATCAATTAAGAACTACTAACTTTTAACATTTTCTCCATACTTAATCGCTTGCGTCAAAATTGTTGATTTATATCAATATGTAATACAGGTGCCCCCCGTATAACATGATAGTTAGGTTACAAAAAAGCATCGTGTTGTGCGAATTCATGTTATACGGAACAAGGAAGCAGTATAAAAAGCGGAGTTAGGCTCCAAGAATTTAGAAATCTACCTTATTATATACGAAATCGTATTATACTGGACAAGCAAGTAGTACAAAATCAGGGTTATGTTCCAAAAGTTAAAAAAAAAACACTTTTTGGGATAAGTGCTCGTTCGAGCTGTCATACATTATGTCAAATAAGTACCCGGAAATTCTCATTTTAAATTTTCCCTCTGAGAATATTTCAAAAAAATTTCCCAGGTTGGCACAACTGTCAACCACTATTCTGTGAAAATTTTTGCTATGTGTCATTTAGTTTGGTTACGGCATCATTAAGAACAAGTCAACCTTTTGTGCAAAATGTAGAATCACAACGAGGTGCAATGTAAAAACGAGTGAAAATGGCTGCATTCACGAAACTCATCAATTCCTAAACAGTTGTAAAATTCTATTGTGAATGGCAACATTTTTAGTGAGCAAGCGCCTTTTTTGGTAGCGAAAAATTTGTATGATACTTTTGATCTCTTGATTTGTGTACAGCGGCTTATGTTTATCTATTTCTTCTGTATATATTATTTTTGTTTATTATGGCTGTCATAATTGACAAAACATATTCATATTAACGCCATACTTAAACATACTTTGCAAAAACATTAAATTATTTGTATTCATTATCTAAGTTTTTGGTTTGGTTAAAGGCGAAAAGTAGTAAAAAAAACTATTCACAATAGAATAGTAAACGCTAAAAAGTAGCAGCATGTTCACAACACGAAAATTGATGAGCTGCAACTGTTTAACAATTGATGAGTGTCGTGAATGCAGCCAATGTTAAATTTGAAAGCCATTACAGAGGCTTATTTTCGTCAACACAAAAACACGCATCTCTTCTTCTTATTCCTTGCTTTGGTTTTTTTGACAATCAGATTTTAACATGAGGTGCAGTGTTAATTCTTTTGTACATGTTAAATTTCATATACCACTGTTACAATAACATGTAAACAAACAATTTTTGTATTTATTTTACATATTTACATATAAATTCTACAAACATATCGTCGCCGAGAATTGATTTGGCGTATAAGCATACGAATACTTGTACATATACGCCAAATCACTTCTCAAGCAACGATACATGTGCAGATGCGACGGAATATATTTTTGCTGAACTTCTTCTTTATTTTATTTCTTTTGCAAAAATCATAGCATCTATAATTGATATTAGTAGAAAAGTGTATTATTTCGAAGTCCTACAACTTTGACATCTGAAGCAAAGTTGTTTATTACAAAAAGATAAAAATTTTTTCTCTCCATACCAACCCTCCACCTGCTCTCTCTCTCCTACATTGTTGACCTCTGAGAGAAAGTTCTGTTTATTATAAGAAAATAAATATTTTTTCCCTTTCAACCAAGCCTCCAGGTGCTCTCTGTACCCTTCTTTTTGGCAATTTTCGGTATAAAAGTGTTCATACCGGGCAAACGGCTTGAAATAACAACATACTTTCTTCTACCAAAATGTATTTCATAAAAAAGTAAAGAAGACTCCCGAATACCAAAATTGGTTTTGGACACTTTTATGCACGAAATTCCCCAAAACACCGGCATCCCGAACAAATAGAGGGTTGATTGAAAGGCAAAACATATTTATCTTCTTATAATAAACAACTTTCTCTCAGAGGTCAACAATGTAGGACTTCAAATTAATAAACTTACCCACTAAAATTCCATCACAACACACACAATTCGATATTTACATTTTTAATTTTTGTTCAAATTTGTTATTTAGCGCGGTGTTTCGTCATATTATCACCTGAAATCATGAATTTATTATCGATGTAGTCTGAATACTTATTTTAATACTTACTTTAATACTTACCTTAATACTTACCTTAATACTCACCTTAATACTTACCTGAATACTTACCCTGTATACTTAATTTCACTTTTCTTTAATATTTCTTCATACTTACCGTTTGCTTAATAATACTTTGAATTTCACCTAAAAATCCGTTTGCTGAATCGTAATCAAAATGTTAGTTCTAAGTTAAGGAATGAAAATAAAACCACTTGTATAGTAACATTCAATAAAAATAGACGTGTTTCCGTTTTTAAAGTTAGTTTGGCAAAAAGTTAAAAGTGCACCTAAAGTACCTTAAATTGTAAATTAATTACAAAAACTCTTGTAAATTTTCATGGCGCCCGAGCAGGGACTAGTGCATTAAAGTTTCTCACAAATAAAAAAAAAAAATAATTATAAGAAGTGCTAAGTGACACAAATATAGATTTTAAAATTTATAAATTTGAGTAAAAGTGCAAATGCATATGTATGTTAACTAAAATAATATATGCATGCCTAACAGTGCCGCAAATTGTATATAAGTACAGTAAAACATAATCATATGCACATAAAGCTTCTCGTTAACTATCAACCAACACACACATACATATATGCATAGTGCGAAATCTTTGTACAAAACAATTAAAGAATACTCAATAAATTATTAAAATATTAGCATATAACCAGACAATATAAAAAAAAAATAAATTTTTTGCCAAACTCGCGTATGAAAAACGTACAAGTCGCGATATATACATACTAAAACATAAAGCGAAAACATAAAGTACAAAGCAAAAAAAAAAAAAAAAAAAAAAAACCACACAAAGGTTAATAATAGCCAAACATATATACATACACTACATAGTGCAATTCGAAAAAGTGCAGTTGTATATACTACCGGTATTGAACAGTGGGACTAAAAGCGCAATATCAGCAAAATAATATAAGAAACTAAAATTATACTTTTAAGGATACCAAAAAAGAAATAAATATAAATAAAAAAGGTACAACTATCAAGTGTAGTGCTGAAAAAAGTTGCCGCCAATTTATGTAACCGGTATCATATCCGTTACATTCCGTTGCTGTACTTACCGCTCCGTTGCTGTACTTACCGCTCCGTTGCTGTACTTACCATTCCGTTGCTGTACTTACCATTCCGTTGCTGTACTTACCATTCCGTTGCTGTACTTACCGTTCCGTTGCTGTACTCACCTGTTCCCGTAGAAGTTTGCAAAAGTTATCAACATCCGTTGCTGTCCGTACATCTGTACCGCTACCGCTGCAGCTAATATTTTTCTCTGCTAACATCATTTTGGATAAATGAACATCGACAGCCAGAGGGAAGTTAATGCTGGCTCTGAACCAGAACAAACTACAACCGAGGTATAGAGTGCTAACAATTGAGAGTCCTTTGTATTCCAAAAATAATTGCTGTTAAATTGTACATCATTGGTACAACAACCATAACAACATTCTTACTCTCAATTTTTGGTACCTCTTTGTAATCACATTCTTATATGCATGTCTATTTATATATACACATATTAAATATAAACATAGCAACTTTAGAAGTGAAACAAAGATAGGACAGTGGGTTAGGAATTGAAGTGCAGTTAATAAAATTGGTATATATCCCGTATACACATTCGTATATAAGAATTAATAAAAGTAAAAGTATATAACGCTTTTCGGTATAAAAAACTTAATTTATACATTTTTTAAATTTTGATTTCGGTTTTTTTTTTGATAATTTTGTCGTAAAATTTTGGTCATTCGCTACTAAAATTCATTTTCTCGCTTTCGTATAAAATAATACACTTAGCTAATAATTAAATTAGCTTTTATTGGAGTATCACAAAATTTACACTCTATGATCCATATTTTCGGTTTCGTTGGACATATTAGAGTTATTGTTTTCGTTATATTTTGTGATTTCTTTTCCAAAGTGTACCCAACTAGAGATAGAACAGTGGATCAAAATTTGTTTCTCGCATACAAAATTAATATCTTTTTTAGGAGACTATGAAAATTAAATCTAGAGGTTAATTTTCAAAGTCATGACTTAAGTTCATGTCAATTTCGTTATTTGAAGTTATATATAAACAGGCTTAATGAACAAATGTAGTCATCACAACAACAATGTATATAGAGACGGGCAAATCATCAAAATTATTGCCGTCTGGTCGTTTCGAAGTCAGACTGCCTTTCAAGTCTGACCCAAAAACTCTCGGTTCATCGTATGATACCGCAGAGCGACGTTTTCGTTTTCTAGAGAAGAAACTAGATAAAAATCCAGAAGTTAAAAACATGTATCTAGATTTCATGAGAGAATATATCTCTTTAGGACATATGTCTCAAATCGACAACAAAATTTTAAGTTCACCACACTACGTCATTCCGCATCAGTGTGTCCTAAGACCACAAAGTACCACAACAAAATTGCGTGTTGTTTTCGACGCTTCGTGTCGTACATCATCACAAGTTGCGTTGAACGACATCTTAATGGTTGGCCCTACCATTCAAGAGGAGCTATATTCTACTCTTCTCCGTTTTCGATTGCATAAGTATGCCATTACAGCAGATGTGACCAAAATGTATAGGCAGATTATGATACATAAAGATGATAGGAATTTTCAGCTCATAGTGTGGCGTCAGCATCATTCAGACCCAATACAATTATTCCGTTTGAACACTGTTACTTATGGAACTTCACCCGCTCCATTTTTAGCAATCAGGTGTCTTCAAATGCTGAGTGATAGCAACAAAGACTCATACCCACTTGGGTCAAAAGTAATTTCGAGAGATTTTTATGTCGATGACTTGTTAACTGGTGCCGATAATCTTGAAACTCTGAAGCAAATTAGAAGTGAGGTAATAGATATATTGAAAACGGCAGGATTATCGTTGGCAAAATTGTTTTCAAACCACCCAGATTTAGCTAACAGTGAGAGTTCTGAGAAATCACTTCAATTTAATAATTCAGATTCCACGAAAACTCTGGGAATCCATTGGCTACCAAAAGAAGACTTGCTTCGTTTTGTTCTCGATGAAAGTTTTCACGATTTACGAGCTACAAAAAGAAATATTTTATCGGTTTCTTCACGTCTGTTTGATCCTCTTGGATTGCTCTCTCCTATAGTTACCAGAGCTAAAATCTTATTACAAGAGCTTTGGATTCAAAAACTAGATTGGGATGAGTCAATTCCATTGCGCCTTGAAACAAGCTGGCAAAACTTCAAAACAAATCTGAGTCAGTTATCGCTGATAACAATACCCCGATTTGTTTACACTTCTTCAGATGCCAGTTGTCAGATTCATGGGTTTTCCGATGCCTCTTTGAGAGCATATGGCTGTTGTATTTATGTGCGCAGTCAAAATGCTGACGGTATCAATTGCACATTATTGACTGCTAAGTCAAAATTAGCTCCCTTGAAGACGAAATCTTTACCACGGTTAGAGCTCTGTGCAGCGCATCTTCTGGCCAAATTATGGTCACGAATAGAGCCAATGATGAATTTTACAATAGACGCAATAAAGTTTTGGACAGACTCTGAAATTACGTTGCATTGGATACAAACACATCCATCAATGCTTTCTATTTTCGTCTCAAACAGAGTGTCCGAAATCCAAGAGTGGACACAGAAGGCTTCATGGCAACATGTGCCTACGAAGCAAAACCCTGCGGATATCGTGTCTCGAGGCTGCGATGTGGATGAAATCAACAAGTCCATATGGTTCACCGGCCCACGTTTCCTCTTAGAAGACCCCGCAGAGTGGCCAAAAAATTCTCACTTCGAACTCTCGCCAGAAAACGAAGCTCTTGAAAAAAGAAAAAATTGTTTCACTTTCGTCGCAGTTGAAACTCCGAAAAATAGTTTAATAGCACATACGGAAAAATTCTCCTCACATAATAAAATGCTAAGAGTATTTTCATATGTTTTAAGATTTATTAGAAAATCAAAAAACAAAATAGTAGAGTTCGACACCATACCAAGTGCTCAAGAAATGAACTTGAGTTTCTTGAAAATCGTTCAAATTATTCAACACACAGAATTCGAACATGAAATTAAGAAATTGTCTAAAAACACCGCACTTCTTCCAAATTTGCAAAAACTCAATCCGTTTTTGCATGAATTTTCGAAAGACAATTTATCGTTTAGACTTCTTCGAGTAGGTGGTCGTCTTTTAAACGCACCAATTCCTTACGATGCCAAATTCCCACTCCTTTTAACAAAAGATTCGCACTTTATAAAAACATATTTACGTTATCTACATTTTCGAAATCATCATGCTGGACCAAAGGCATTGGTAGCGCTTCTTAGAGAAAAACTGTGGCTAGTAAACGCTCAAGAATCCTGTAGAAAAATCGTTCGAAACTGCATTCACTGTTTTCGGTATAAGCCCAAGCTAATGACTCAAATTATGGGTAATTTACCAGCCGACAGGCTTCGGGCTCTACGCCCATTTTTAATAAGTGGTGTAGATTTCTGTGGTCCCGTGTATACCTCGTTAAAAATTCGCGGTCGACCACCTGTAAAAACTTATATAGCAGTGTTCGTTTGTTTCACTTCTAAAGCAGTCCATTTAGAATTAGTAGGTGACTTATCTTCTGATTGTTTCATTTTTGCTCTCAAAAGGTTCTTTGGACGCCGAGGGATGCCCGAGAAGCTATACTGCGACAACGCAACAAATTTCGTAGGAGCACAGAGGAAGCTGCAGGATCTGGCAGCAGCGTTTCTCAACAGTCAGGACTCGGTTCAGAGGTTCACCGCTCAAGAGGGGGTCCTTTTCAAATTCATACCACCTAGAGCGCCCCACTTCGGAGGGCTATGGGAAGCGGCAGTGAAGTCGATGAAAAATCTGCTGATGCGCACGATCGGAAACGCACTGCTAACGATCGAAGAGCTAAATATAGTGCTCATAGAAGTGGAAGCCGTACTCAATTCAAGTCCAATCGCTCCACTAAGCCAAGACCCAAACGACGGTCAAGCGTTAACCCCAGCACACCTCTTAATTGGGGGTCCTCTACGAACGCTGCCACCAGAACAACTACCAAACACTCCAATGACTTGCTTCGCCAGATGGCAACTTGTTTGCTTTCTCAAGCAACAGTTTTGGCGGGGGTGGTCGAGAGACTACCTAGTGAGCCTACAGCAACGCAACAAGTGGCTGCATCCACAGCACAACGTCGTTGTCGGCGATCTCGTCGTCGTTCACGAAGACAACGTGCCGTCACAACAGTGGGTCCTAGGCAGAATAACTGCTACAATAACAGGCCAAGATGGCAAGGTCAGAGTAGCAGACGTACGAACGACAAGAGGAACCATAAAACGGCCAATCCACAAGCTGGCGGTTCTACCAAATGAACATTGAAGCCATAGAGCCTGTCAACGTGGCCGGTGTTTCGTCATATTATCACCTGAAATCATGAATTTATTATCGATGTAGTCTGAATACTTATTTTAATACTTACTTTAATACTTACCTTAATACTTACCTTAATACTCACCTTAATACTTACCTGAATACTTACCCTGTATACTTAATTTCACTTTTCTTTAATATTTCTTCATACTTACCGTTTGCTTAATAATACTTTGAATTTCACCTAAAAATCCGTTTGCTGAATCGTAATCAAAATGTTAGTTCTAAGTTAAGGAATGAAAATAAAACCACTTGTATAGTAACATTCAATAAAAATAGACGTGTTTCCGTTTTTAAAGTTAGTTTGGCAAAAAGTTAAAAGTGCACCTAAAGTACCTTAAATTGTAAATTAATTACAAAAACTCTTGTAAATTTTCACGCGGATTGCCGATTTTAACTTCTGCTGCTGTAAACAAGCGAAACTGAATTTGGTTTGAATTGAATATTTTTCATTTTGCCAGCGAAACTTATGATCATTGTTTATGTTTGTGTTGGTAGTAATCGATGGATAGTTTATTAGTTTGTCATCCTTCATCATTGATGTCTGAGACAAAGTTGTTTATTATGAAAAGATAAATATTGTTTGCTTTTACAGCAATCCTCAAGTTGTTCGGCGTACCGCAATTTTGGGAGATTTTCGGAGTATATGTTCCCAAAACCAATTTTGTTGTTCAGACACCATTTTTACTTTTTTATGAGGAATATTTTTGTCGAAGAAAGTATGTCAATATTCCAAGCCTGTATGAACAATTTTAAATAAATTTTTACCAAAAATCCTCTAAAACAGAGGTACAGAGAGCAGGTGGAGGGTTGGTATGGAGAGAAAAAATGTTTATCTTTTTGTAATACACAACTTTGCCTCAGATGCCAAAGTTGTAGGACTTCGAAATAATACACTTATCTACTAATATCAATTATAAATGCTATGATTTTTGCAAAAGAAATAAAATAAAGAAGAAGTTCAGCAAAAATATATTCCGTCGCATCTGCACATGTATCGTTGCTTGAGAATTGATTTGGCGAATGTGTACAAGTATTCGTATGCTTATACGCCAAATCAATTCTCGGCGACGGTATGTTTGTAGAATTTATATGTAAATATGTAAAATAAATACAAAAATTGTTTGTTTACATGTTATTGTAGCAGCGATATCAGAAACTTAGCATGTACAAAAGAATTAACATTGCACCCCATGTTAAAATCTGATTGTAAAAAAACCAAAGCAAAGAATAAGAAGAAGAGATGCGTGTTTTTGTTGTTTTCCTGATAGTTGACGAAAATAAGCCATTACAGAATTTCAAATTTAACATTTTAAATCGTTTTTACATTGCACCTCGTTGTGATTCTACATTTTGTAACAGAAATTAAATAAAAACATTTGCCAAATACATAGTAAGAAGAAGATTTGTTCATTCATTTCATTCGAAGAAAATTGACATTGACATTGGATGAGGTTGGCTTATATTCCCAAAATTCGTGCAGTTACTGCATTGAAAGAGGTCTTCCGAGTCGGGGTGCTCTGAGCAATAATGGGTTAAAGAATTAATTACATTTTAAGATTGTTTCCTAAAACTTCGGAGCTGATCCACTACTACTGCCCTACATGGGCTTTGCGAATAAAATGGTTCCTAGTGTTTGTGAATGAATTTTTTATACTGAACACTAATCTGAGGTCAAAAATTTCCCATCACGCCACGTTTTAGAAAAAATGGGATGGAAAACACTAAAATAGAATTTTTGGCCATTTTTAAAAATTGGAGAGCTGAACACTGGTTCAAACTTCGAAATCCAGAAATTATAGGCTGAATCATGCCCCTCCAAATGAGCCCTAAACCCGAAACTGTAAATCAAAAACAGTTACTGACTTAAAAAAACTATACATAAATGCAGAATTGTTCAGCATCATCTTCTCTTTTTGTATCCAAAGTCAAACCTCATGTCAAAGAAAACAAATCGGATCTGGTCGTACAGTGTAACTAAGATTTCAAGTTTGTTTTTTTATATTTGACTTTTTAGAAAGAAACCGATGGAAGTAAAAAATATTTAAAAACTGTTCAATAGATTTTATTTTGACTTTTTTTTCATCCACTGGCAATTAATATCAAAAAATAGAAGAAAGTTTCCACATTTCGGGGGGGGGGTGGGCGGTTTAGAACCCCCAAAACCCCACCCTAAATACGGCCTTGAACGGGTGAATTTAAAAATTCGGAAAAAAGGTGCCAAATGGTCACTTTAGGCACTAGGGGTGGCTTTCGGTTTAGTTGTATGAAAAAACTGGGTACGACATTCGCTTTAGCGGCATATTTACATATTTACAACCTTTTATATGCAAGTTGAATGCTTTTTCCATACAAAATCCCAAACCTATTGCAAAACATCCTTTAAAATCACTCTTTTTGGAGTAACGCATCCAGTTTTCGCGAATTTAAATTTTTTTTTAATTGCAATTGGTTTTTAGCACCCTATTTTCATATTCTGCTGTCACAATGAAGGTCTGAAATACTTTAGCAAAATGTATGGAGCAAATATATGTAATAAATACAATTAACGTAAATTTTAAGTCTGAGGGCCAGGTCCTCCCAGAAAATAATCATAGCTACGTCAATAGGCACAACGCCCTAGTTGGTTAAATTATTACGTAGCCCCGTATACGATAATATCGTATGCGTGGCAGTGCATCTTACTCTTTGAAATAAAAAAAAAATAATCAAATGAAAAATAAAATCGCCGAAAACTCAACATTAGGCAAAAAAAAAAATAACCACTTTTGACTATAAATGGTCAAAGCGGCAACGCGGTACTTTTTTTCATTTCGCCATGCTCTTGCGCATGCAGGCTACCATTTGGCCCAGGCTTATATGGAACACTGTTGCCAGATTGCGAAACCTATTTCCCTCTAGATGTACCAAACAAAAACCTTCAGTTTTGTGCACTTTTAGAAAAAATCCTCTAGATTTTGATTTTAAATAATTACTATGGTATAATGGTATAATAGACGATAAAATTGAATGCACGGGTACATATATTTACAATCTATTTTATAAACATTATATTTAGTAGGGAAAGTCAAAGCCCGGTACGTTTAAACCAGTTTTGATTGCAAGGTCTTTGCATCCGTACACCATACGAACAGTTTTAGACGAAAAACAAAAAAATCGCCGGGGACCTTTTTAAAAAAAAACTGGCACAAAAACCGTGGGCACCCAAGTTTAACGTTTATTTGATTTATAGGTCAGATCCTAGGTTGGATAGAATTTTTTGATTTTCAGCAAAAAATATTCGGCTAAAAAATTCTCTACAAAAATGCTAATAACAAATTTTTTACTAAATATCTGTCGTACTTCTCTAAATATTTCGGAAAAACTAAAGAAAAACTGAATAATGTTTTGATTCATACAATTGTTGAAACAATAAAAACAAGTAACTTTTGCAAAAAAATGTTTATTATTTATTGGATATTGGTAACATACTTCATCTTTAAACGTATACTCCATTAAATTCACTCACGGTTTTTAATAAGTGTTGAGGATATTGCGGGTGAGTGGTTTTTAAATTATATATGTAAACAAGTTTCAACTTGACTCAAAATGCAACCATTGGAATTGCGTCAATGATTCGTTCTGCAAGTCGCAAAAGGAGAGCAATTGAGTTAAATTTGAAAGAACAGCTGTCGATGGGTATTCACTGCTTGGACGTATTTTTTAAGTTAAAAATTCAAATATCAAAGGCGAAAAAATCTCAGACGCTAAAAAATATGCATTGTATTGAAAGAATTTGGATGGTTTGATGATTTCGTTAAGGAAAAACGTCAAGTGGATCGAGTGCACTTAAAATTTGGAATCGATGGTGAAGGACCTTTTCTCAAAGTACGCTTGTCAATACATTCTAGGGTGAAACTATTCATTCTTGGTTTAGCTCAGGAAATCCAAGAAAATTTCGAAAATGTCTCACAGCTATGGTACGCAATCCAGATAAACAGCTTTGAAGGCAAAATTGCCACCGATTTGAAACTTGCAAATATCTTGGCTGGTATAATGCCTTATTTCTCTGCACATGATGTGTTGGCAACATGTGTTGGCAACGTGAACGAACCAGTGTTTACAGGTGACCCGGAGAATCTTTTTTTGGATATAATTCCACCGCCTGCGCTGCATTTAATATTGGGAGTAGTGAATAATATTTTCGAATTTAGTGATGAAACTTTTGCATGGGCAAAATGGCATCATGTCAATCGGGAGATTATTCATGGTAGCACTGTTTACAATGGAAATTGCTGTAAAATTTTATTGGAAAAACTTGATGTTTTGATCATAAGCAATTGGGGCTGTTCACTTCGATTTTAATACTGTTTGAAAAAAATTTAATTTAAAAACAATACACCCGCAACACTTCAAAACAATTCACCCGCAACACTTATTAATTAATTAATTATTATGGGTTGCACGTTTAAAGAAATAGAATGTTACCAATGTCCAATAAATAATACAAATTTTGTTGCAAAAGTTGTTTCAACAAATGTTTGGATCAAAATGTAGTAAAATTAACGTTTTTCAGTTTATTTCTTTAGCTTTTCCGAAATATCTAGAGAAGTACTGCAGATAGGAAAAAATTTGTTGTCAGCATTTTTGTAGACAATTTTTCGGCCGAAAAATTCTGTCTCACCTAGGGTCTGACCTACAGATCAAATAAAGGTCAAACTTGGGTGCCCACGGTTTTTGAGCTAATTTTTTTTAAAGGCCCCGGCGATTTTTTTGTTTTTTGTTTAAAACAGATCGTACGGTGTCAGATTACGATAATAAAAACAAAAATTAAATATGCAAAGACGTTTCAATTAAAACTGGTTCAAACGTACCGTGAAAGATATGGAATATCTTTTCGTAAAAAATTAATTATCATCAAAAATTTCTTAAAGATCCAGGTATTGATACGTTGCGTAGATAACCTCAGATTTAAACAACGGCTACATCCTCAGACATTTTTAAACAATGGCGGACAAGTAGAATTTTCTCAGTTGTAGAAACCAATAATCTATTTCGTATTTTGGATTTGTCACAATTCATTTAAAAAAAAAGTCGCTCAAATAAGGAATAAGATACTGGGCATGTCAGCAGGAATAATGCTAAAATCTTGATATTTTCATATTTTCGATAATCAGTAGACTTTATAAATTAAATTTCGTAAAAACACATTATCTTAAGAACTTTTAGTGGTTTCAAGCGAGAAAAAAAAACTTTTGTAAAAAATCGAAAATTAGAAAAAAATATTCTTCAACTAGAGCTTGTGTAAAAAATGTCACGAAGACCATGAACTTAAATGAACACAATATCTGTGATATAGAAAATTACCGTATGATTTTTTTTATCAAAAGTTAGAAACGATTAATATATGTATTTTAAAAATATACATTTTCGGTAGATTAAATTTGGTTAAAATTTTAGGTTTAGATTTTATTAGGAAAATAATAAACATAAATAAATTCCTAAGTTGCTTCAAAAAACCTTCAGTTTTAGCGGGGAACCTCTACATCTGGCAACAGTGATATAGAAGCATGTATCAAATTTTTTGGGTTTTTTACGTTGCACAGTCTAATTGCTATTATGTACAAAATAAAAGTATTTTTCATTCTATAATCAATTTTGAACACATTTTTGTTTAACAGATCAACGCTACATTTACTTAGAAATACTTATATACATATATTATTTAGTATAAACTGAAATATATAGCTATAGCTGAACAATTTAAAATTTGCATAACTGAAATCTTATGAATTACATTAAAAACACATTTAAAAATTCAATTGATTGCATGTAGAAATTAATAACAATCTCATAAACCATAAAAAATTGGCATAATCTAATGAAATAGGAATATAAATAAAATATAATACATACATACAATACAATACATGTAAGTACTACTTATGTATATATAAGCTGCGTTTCCCTGTTGCAAAATCAGAAAAGTTGCTTTCAAAGAATGTTAGAAACGCATCGCTGAGTGTTTCTGATTAGCGAAGCGAACGCCATTTTAGTAATCATATTATTTTTCTGATTTTTCAGGTCAGCATGATTTCTCAAAACTTTGACAGTTGGCAAACTCGACACAAGCTCAAAATTATCCAAAAATTATATAAATATATTTTTGGAAGGAAATTAAAACATTTCATAAACTAGAATTTAATTATTTTCAAAAATTTTACAACTAATGCAAACACAGATTTTTGATTAATCACTTCGAAATCAGCTTTTATGATTTGCACCCGGGAAGCGCACCCATAGTATCGTAAATATATTATATCACGTTTGACCTAAGCGCTTTACATATAAGAATTGAAGCACTGTAAGAAAACAAAAATTTATTAAGCGTAAATTTTAATAATTTGAGTTTCGAAATAAGAACCAATCTTATTTATACACATACATACATATCATACATTGATTATCAAACTGGCACTGTACCAAAAATCTTACTTTTGGGGTATGGACATTTTTTTGGCATGAGAAACCCGATTCTGTATTTTATTTTCCAATCAAATTAAGTTTTGATGCACTTCCGGTACAATTTTCACTGATTTTTACATTTCATTCTATCGCAGGTCCAATAGATTGTAGTCAATAGGGCCGTTCACACTATCGATTGGTTGGACAACTGCGCTTGACAATCGCTCGACGAGTTTCGTTCACAAGGTCAAATTTGATATCAAATTTAATTTTGTACGAAAACTTCGAGCAATCAGCATCGCAGTGGCATACGCATTTACTGCATACCTTATACGCCTTTGTTTTTGCCAGTTTATTTTTATAAATTCAAATTTTTATTTTCCATGTTTCAGAAAGATTTCTGTAAATTCACAAAAAAATCTTTCCAAAATATTTCGTTTTCACTGAAAGACATTTTTACTGTTAATACACTGCATAAACTTTTTCCTGAATGAAACTTTTTTGTTCCTAAAAATGCGAGAAATGTTAACATTGCGAGATATGCATTGTTCAGTGTTGCATCGAGTGAGAATAAGAATGTACGACAAAAAAATAAAAACGTACTGTTTTAAAAATTTATATAAAAAAATATTAATTTTAAATTTTTATTTTAAGAAAAAAAAGACCACCACTTTTTAATTTTTACATTTGTTATATTATACCCCCTACCCCACTACCCACATCACATATTGCCATACGTGCATATAAAATAAATATAATTTGTATATCTTCTACAAAATTACAGCAAAAAAGAGCCCGCGCAAGTGATTGCTGCAAACGCAAAAAGTTGTAACAAACAAATGAATCGAACGCAGCAGTGATCTGTGCTGATTTGCTCTCTATAGGCGTTTTTCTTTTTTAACTCAGAGCACGGAGTAGAGTAGAGCACGAGCACACCGAGCACGCTCTGATCAGAGTACACTCCGAGCACGCTCTGACAACTCTAATTTAATTTTAAAACGCATAGAGCACGAACTGTCAGAGTACAGCTATTTATAATTAAGTTTTTTTCAATCGTTTTGATTTTTTTTTTATTCTGAGCCGTAGTTCGCCATTTCAAATAGCTGCAACACTGTCAAAATATTTTTTTCAATCGTGCTGTGCCTGCTCAGTCAATTTCTTCTGAGCACGTAGAGTACGCTCTGAGCGCGCTCCGATCACAAAAAGAAACACAATTACGTTTGATCTGAGTGCTCAGAGCTATGAATTCGTAAATAAACAAAGTGTAACACAAAAACAAAGAAAAATGTACGAATACCAAAACAAAACGGGTACCAAAAGTACGAAAGCCAAAACGTACTTAGTTTGTATGGGATTCTCATAGTAAAAGAATACATTTATTTTTCGTACTTGTATTTTAGTTTGGTATTCGTACATAAGTCTCTTTCTCTGTCGCTCTTGCATTAACCATCTTGTTTGTTTTTCTCATCTGTTTCGTATTGATGAAAGGGAAAGAAGAAAAATAATACATTGTTACAAATATTTGATAGCTATAAAAAAGTACTAATACCAAAACAAAAGGATTTTTATCTGAAAAAATAAAAACGTACCCTAAATGGTATTATTCATTTTGTGGACATCTTTATCTTCCCATGCGGGGAAAGTAAGGCAAGGAGCCGAAGCTGCGAAACGTGCTGCAGCGTCTGCCAGTTCGCTGCCCTGTATGCCTTTGTGGCCTGGTATCCTGATTGTGAAATAAATTGCATGGAAACATTGCATTATTTGCTAATAATAGTTTTTGTATATGCCATTTAGAGAATGTGAAAAGAATGTGAGCAATAACTACAGTAAAAATCTTCGTTCACAGTAACAAATTTTGTTTGCATCTTCTTCGTATTTCTTTTAATACATATACATGTTTAGGTAGCAACTAATTAGATTTACCGTGCTCCAAAAATAGTAAATTTTAGCCAAATTCAGAGATATAATTTACCAAAAATTTGAAATACATTATTGACTATATTATCAGCATTTCTAGATATTTAGCCAATTGCTAAAATTTAGTCACATTTCGCACAGGCGCTTAATAAATTTTTTATTTAAACATTTCATAAATTAACTTATTTGTATTACTTACAATCGGAAATAACAGAAAGAAACAAAACGGCTTATTTTCTCGGAGTTATAAATACGTAAAATGCCTGAAATTCTAAGTTTTTTAAAACAAAAGTTATAAAAAAGAAACGTGTTCTCTTACGTAGAATAGAAACCAATCACATTAACTTCAAACCGTGCATACTCGAGATGAGATTTTCAGACTTAAGCGATTACTATTTTTGACCACAGATATGTAAAAATAATATTTTATTATCAATCAATAACGATGCAACAATTGGCGACGAGACTGAAAGGAATACGCACAAAAGCCATTTCGTGCAAAAATGGCAAAGCTGCCAAAGTCTGCAGCGATATAGAATATCGCATAGAATTAAGTCGTATTTAATTTTTAATTTACAATTAACTTAAATTCGATTTAAATTGATCACCTGAAATCCGCCCTTAAAAATCAAATTATTGAGCATGATTTTAATTTTTTTAATTGCTTAATATTAAGATAGTATTTTTAAGACATGTGTTCAATATGTTTGTGTTTCATATAGCGCTTACAGAACAAAGTTTTCTGTAGTTTTTAATGCACACAGTAACACACAAAAAATAAAAACTATGCATATCACTAGCTAATTTTGCTCGCTAGTCTAACTTAATTACTTATATATTTCATATGTTATAATTTTGTTTGTATTTGTTGTAATAAAATTATTATTCAATAGTAAATTTTTAAATTTTGTATTGTTTGTTTTGTATTTTTCGTGTAAATTTGCGTCAAAACAAAACTTTTTTTTTATGTGATTTTGTCGTTAATGTTTGGCCACGTCTTTTGGGTGATAGAAATGGTTGTGCTACATCTGAGGATCTTTTCTGGAAGTTAGATGCCTTACAATCATTTATACGTGACCTCCATTGGCCGGATGCAGAATTTCGTCAACATTTGGAGCAACGTTTAAAAATGATGGCTGCCGAAATGATTGAACAATGCATTCAGCGTACAGATTCATCATTTCAGTCGTGGCTTAAGAAAAATATTGCCTTCATTTCAACAGATTATATAATACCTTCGGAAATGTGTGCTATGGTTAATGTGATATTAGATGCTAAAAATCAAAGCTTTAAATTAACTACTATAGATGGTATTGATTTGGTAAGTATTGCACTGATATGATACAGAGAAAAACGCAACGTAAAATTTAATATATATTGCATTTGATTAAACATAGCTCATTACAGTTAATGCATTGAATTGGGCCTATGCACTTGCGCGACTCTTCCATTGTGATTTCGCGGTGTATCCGGTATCTAAGTGTAAATATCGTGTGATTATCTCCCTTTTATTCGCGTCTGCAACCAGTTCGATTTTATAGAAGGGTGGAACACGGTTACGGTTCACCATGTTATAGACATTTTTCACATTATACCCCTCCTCTTTCAATGCCGCTTATTAGTGTTCACACCGGGTTAAGTACCTCTAATAACAACTGAGAAACCTTTACAACTTTTCAGCTGGTAAGAATAAAAACTCTTTTTGTTATGCTCCAAGTCACTAATGATGGTCTTTATTATTAACTTGGACCTAAGTTTTACTTATCTTACCCTTGTAGGGATACCATAAAAAGCACTGGAGTTTTGCTCTCTGAGGAATATTGGGACGGTTTTGTGCTATTAGTATCTGGTATCAGACGTATCTTCTGCATTGGGAAGCGGTAAAAAGCTTTTTTGGCTTACAACTTGCTCAGAATTTTTGCGTTGTTGTGCATGAATTGTAAAAATTGCTGATTTATGGCTTTTCTTTTGGGCATTTGAGTCTGTTCAGAAGAGTCTTGTGCTATTACTTTTGGAGTTGCCGGTAAACCGACCAGGGACCTTCTACTGGCTTTAAAAGTTGTAGTTATTATTGCTATTATAGCGTTTGTTGCTGATGTTGAAGTTACTGCTGTTGTTTGCTGCATTTGTTGGTGTTTACTGTCACCAGGAGGTGGCGGCGAGCAGGTCAGACTCATTTTATAGTAATGCTGTGGCGATACTAACTAGTGGATCTTAGTGAGAGCACTTAAGTCAGACACTGGGAGCTATTGCGGTTGACCAGAAAAGCTGATATTGTTTTTAATTTAATATAAATATCTCTATTTAGTACTAATTTTCAATTAATTTACTGTTTTATTTAGTTAATTTAATTTTATGAGGTTTAAAATTCATAAATTAAAAGTGTTTGCATCCGCGAACACCATTCATGACGACACTGCCGCCATTATTTCACCTGTGTGTTTCCTTCGGATTATAAAATTAAATAAAACGATAGTTCGAATATTTCAAAGAGGATTAAAAAACACGTCAGTCTTACAGATTTATTCACAATATTATGAAATATTTTCGTATTTACAGCAGAATAATAAATGAAAATAGTTTAACCAAAGTGCAATTTTTATGCTACGTTAATTTTCTCTAGCGATCGCAATTGTGTGTCCTACTATATTATATGCATATGTATGTATTCTTTGACGTTTAATTATATATAACAAATCTGTTTTACTTTTAGTACAAATTTCATGCAAAAATTGACGACCAAATCGATAAAGCGAATGTAGCTATGACACAAGGACTTATCTGTAAACTTATGTCTGTACTAGAGTCGACTTTGTCGAAATTGGCACGATATGACGAGGGCAGCTTAATTGGTTCGATACTTAGCTTTACAAATGTATCTAGCTCAGGGAAGGATCTTGGACAGGGTTATGTGAACTTCTTGCGAACCAATATGGATCAAATACGTGGAAAAATTGGCGATGATCTGTGGACATTGAATTTCTTTGAGCAGTGGTACACGCTGCAGATTAATATGCTTTGCAATTGGCTATCAGAACGCTTGGATCATTCTTTACATTTTGCACAAATAACATCTATATCTCACATAATCAAGGTAAGTTTCAGTTTGATATTTCGGAAAGAAATTGAGCGTAGAAGTATACATAAATGGGTGAGGAGAAAATAGATAACATTCCAGTGAAAAAGATTTTTTCCTTGCTTTCAATGGGTAATTTAAACAAATATTAGTTGAATGACGGGCTATTTTACTTAGGTTGTCAAATTTGTGAAAATTTTCGTTATTCCATTCTAATACTACTGAATACTATAACAAAAAAAATCTTTCTTTGATGTGATAACATCTTTACTCGGAGCTGAAGGAAAATTTATAGTAGAGTGAATTGATATAAATTAAAACCAAATTTCACGTCGCACTGTGGTTGCTGTCATACGACAAAAATAAAAAATTCAAATGTCAAATTTTGGAATTATGAGCAACTGCACAATCTCTACCAGTGCTGTCGTTTCGAAAATTTTAAGGGATGAATTTCTCCTTTTAAGAGGAGGATTTTGCTTTACAGGTGAGGAATTTTTCAAAATGTCTTACAAGTTTTCAAATAAGTATTACTTAGAATCTAGAGTCTTAGATAATTGCAAACAGTTGCACTAATGTATAGAAATTTTATTAGAAAAAAATACATTTTTTTTTATTTACAGCTGTTACAACTTCAGTCATACTTAAAGCTAAAAAATTTATGGAAATAAAACAAATTCATCTAAAAACCAAATATTCCTTCTTTGGAAACAAACGGTAGTATCAGTAAATAATAATACAAAAAGAAATAATGATTAAAAAACTACAACAAACTTGTCTTCTCTCTTCTCAAAACCGGATAAAAAAAGTAGAATGTTATTTGTGGTACTTTGAACCAGCTTAATCGAAGGTACCTAGAAGGAGGCATCATTTTTTTTTTTTTTTTTGTAGCTTTTGTTAAAAACCATTACTGCGTTAACAGTTGCAGTCAGCAAGCAATTTCGTTTTTTATCTTTAATTAGATTCAATTGAGAAAAAATTATATTTGCCGCTGTACTGCTATGTGGAAAACTTAAAATTGCGCCAATAAATTTTTCCAGTTTTGAAAGCATTTTTTCTTTTAAAGCATTATTTAAATGAAAAATTTCACACCAAAATTATTCCAGTTCCAAATCTAATATATATATATAATTTCATTACTAATTTATTGATATTTATTAAATATGCAAACTTACTTTTGAGCGGTTTTTCTACTATTGATTTCAATTGTGAAAAATTGCAAGCATTAACACAAAGACAAGCAAAAACTTCTGGAAATGGAACACGAACTTTTGAATTTTGACAGTAATCCAGCGATAAATAAAGTAGAGCTAGTCATAGTAACAAATTTCACAGACAGAAACTAAAATAACCCAACAGAACATATTTAGTTTGATTTAAGTTTACAACCAAAAATTCAAGAATACAACCCAAAAATTCAAGAATATGAAATACGAGGATTTTTTCCGATTGAGGAGAGCAGGAGGATTGAGATTTTAGCGGAGTACGAATACTCCGATCGGAGTACCTTCGGCAGCACTGATCTCTACTATTACCAAACTTCTCAACGGTTAATCTTTTTTTTTAGCTTCTAACGGTACTTCTTAAATATAAGCATCAGAAGTGCAAGTATCAATTGAAGTTATTTTTGTATTGGAAAAAGTGTGAAAATGTATTTAATTTTTGGCAGTAAAAATCTAAAAGAAAAATTATTCAAATTTAATTAAACACAATGGAAGTTGGAAAAAGAGGTATCAACTTTATTTTCAAGTGGTAAAATTCTTATAACCTATGGTGTGGCTTTTATAAAATAATAGTTTTTACCTAGTACTTTTTTTTGTATTTTTTGTAGTTTAATTTTAATTTCACTTGGATTTTTAGTAACTTTCCCCCCCCGAATCCTCCCGTCATTTTTTTTCTAAACAACAGCCCACATTCTAAGTTTAAACAAATGTTCACCGTAGCTGCCAAGATTTGCCAGGGTTTGTGTAATTTGCTATTTTTAATACAATTTTCTAAATGAACAAGAAAATACAATAATAATTTTTTTTTTATTTTTTATATTGTTGGTTGTTTTAATAATGCGTGTTTTCACGCATGCACATTTTTGTAATCTGGTGGACAAAAACTGGATCAAATTTCACGCGTTGCATTAAAAACTACTAAACTTTGAAATAACGAACTGTTATGCGGACTATTAGTAAGGAGACATACACAACAACAAATAAGTATACAGAACTGTAGTGGTAGTTTTCTTTCAATATCTTTATTCAATGAAGATATTTGGAATCAAATCTGGAATTTTTGGTTATGATTTCAAATATTAGTAGCTTATATAGAATATTGAAAGATGAAGAACTATCACTAAGATCACTGATAAGGAATCGTGGCGGATTGTGAAACGGCCGTCTGATTTGCCCGTCTCTGTATACACTGTTGTTGTGATGACTACACATATAGTTCCTTTAGCCTGCAACACATTTTTAAGTGCGTATGGTATAATGGGCTGCAACATGGCCATAAAAGTTCTTTTGTTTGCAAGACAAATACACACAGATTCCTCAAATCTTCTTGAAAAAAATATATATCATTCGAAAGGTCTAAGTTTCTTTTTTCCAAAACCGGTAAGAAACTGGAAATCTGTTGATAATCAACTAAGTTACAGTCTTATAAGTGCGCAAGGGTACGTAAAACCGGTTTTTTAACGGTAAATCAAGATTTTGGGGGTGTTTGGAAAATTTCAAATACAGACTCTTGTTTAACTCTACAAAACCTATAAGAAAAATAATATCACTTCCCAGGTATTTTTAACTCTTAAACGCCCAATCCACAAGGAAATTAAAAAAAAATTGCAAGAGCTCGAATATATTTTTCTACATAATTCGGGAACGCTGAACATGATGGCGTTTTCAGTTTTTTCTCTATACGTCCGTCACAATTTTGTGAAAAATCGATTTGAAAAAAAAAATTTTGTTGCTCTGGTTTTTAAACAACTTTCCCAATACTAAAGTATATGGAGATTTAAAATTTGGTAGTTAAAAGCTCAGTGATTCCCGTAATACATTTTTAATATTAAGTATATGTCCAAGCTGTATCGGAGTTAGTAAAAATGTGAAATTTTTGCGAAAAATGTTTTTTTTTAGGAAATAAATAGCAATAGTTGAGCTAGAACCTTCAAATTCAAAGTATGGTGATTAGTACCAACTAAATATACATACGCACAAACTTTCATCATCATACCTTCAACGGTTTTCAAGTCTTCTCCCTGTCCCCCTCGCCAGCCACTTGCTATGATTCCTGTTCCGTGGTGGAGCAAGGAGCTGCAAGTTTTGCGGGTTGAGTCGAGAAAACTTATCAACAGGGCTCGCAGGACTAATCTTCATTATCACTGGACCCTATATCGTCAAAAGCAGAAGGAGTATAAAAAACTAATTCGAGTTTCGAAAAGAGTTTCCTTTAGAAATTTCTGCAGCGGTATTGAAACTATGTCTGAAACAGCTAGGTTGGCGAAAATCCTCAAAAAGAGTCAAGCGAACCGACTGTGTTCACTCAAAAAATCTGATGGCACTTTCACGGAATCAAAAAGTGAGATGTTTAGCTTAATGCTTGAATCTCACTTTCCGGGCAATCAGGTCTCTGTTGTTCAACATCCCACTTTTCCGGAAGTGGAGAGCGTTAATTCGACAGTTTCGCAGCGCAACTGGTGGGTTGCCAGGACAGTGGCGAATGAAAACGCGATTAGGTTTGCTATAGCTTTCTTTGACAGTTTCAAATCGCCGGGTCCGGATGGTATACTGCCAGTTGCTCTGATAGAGGGTATGGTGCAATTGGTACCGGTTTTGAAGAGGATCTTTATCTCCAGTTTGGCTCTTGCTCACATACCTCAACAATGGAGGTTGGTAAAAGTTGTTTTGATTCCAAAAATTGGAAAGGACAACTATACTAATCCCAAAAGCTTTTGACCAATTAGTATGATGTCCTTCTTACTCAAATGTCTTGAGCACTGTGTTGAACACCGCATCCGTAGTGAGTCGTTATTGTTACATCTTCTCTTTTCATTTCAGCATGCTTACCAATGTGGAAAATCTTGTGAGACGGCCCTGCAAAATCTGGTAGGTCGGATTGAGCGGGCCCTCAACATGAAAGAATACACTATTGGTATTTTTGTTGATATTGAGGGAGCATTTCACAACGCGACTTTTGACGGTATGTGCAATGCTATCACATAGACGTATGATGGTTCAAGCTGTTTGTGGCCAATCTGTGACTTGTGGCGTCCCAAGAAGTAAAATATCTAGGAGTCATTGTAAATACTACTACTACTACTACTATTATGGCACAACAGCCCATGGGGGCCAAGGCCGAGCTTTTCGCATCCATTCATGTTGTGGGAGTTATATTTATACACGAATGGAAGGGACCTACAGTTTTATGCCGAATCCGAACGGCAAACCTCCTCTTGGAGGTTTGCCATTGCCAGCCAAGAGGTGGTGCCATGTAAAAAAATTTTTATTTCTATTTTTGATTTTTTTTGAGCGTGCCGAGATATGAACCGGGGCACCTCTGCGTAGCAGTCCAACACACTAACCACTAGGCTACAGCGACCACAGTCATTGTAAATACCAAACTTAAATTGCGTTTTCATGTTGAGCTAAAGGTATCCAAGGCGCTGGCAGCTTTTTGTCAATGTAAGGGTATTTTAGGCAAAACATGGAGCCTATAAGCGTAAGCGTATTTTCACTGATGGCTCCAAATGGTTCCTCAGGAATTTCTGCTTAATTTATTTTTTAGTTAAGTTTATTAAGCCAAATAGATAATAATCTTACTGACTAGAAGTACAATTATAAAAATTTTAAAAATAGTATTGTATGTTACGAATGCTTATAGTTATGAATATATACTACAAATAAGTTTATAAAATTCAGTTCTGATGATTATTTTTATTATTGATTATTGGACAATGAATTATATACATACTCTTAAGGTTCTAGTTATTAGACTGTCACAGGCATAATTAGATAATTTTATATAGAAAGTATTGAAATTCCAAAAACTTCTTCCAGGTATGTTGAAACAAATCAGTTCTAACAGGTGATAAGAGTCTATGATACCACAAATGACATCGTACACAAACATTAACGATTGTATCATTCTCCGATTTACTAAAGAGTTTAAGCTAATAAGCAGGCATCGGGAATAATAAGATGGAATTGGTTCTTCGAATCTTAAAGAGGAAAGAGCATACCTCAAAAATCTCTTTTGAACTTTTTCCAGGCGTTGTGAATGGATTTCATAGAAAGGATTCCAAATAATTGCCGCGTATTCTAATTTAGATCTTACAAAAGAATTATATAATAATTTTTTTGTATAGGGATCGGAAAAATCGCTGATATTGCGTTTAACGAAAGCTAAAAGAGAGTAGGCGAAATCATATCAGATATGTCGCGCACCTCTGAAAAAATCTTTAAATCGTCTGCATAAAGTAGATACTTAGAAAAATCGAAACATGAACCAATGTCATTTATGAACAAAATGAAAAATAAGGGTCCCAATATATTTCCTTGAGGGACACCAGATGAAGCTTGAAAAGATACAGAATGGACATCTTCTATGACTACATAGCATATACGATTCATAAGGTATGATTTAATCCATTGAAGGAAAACTGAATGAAATCCAAGTAACTGAAGCTTATGAAGTAAAATTTTGTGACTTACTTTATCGAAGGCTTTGGAAAAGTCTGTGTAAATAGCATCAACCTGAGAACCACCAAGACCACCATTAATGAGTAGGTCGATTTGACCCACAATAGTAAATGGGAGGAATTGAGGGGCGTTAGACAGTCAAAAGACCGTGTTATCTTTTATCTCGAAGCGTCTTACAGACTTTCTGCTATCACTTAAAAGAAAGAGCTGTAGGCAGCTGGTGGGACTATACACATGTCACTTCTGTTGGGCCAAACATTTGGATATGATTGGCCTGGGAGCTAGTGCCTTCTGTGCTTCCTGTGGTTTGTAGGAAGAATGTGAAGAGACAGCAGACCACTTTCTTAATGTCTGCCCCGCTTTCTGCCAGATCAGAGTAAGCATATTTGGCACTGGATTGTTGGGAGAGCTCCTTAACACCGCAGAATCTGCTTAGATTTATTAATAAATCTGGGAGATTTGAAGAATAGCAAAAAAGGACAGAGGATATAGTACAATGGACATAAAACTTGTCTGAGTGCTGTATTCTTGAATACTTCTTTTGCTGTTCAAAAAAAAAAAAAAAAAACAGGAAAATATTCAAAGAAAATACACGCATACACATTAGTGATGGGACTACAAATATTTCGTCGGTGCTAGATTTGGATGAAAAATTGTGCTAGATTATGGAAAAATGTGCTAAGTTTTAAATTAAGGGGACCTTCTGGTCTATCGCCCTTGAATTTGACGAGTTTTTAGGATTCTTTTTATAAATTAAATAATGCGCAAAAGTATTTAAACGTTGTAGATATATTTTATTATTTAAACAGTATACAAAAATATTTAAAATAAAATAATAATTTTAAGTGAACTAAAAAATTACAATCAGTATGAGTTTAGTAATCGCAGAAACTAAAATAAAAAATTTGACAAAATGGCGCGTTGTTGAAATTTACGTTACGAAAACAGACCATTTTTTCATTACATTTTGTATGTAAAAAGTAAGAAGTATTCAACTTGGAAAGTTTTAGTTCCTGCGATAAGCACTGGTTTACTGAATAATATAGTAAAATTTGAGACGAATCGGTCGAGTAGCTTTTGTTTCCCACCGTGCAGAAAAATATAGTTTCGAGATAAATGAGTTTAAATTTCGTTCGACCCTCACCTGCTAAATAGGCTGTAGAAGTCGAAATACTGGAAATATTGATACAGTATTGAAATATAAAAAAAATCGGTTTTTTGAAAAATCTAGACCAGAAGGGGGCAAAAACAAAATATATAAATTTTATTGTATTATTTTATTCAATAAATCAAAATATAGTTATATTAACGAGGTTAGACAGGACCGTCTCCAGACGGGCTACCGCTTAATACAATTTAAAAGACGTTTAAAAATTTTGTATGTGTATTCATGCCGCTGAGTCGATAGATGAATACCGGGTTATACGTTGCGTAGCTTTGTCGCTAGTTAACGATCAGATTTTCGAGTAATTAACGAAAATAAATTATTTTTGGTGATATCAAAATTATTTGTGATAATTTTAGTTATAAATAAAAAATATTTATAGTTGTTTTTTGGAGTTGAAGTTGTTTAGGAAGTAGAGAATTGATTATATTTTATATTTAGACAATTTGAAAACATAACAATTGGCCTACTAGAGGGCTATAAATAATAATAACTCTGTGCAACAGCCAAAATCTACAAAAAAACTCAATTTTGTGGCACAGTGTAATCAATAAAGTAAATAAAAAATTCATTCGTTTGAATAAGTTTAACAGAATACCTTGAGATTCAACATAAGCCAATAACTTGGTTCAAAGTTTATAAAGCATTATTTCCAATTTGGACCCTTAAGAATATGAATGTTTTTTTTTTTATCTCAAAGAGATAATTAATTTGGATTTATGTAAGTTAAGAAATTAATGTAAATTATCCATCTACAAGCCTGTAGTTTTGAAAATGTTGCACGAGGTTAATTGCAATCAGAAACAATGACAAAAACGAACTTAACATAATAAAATAGCCATTCACAATAGTTTTTGCAATTGTAAGGTTGCAAATTGACGCAATGCAAATAAATATAAAACAGGTTAATTTATTTAAATCTGTAAGATTCAAAAAAAGAAAATGTCCTAGATTTGGAACCATTAGTGCTAAAAGTGTAAAAGTGATTAAAACGCCAACACAGCGAGCACTTTGCAACGGTTGACCAAGACGACCTCGATAGTCTAGAGTAGGGATGTGCACTTCAGTTGCCCTCTGCCGACGTCATGTGTATGAAGGTGCTAGAAGCGGGGTGTAAATTTAAAGACGAGCGGTGGTGGTTTTGTGTGTACACTTACACATTATTGTTGTTGTTTTGCCAAAAGCACACATAAATGTGCATGTATATGTGCAAAAAACGAACATAAGGGAAGAGAGTACACCAGTGGCAGATACAAAAAAATTTTCTGGGGGGATCATAAATATTAAAAATTTTCCATATATTTAGAATTTTTATATCAGATATTACTATTTTATGTATTTGAAAAATTTTTGGGGGAGGGGCGGGGGGAATGAGAAATGGTCCCATTTATCCCCTTGCAACTGCCACTGGCCTACACAATTTTGAAGCAGAGTGACCAGATTAAATTAAAATAACCCGCATTCTTCTTTTAAATTTAGCGACCAAAATATGTCCGCTTTACACATTTATATTACCATTACCAAAAGTCAATCAGCTTTCAATTTATAAAACATATCGTGTGAGATAGAAAAAAATCAATTAAAAAAAACAAAAATAGCTCGATTGACTATAAATTGTTAACTTGGCCACACTAATGTGGAGAGTGAGTGAATATAACTGACAGCGCCTTGGCTACTGCCAGAACGCCGAAATGTGAGCATTGGCAATAGGAATGCCAACTTATAAGGAATTCTTCGAATTTTTGGGAATCGACTTCAATTTTAGTTAGTTGTGGGGAATTGGAGAGTGAGATCGTTTTAGTGGGCGACTGAAAACTTTAATTTTTTGTCAATTTGTAGATATAAAAAGTATATATTTTTTATGTATTTTATTTTTATTATTTTTTATTTTTTGTTAAAAGTATTTGCATACATTACATACATGCATAAAAGTTGTAATCGTAAACAAAAATATTATTTACTTTTTTGTTAATTATTAATTGGATGTAAAATATAGAGTTGGCATCTCTGATCAGCACGCAGCAGTGCTTTTGCTGCTTCTCTTTTTTTCGATCTCTCAAAGTAACAACCAAGCAGGAACATTACATATGCATACAATAATATAATTAAAAAGTTCCACAATACAAAGGCAATTAAAAAATTCTTTCTTTACCTTGTAAAGCAATTACTAGGTTTATGAATTCAATCCAAAAAGCATGAGTAAAGTATAGCTAAGTACGAAGTTTTCTTATGCATTCACGTACACGCTCTCTACAGGGACGAAATCAATAAATTCATATACATATACATACTCAAAAGAAATCACATTTGGTCTCTCATACTAGTTACTCTTCCCCTTAGCGCAGCGTTACCCCTCGTCTAGCCCTTATGAGTATAGCATCAGCTCATATGTGTTTATTGCCCATATGTGTCGAAGTGCACATCGCTAGTCTAGAGGATAGTGCACTAGACTTTCATCCAGAAGGTTGCGGGTTCGATTCCCGTCTTGGTCTGGTGGTTAATTCTCATAAACTTCTTATATTCACTATTGATATGAATCGGATGAGAATTATAAGAATGAGTACCAGTACACACCTTGGTTGGTAATGGCAAAACCACCGAGCTGATAAAAAATTGCCACACAGCCGTTCGGAATCGGCGTTAAACTGTAGATCCTACCATCGCCACTGTGGTCTAGTGGCAGAGTGCCAGACTCTCGTTTCTGGAGACCCGAGTTCGATTCTCGGCTTGGGTATGTTTCTTATCTATCTTTCTTTCCCTCTTCCTTTCTTTCTTTCTTGGGGCTTTGGTACAATAGATCTTATAGGTCGCAGTGCCTGACTTTCGAGTCGTCCTTCCTTCAAATAATAATAACTATTAAAGGTTCTACCAAATGAAATGTTGGCCTAACTTCAGATACAAACATGCACTACACTACCGTTTATATTTACAATTTAAATACACACCTATTAATTTTAATTAATTTTTCATTCTTGCTTCTTAAAAAATGTACTACTTTTTTTTATCATAATACAATTTGTAAGGGGACCCGGGCCTGTTAATTGTATATAAAATCATAACCATAAATAAAGAAAAAAAAGAAAACTGAGTTTGATATTTTACACAAGAAAAATATTGCGCTGTATACAGCATATATAAAGGGTTTTCCATTAAGGACATAACAATTTTATCTATTAATAAAGAACAGAATTTTTTGACATATTGAGTTCAAATTTATTATGGGTGTAGTGCAAGCATTACATTTTATGAATGAAATTCGATTTCGGTCATATGACCACCACCAGCCCGTTTACAGCGGTCGATTCTTTGTACCACCACTCTCGGACACATTTCGACCCGAATGTTGACAGATCCACATACATTACAGAGCATTTGTTTTAAAGCATTGCAATCGGACATATATGTATGCTTTGCAGGTGTAAATTGCTTAATTTTTATTCTTCTATGGTTTTCACATATGCTGAACTACCAGAGCAGGTAAAAATTTTAACAAAAAAAAGAAAAAAAATAATTCCAAAAAATTTTTTTTTTGTAGGAAAACACTACTACTTTCATTAAAGCGCATTGGCAACCCAATTGCGGTAATTTCATATTTTACTTATTCTATATTTCTTTATAACGTTGGTTGAATAAATCTTCTTGAAGCTATTCGACGTGTTTTTATAATTGCGCTACTTACAAAGGTTATGGGCCCAGACCCAACGTTTTACTAGAATTCTTTTTTTTTTTGTTTTTGTAAATTAACAATTCGTTTGTCGATTTGTATATATACGAGATTTTCGGGATGAGTTCCTTGACACAAATTGAGAAGCTGGGTGCAGACAATTACATCACGTGGTCAGTGCAGATGAAAAGCCTGCTCATTACGTTGGAGTTCTGGGATGTCGTAGAAACAAAGCGGTAATGAGCAACAAAAGCCGAATGGTTATAAAACACGAGACTGGAGTAAGTTCAAATGTTACGCTTGTGGCAAGAGAGGCCACATTCAATTCCAGTGTAGAACAAAAAAAAGAGAGTCGGCAGCTGCAGTGTTAAGCATATTAACGTCGGAAAAACTGAGACAAACCATATAGGCAACGTAAATCTAAAATCAAACTATTGTGATATAACTTTGCGCAATGTTTTGTGCGTGCCAAAATTACATGGCAATTTTCTCTCTCTAAGCAAAATAATTCAAAATGGTAACATTGTACAATTCGATGAGAATGTGTCAAAACAAAAAGTAATAATATAGTTTTCTTTGCAAAATTAAACGGTGGTGTATATTACGCAAAACTTTTAAAAAGCGAGCTAGAATATATTAACGCGGTTTCGAATACGGCGAAAACTGAAGCCGATGTTTGGCATCGCAGATTTGGACATTTAAATATGAAGGACTTATGCATGCTATCCAAAAAGTGCGTGGTGCGAGGAATTAAAGTAACCATGCCCAACAATTTTAGCTGCAAAGCGTGCGCGTTATGTAAAATAAATAGAAAACCGTTTCCAAGCTATTCAAGTGTTCAAACTAGTTGTGCACTTCAGCTGGTGCACATAGATATCGGCAGGTCGATGAAAGTATTATCACAAGGAGGTTCGCGTTATTTCATCACGTTCATTGACGACTTTGCAAGATATACGGTGACGCGTTTTCTAAAGCACAAATCGGAAGCATATGATGCGCTCAAAAATTTTATGGTAGAGGCTGAAAAACCGACCGGATATAAATTAAAATGCATAAGGAGTGACAACGGGCGAGAGTATGAAAACTCAAAATTCAAAAATTTGTTTAAACAAAATGGAATTTCTTCATCAAACCACTGTGAGCTACTCACTGCAACAGAACGGCATCGCCGAAAGAGCAAACCGAACGCTAGTCGAAATGGCACGATGTATGCTTGAGTCGTCGAAGCTACCTCAAAGCTTGTGGTCCGAAGCTATTAATAGTGCTACATACATAAGAAATCGATCACCAACAAAGCTAAAAGAGAACACTTTTTATGAGTGCTGGTATGGTAGAAAACCGTCGGTATCACACTTCAAAATTTTTGGTTGTGAAGCAGTCGCACTGGATAACCGGCGAACCAAATCGAAGTTCCAACGAAAGGGCATGCAGCTTACATTTGTGGGGTATGCCGATCTGACAAAAGGCTATAGATTTTATAACGTGCGAACAAGATCGATTATGATCACAAGAGACGTCATATTTTTTGAAAATGGAAGTGGGGGCGAATGTATTGAATTGGAAAAGCAAGAGAGCGAAGATGAGTTCATTGTATTTACAGAGCCTGTAGGGGGCAACGAAACTCGCACAATAGGTAATAAAAATGGTGAGCTAGAAGAAGAAGTTTATATGAGGCAGCCGGAAATGTTTGTCAGTGAAGATCATCCACAAAAATTTTGTAAATTAAAAAAATCGTTGTATGGACTAAAACAGGTCGGAAGATATTGAAATAATAAAATTAACACTCTTCTTAGTGACATGGGATTTCAACGATGCAAATCTGACAATTGCGTGTATACTATGAGCAGGGAGAGCGGGATTAATATTTTAGCATTGTATGTTGACGATATAATTTTAGCTTGTTCATCAGAGTCAACTATGAGAGAGATAATTGAAAAATTGAGAGCACAAGTAGAAGCTGTCGATCGTGGCCCAATAAGATATTATTTAGAGATGGAAATTCAACGAGATGGTTTTCGAGGCGAGATTACAATTCATCAAGAGAGATACACAGGCGACTATTGAAAAAATGGGGTATGCTTGAATGTAAAGCTGCAGCCACACCATACGCAGATGGCGCAATTCTAGAGAAATGTAAGAATTAAAATTGCTTTGGTTTAAACATAAAAGCATATCAATCTTTACTTGGAGGTCTCACATATTTGGCCATTATGTCTAGGCCAGATATCGTTCACATTGTATCCAAATTGGCGCAGTACAACAGTCACCCACATAACGAACATTTTATGGCAGCGAAACGAGTTCTCATATACCTAAAAGTCAAACCTAATGGTGTGTTAACTTACATGTTAAATAATCAAAATTAACTATGTTTTACAGATGCGGACTGGGGAACCGACCCAACCGATCGTAAACCTTTAAGTGGGTATGCTTTATTCTTTGGCGGCAGCCTCATTGCCTGGGAGACCAAAAAGCAACATATGGTTTTTTTGAGTACAATGGAGGCGGAATACATTGCTATGTGCCAAGGTGCAAAAGAGGTTGCATTCCATCGCAGTTTGTTAAAAGAGATGGGTTTTCAAAGCTATGTGAAGAGCGCGACAACTATGCTCTGTGACAATCAAGGCGCTCAGTTTGTGGTAAAAAATCCCACTGTACACAAAAGGAGCAAACATATCGACATCCGTTTCCATTATATACGGGAAAAGTTTATGTCCGGTAAAATTGATGTTAAATACATACACACGTCTGAAAATGCAGCCGATATATTTACAAAGTCGTTATCTTCGAAAAAACATGAGGATGGTTGCAAAATGTTAAATCTTAGTTTTCATTAAAAATCAAATGTAATGCATAATGTCTTTAAGAATATTTTGTTTATTTTTTTTTTTTATATTGTAAATCGCACTTGGGTTGAGGCGGAGTTTGTAGGAAAATACTACTACTTTCATTAAAGCGCATTGGCAACCCAATTGCAGTAATTTCATATTTTACTTATTCTATGTTTCTTTATAACGTTGGTTGAATAAATCTTCTTGAAGCTATTCGACGTGTTTTTTATAATTGCGCTACTTACATTTTTTAAATTTTTAAATATTTGTTTGAAAAATATTGTGATTGTGAATGTGGAATTTTATGATGCAAATATATTATGGACCTCACCAACGCAACTAAAACACACAATTGACCTTTGACTTTGGCCACACGTTTTACGAATGTGACAATCGAAACATATATCTGATCGAGGGTTAAAATTAGTTTTGATATTAACCTGTTTATTACCCTATATGTAAGAATATTATATTTCCATGTTACAGAAAATTTACTCCGATTTCGAATTACAAGGAGTACTTGAAGATAAACTCAATTCCAAAGCATATCAAACTGTTGCTCAACGTATGGCCACTGAGGAGGCAACGTGCGCGCTCGCTATGCCGGACGTAGACGAATGTGACGAGTAAGTTCAATTTAGTATTACCTACTATAAAAAATTTTGTGCAGAAACATAAAGCTCAAAATAATAGCATAATTCTCCTTTCCTTTCCTTTCTTTCTTTCTTTCTTGGGGCTTTGGTACAAAAGATCTTATAGGTCGCAGTGCCTGACTTCCGAGTCGTCCTTCCTTCAAATAATAATAAAATAGCTCCATTTCTAAATTTACTGGCTGTGAACAGCTGATTTTGGCTTACTGCCACAACTCCCGGTTGTAAATTCCCTTTCCATATCCAGTCTAGTTTAATAATGTTAGCTTGTTTGTGGTTAAATCTTCCAATCTAAAAGAAAAAAAATTCAATTTTGAGTATATTTAAAAATAAATAAAAATTCTTTAGCTCACTCTGTTTCCATTATGATGTTGGCCAACAGCAAAACTAATGTTCCTCTTTTTTAAATGGCTGTTGAGGGATACAGTCAGACCACAACGGCCCATTGTAATACCTAATGGCTGGACGTACAGTTTATCGCCGGTTCCGAAAGGCGGCGTGCCAATTTTTTATCACTTGGTGGTTTTGCCATTGGCAACCAAGAGATTTCTTACACTGCGTCTATACCTGCCAGTGCTGGCATGCCAATTGAGAATACGTATTATCTGTCAAAAAACAGAAAAATTGTCTTTGTGACGTAGGCGTCCTGCCAATTATTATGCCAATTCATTTCCAACTAAATGTCAGGCACTTCATTTCTAACAATTTGCTCGCTCTGCTCTACTTTGTTTTTGTTTTCTCTCACAAATTTGCAGAAACGTCAAATATTGCTTGCTTACGTCAAATCATTGGTATCGAGATATGCTTGCCAATGATTCTGCCAATGAAAAAAATGTGAGTGAATTAGTGTTAATGCTGGATTGCCAGTACTGGCAGGTGTAGATGCTGGGTTATAATTCACATTAACTTCATAGTAAATATAAGATTATGAGAATTAAGAATCGAATCAGTAACTCACCTAGTGAAAGTCTAGTCCAATGCCCAATAGAGGTCGTCAAGATTAAGGGGGATTCTACCCGAGATATCAATGTTTTCAAATCGTTGTAAATTAAAAGCATTTCAATGTTTTTATTCGAGGTTTTTTGCAAGTTTTTCTATAGGTTTGGAATAATAATTTTCGTTTTTAATGTTAAAAATATCTTTGTTAATAATGGTTCATTCGACGCTCCGAACTTGAGCCTGCCGAAAATAGTTGCTCCATGGTGGACATGATATCTCCGGTTTAAATATTCTGAAACACAAAATGTAACCCATTTTGTAATCGTGAGACTTCCTGCTATCGCCTCATCTAGGGAATAAGAAAAAAATAAGAAAAAAAATTCTTTAATTTAAATCACACGTTTGAAAAAATGACGATTTTTTGCCCTGTTTTTGTTTATGTTTTGCATTAAAAACATTAGTTAAGCAAATGCTTTCGCCATAATCCCAGATAAGGCCATACCTATACATTTGCTTAGTAGCCTTGTAAAACTTCAAGTCAATTGGACAAGTTGTTTTTTGTGAATCGTGTCCACCGTCCCAGAAAAAATGGTTTCGAGAAAGACGAGTTTAAAGATTTACAAATGATGAAACTTACGGTTAATCAGCGATTCCAGGACCATGCATTGCCCCTCTTCTTTCTCATAAAACTCGTTGTCTACACCAGAAATATTAAATAAAAAAAAACGATTTTTCGGACCATCTCGGGTAGAATACACCCTTAATGTTTCTTTATTTGCGACTGAGCTGTTGCATTTTTGAATACGATTTTTTAACTGTTGTAGCAGTAGGGTTGCCAGACGGCCTTGATTCGTCTTGATTGTCCAGATTTTTAGTCCGGTGTTCATCAATCCAGATTTTCAGCAATTTGTCCAAAAATATAACAAAAGTCTCAGACGCTGAAAATATTTATGCACTGGCTCCGTAATTAAAAGTTGAAATGGTGCGCTACACTGATTACACAGTGTAACAAAAACTTTGTGCGCGAGGTTTTTCAACGGGTTTATAGTAATTTAGTCAGTTTGTCTCCATCACATATAGTTAGTTCTCCCACAATATGGATCTAAAGTCGGAAAATAGGGTCTTCAGGAGCTATTAAGAAATTTGTTTATTTTAACAGATACGAATTTGATGTCTGAAGCAAAGCTGTTAAGCACAAAGAGATAAAATAAATACTTTTCCTCCATCTCCTACCTATAAAACCGTTGGAAAATCTCGCTCGTAAGAGAAAAGTTAAAATTCACTTAATAACAGAAAAAAGCAAATTGAAAAATGAAGAAAGAGGTTTTCACGGTTTTTACGAATGATTAATCGCTAGAGCTAAAATATTTTAGGAATCATCATAAAGTAGACCGAGGCTCATTAATTGTTTTTTTTTTTTCAATGTCCAGATGAAAACTGAAAAATTCCGATATTTTATATCAATGTCCGGATGAAGCCCGATTTGCAGCAGTACTTACGCTTTACTGCATTTCCGGGCATACCATTAGTTACACCCTTTGCATCTATTGCACTATATGTTTTAGTCGTAAACGTTCTTGGTTCCTTAATTGAGGAATGAATCTTCTTGTAACTTACATATAGGGTCAGAATTCATCAAACCAATTATTTTCTCTTAGATTTTGGAATATAAATAAATGGAAAATTAGTAAGTAATAAGTAAGAAAACACGATTCCCAAATTTTTAGCTCATACAATTTTTTTTACAATTTATTGATATCAACAATTTTAGGAAGATTTTTTTTCAATTTTATGTATTTCAGGATCTGCTCAACCAAATTTATGGTTGAGAATGCACAAAATTAAACACATTATTACACAACATTTTGCAAAAACTTAAATTTTCTAAAAAAAAAAGTCGAAGAAATAATTTATTTTTGAATTTTGAGTAGTAATTGCTTTCAACCCAAAAAAGTTGCAGGTCTATTAATTTTCAATGTATCAAACCTAATTTTATTGCTTTACGCTTAGTATTATTGAAGTTATGATACATAATTTGGTGATAAATATTTTTCCTAAGGGATTTTCTTTTCTCAGTGGAGGTTGCAAATACACCCTACATCCAGAAATATTTTTCTCAGAATTAACGGGAGAGTATTTGACGATAATCGATTTATTTATAATAATAAATAGTGAAATTTGCATAATCTAAAATGTTTTTGTAAATTTTGTTTTGCGAACGACGCGCGTTTGCTCCAAGTGCGACAAAACGTTGTGTGGTGCTGATTTAAAAAAATCATAGGTTAGGTTGGAGTGGCAGCCTTCTACTTGAAAGCATACTTAAGCACATAATTTGGCTCATTGTGATACCACAGTGCGGCGCGACTCCCGCATTTACGGAGTGGAGAACCATGAGGATTCCATAATGAATCTGGCTATGTCCTTAATATTTATGGATAATAGCTCGGACAGACTAGTGAAGAAAGGTGAGCCCAGGAGTTTTAGTCTCCTCCTGGTCAGGGATGGGCATTCGCACATGAAATGGAGGACTGTTTCTTCTTCTTCCTCAGAGCCGCAGCTCTGATAGAAGTCATTGAAAGGCAGTCCTAGTCTTGCAGCATGTCTCCCCATTATGCAGTGTACCGTGAGCACCGAAATCGTAACGCTGATGGAGTTTCTGCTAAGGTTGAGTAGCTGTCTAGTCCGTCTATTGTCCATAGTGGTCCATGTTAGCCTGGTAACACCACAGGTATGCTCCACTACCCAGGATCTTTTTGCTTTCTCAAGGTAGTTTTGCTTAATGGCTAATTTAATAGACGTAAGACGCGTTTGCTAACGCAAAGGGAGGTACCATTAATTTTGAGTAGGGCAAAAGTTGGTATTTTATTTTGTACTTTTTAGTGAAAAGCATAACCTCTATTTTGGCAGGATTTACATTAAGACCGAATTCACGGCACCAGTGTGACAGAATGCTAAGTGTGTGATTTAGCCGTTCTGAAAGAGTAGAAACGTATTTGCCAGACACTGCAATAGCAATGTCATCTGCATAAGCTATTATTTTGCAGCCGGTTTGGTCTAATCTGTTTAGCAGTGTGTTCACCGCCAGATTCCAAATAAGAGGTGATAATACACCTCCTTGTGGTGTGCCCCTTTTTACAACCTTTTTAACTTTATCATTTCCAATAGAGGAGCTGATGATACGTGTTTTAAGAAGTTGTCCTATAAATCTAACCAGATTAACATCAAGATTAAGATTTATTAAGGCATTACCGACAGCGTCGGGCAGACATTGTTGAAAGCCCCCTCGATATCGAGAAATACTGCAAGCGTATACTCTTTCCTCAATGAGTACATTTAGCGCTGTTTCCACAGACTTCCCTTTGGTATAGGCATGCTGTGATTTGGATAAAAGAGTGGGATTGATAGAGTTCCTGATATGAAAATCAAGAACCATTTCTAATGTTTTTAAGAGAAAGGAGGACAGACTGATCGGTCTGAAGTCCTTTGGGTTGGTATGGGACGCCTTCCCTGCTTTGGGTATGAAGACTACACGAGCTTCTGTCCAGTTTTTTGGAATGTACGAGAATTTTAGGCAAGCATTATAAATTTGCCAGGAAGTTACATATACATGGCCCACTTTAGATGAGTGTCGGTCAGTTGGAAAGGGAAGGGGCTACATAAAGAATGATCAGTCACAGGAGGACTGTGATCAACGAAGGTTTCACTCCCCGGAAAATGAGTATTCAGGAGGACCTCTAAGGTCTCGATCCCAGAATCAGTCCAGTGACCATCGGATTTCTGGATACAGTCGAGAGCCCTAAGGGTCGTATTAAGGAGTTTTCGAAGTCGGCTAGTCGTGGAGCTTTTTATGCTACTACAGAAATTCCTCCAAGACGCCCTTTTGGCTTTTCTTATAGCGTACTTAAGTTCCCTTTGCTTAGATTTAAAGGGAAACCAGTCATTGAAAGCCTTGGCTCTATTAAAGAGCCTTCTTTATACCTTTCGTAGCTCTGCAATCTCCGAGGTCCACCGTAAAGGTTTGGTTTTACCTCTAGGTTTGGAAGAATTGCAAGCCGATTTGGCAGCAGTGTTAAAAAGTGCTGTAATGGAGTTTACCTCTCGATCAATATCGCAGTGGTTATTAATAGTGGGTGGAGCAGGCTGTATACCAGGCTCAATAATGGCTTGGAACTTTGCCCAATCAGTACGCTTCCTATTGAGGAGACTAGTAGAACCTGCAGAGTCTGTAGGATCTAGTTTATCAATGGTGAAGTTAATATAATTATGGTCAGAAAAAGAGCACTCTTGCGAGACACTCCAGTCTTTCAGTAGGTGTGACGAGTATTCACTTATTAGAGTGAGATCGAGAACCTCCCTTCTATTTGAAGTATTAAAGGTTGGCTCGCTCGCCCTATTAGCAATAACTAAGTCATTAGTAAGGATAAAATCAAAGAGAGACTCACTTCGTTCATTTGTGTCCGTGCTGCCCCACATCTCGTGATGGGCATTGGCGTCGGCACCGATGATAACCGGGGTCCGTTTACGGTTAGCCTCTGCAACCAGAAGCGTTAAAGTATCGTGCGGCGGTGATATGTCGTGGTCATGTGCCATGTAACTGGAGATAATCCAGGTGGCTATGGCGTCGATCTCAATGACCATGGCCAAGTTGTCTTTATCGCTGAACCTGGAGAGTAAAAGAGCATTAATGCTGTTTACCTTGACCCTCCACATACACTGTGCGGTATCCATTAATATTGAGTCCGCAAACCCGGTCATTAACGACCCATGGTTCTTGGACAAGTATGAGCTCCTCTCCTTTTTTAGTCAGGCGGAGGAGCAGGGCTGCCGAGGCAGTAATACAGTGGTGAAGGTTAATTTGAACAATCCTCACAATCATTGGGGTTCGCGACAATGGTGACGTCGGAGTCATCCTCATCGGAAAAAGAGGTTTTTCGACGAATGCGGTGACAAGCTCCATTTTTCCGATGAAGTCACTAACTAATTCGGAGGAGGACATGACACTGCCGTCATCGGACTGAGTGTCTGGCTGGGACATGGTAACCATTAGGGCCTCGGCTTTTGCCGACGGCTCCGCATAAGATACCTGTCCAGTGTCCAGCTTACCACACCTGTACACCCTGAGGGAGATCGCATCAAAGCCATAATTGATCTCCCCCTTACAGGCATTGAGGGGGGCCAGCGACTCCTCATTTAAAATAATGAGCGCTTCTCAGATGTGACCCTTGGGCTCGCTAACCTTGGCAACTCTCCAGTCATGAGCTCCAGGTTTAATCAGCTCTAAGATGTCTTCGGGCGAAAAGGGCTCAGCCGGAATCCAAGCATTAGAGAGCGGACGGTTGGGAATAAGTTCCCTAGGAATGGCAGAAAGCTTGACACCTGGCCAAACCTCTCCCAGTATTTCGATGGCTGACTTGTACAGATCCGCAGAGAGTTGGTCTGAACAAGCCACCAACTTAACATGCCCCTGATGCCAACCGGCATCGCGGCGGGCCTGGATTGGCCGCTACAACATCCTTGTAGATGTTGCGAAGTGCAGCTTGTACCAACCTCCAGTTATCTAGAGATATGGTACCATCGCTGTTGTTGGAATCGATAATGGCCCAAACGAGACCATCTTTTGCAAACTCATTAAAGGGCCGAATAAGTTTCGGCTTTGGGGCTGCCAGCCGTTTATTGTCATGACAGACGGGCTGAATGGCTAGATCAGTCGACCTTTACCGTTTCTGACTAGCACTCTGGGTGAGAGGGGGTGGTGATCGAGCACCAGCGTTTGGTTGAGCCTGGTCTCTCTCCGATAGCGGAGAGGGGTCAAGGGACAACAATCTACCCAGAATCCTGAAGGCGGACCTTTTGGTTCTGTACGCCCGAGTTGACGCATTACCATGCGAGCGTGCGTCCGAGACCGGAGCAGTGCTGGGGCCTGCACTGGTGGGGATAGGGGCCGGCTTAGTTGCCGATGCCTGTACAACACCAGTGAGGCGAACGGACTGAGGAGCACCTGGCACAGTTGTCGAAATGCTCGAAGCAAGTGGTTGTGTGCGAGACACGCCAGCACCTGTGATGGTGGAGGAAGAGGTCGACTTAGCTGTCGGAACCTTGCCATTACCAGACAGTATTACTGGCAGAGGAGTAACTCTCGCTCCTGACACAGTTGCCGTGGTGACGAGAGTGCTCGAGGAACTGGCGGGATGAGCACCAGAAGTGGAGGGTGGAGAGCGATTGGCTAGCGATTGCCTTGCCAAGCGTGAGGGCTTCCTATGTGGGTTGGCCTTTGGTTGTGGGGTTTTTATTTGGCGTATTCATGACTGATGGGTCCTCGTAACCGCTATCTCGGTCCGTAATGTGTACTCACCTTAATGGTCCCATGGTTATCTATGCAAGCAGAGAGGCCATGCGAGGGTTGGTACGAGCCCTTTTGGGAAAGTATCCAGGGGTGGTTTGATTGACCAGATATGCAGTGACCCCACATGTAGTGCACGCCAGAAAGTCTAATTATGAATGATATCAAAAATCAAACATATCTGAGACGCACCACAAATGGAACCCTAACATATCTGGATCGAGAGGGTTTGCTTGATCTATCTTAGCCAGTTGCATATCAGACATCTGATGTACCCTGTTACAAGATAATATTTTACACCAGTTGGCTGACATGCAACCGTTACCAGCTCTCACCACGAGGAGGTGATAGACCACTCTACCATAAGACCACTCAATTACGGCACACATTGAGATGTATGTTAGTCCCCTTGAGTGACTGACGGCTCGACAGCCAAAAAAATCATGACTTCTAAACAAAAGAATGGACACACTTTGAAATTTACACATATTTTTTAAAACAGTATTAGCAATTTTTTTCAGATTTTTTCATGTTCCAGAACAATATTTACTTGCTAATTATTATAAACAAGTACATATAAATAAACAAATTACCGTTATTTAGCGATCGGAAACAACATTTTCATAAACTACCACTAAAACTGAAGTAGTCCTGAAATATTCCATAAATTTGGTTGAGTAGAAATACATCAAATTGAAAAAAAAAAAAAACTTTCTAAAATTGGTAATGTCAATAAGTTGTAAAACAAAATTTGTATGAGCTAAACATTTGGCAATCGTGTTGTTTTATAAAAACTTATTATTTTTTTATATTTACATTAAAATCTGAGAAAAAATAATTTCCAGTGATTGATTTCACGAATATTTCACCCTATGTGGTTATATAAAAGTAAAATAAAATTCAATTTCCAATTGCAGGCATCTTGATGACATAAAAGGGGAAACTGGCGAAGAAGACGGCATGAGTGAAGAGGGTGTTGGCAGTACATCACGCAATTTGCCAAAACCAAAAATGGCCGCCGCACAAGCGGCAGCCGTAACAAATGTTGTGGCTGGACGTGTTGGAAATTTACTTGGAAAAGGAATTGGTGGTCTTAGCTCAAAGCTGGGAGGTGGTGGTTGGTTTTAAAACTCATTAAAAACATTGACATAAAAAACAAAATACAATAAAACAGATAATAAACAATTAAAATAACACCACACAAACAAAATTTGTACATATACTATATAATAATATATGTATATATACATACAATATAGGTACAGACATATATACATATATAACGTATATACTTGCATATACAGAAATTATATATTGTTATATTTGTTTACGATTTACGAATATTAACACCATATACGTAAACGTTTTCAAAATTTTTTAATAATAATGCTCAGTGTACATATACACTGATGATAATATATCAATGCAAATTTTCTTCTACTCTTCTAATTTGTTTCCTAATGTAAAACTTCCTCAATCTTAAGCTATTAACTTTGTTTTTTATAAAAAATCTTAAAATTAAAAATAAAAAATCTCCTCGCTACGATGAGCCAAGTCCATTCAATACTTTATAAAATAACATTATTATTATTAGTATTAGAGGAGCCCAACCAGGCAGGCACTGCGACCTAAAAGATCTTTTGTGCCATTCCCCATTTTATGACAAAAGACGTTCGGCTGACCTAATCAAAGTCAAGACATCTTTCGTTGAAGAAGATTTCATGTGATCAGCCGTCAAAAACGAATAATCAAAGATTCTTCCTCTGAGGCGAGCCAAGGCCGGACACTCACACAGAATGTGAAGTGTCGTCTCGTCATCTTCCATACATAGACGACATTCTGTCTCATTGGACAGACCTATTTTGCTTAGGTGATATCTGAGCCCATGGTGTCCAGACATGTAGCCCACCAATAGCCTAAGGTCAGGTTTGGAATAAGAGATGGGCTGATTTTGGGCAAGCGGAATGGTGAGAACTTTTGCCTGTCTTAAACCCGGGATAGAGTTCCAATACTCTAGCCATTTTGCCTTAGACCACTCCTCAACGATAGATTTCGTAGAGGCCCAGCCGATTCCGCAAAACGGATCGGGGCCGAAGTGCTTGGTAGATGAACCTTGCCTAGCCAGTTCATCGGCGGCTTCATTACCAGCAATGTCACGGTGGCCGGGTACCCAACAAAGCGTAACTTTGTTACGGGTAGACAAGCGCTGGAGACTATCAAAACACTCTTTCACCAGTTTAGATGAAAAACTCCATGAAGAGAGTGCTAAGAGAGCCGCCTGGCTATCTGAGAAAATTACAATATTTGCGCCTTTAAGACCTTTATACAGGTTTATATTAGCGCAGGTCTCAATTGCGTATATTTCGGCTTGAAAGACACTGGGCCAAATACGCAGAGGGATTGAGATTCTAGTATTGGGTCCAGCAACTCCGGCACCAGAACCGCAGTCCATTTTCGAGCCGTCTGTATACCAATTGAGAGAAGAGGGACCGAAATCGGGACACTGGCCATCCCATTCGGACCTGGAAGGAAGAATGATGTTGAATTTCCTACCGAAACACAGATCCCTAACCATATAATCCGATACAGTACATATTGGAGTGTTAGGAATTTCGTCAAGAATGCTCAGGTGACCATAGTTGCCTTTTATTAAGCTTGACGATATACGCAGCCGCAAAGCAGTATTTGCGGCTGTTTTCTTGATGAAAATGTGTAATGGCACCAGGCTACTCAACGCTTCAATGGCAGGAGTTGGACAGGTGTGCATAGCTCCAGTTATGGAGACGCAAGCAAGCCTTTGGAGCTTGTTAAGTTTGGTGATGGCCGAGCCCTGCATGACTTTGGGCCACCACACTAGAGCCGCATAGGCTGTGACAGGTCTAACTATCATGGTGTAGAGCCAAAAGATCATCTTAGGAGTAAGACCCCATGTTTTACCAAAGAGTCTTTTGCAGGCCCAGAAAGCCCTAGTGGCTTTTAAGAGGACAGTGTGTAAGTGATTGTTCCAGTTTAGTCGTTTGTCAAGCGTGATGCCTAAATATTTGACCTCATCAGAGTACACAATAACAGTGTCTTGTATGGAAATGGGACCGAGGTCCAGTTTGTATCTCTTAGTAAAGGGAACAAGAACTGCTTTGTTGGGATTGATTGATAGGCCTTCTACGGCGCACCAATTAGTCCTTCTAAGATTAATTACATTAGCAAGGAGTTCAGTACGTCCTGGAATGTCAAAAACTATGTGTTGATGATCAGACAGGGACGCTTCATCTGAGACTCTCCAATTCACAATACAATCGGACAATATCCTGCTGGCTAGGGTGAGGTCCAGCACCTCTTCCCTGGCTGCAGTAATGAAAGTAGGCTTACATCCCCTATTTACAATATCTACACTATTAGATACTAAGTAATTTAGAAGACACTCACCTCGTTCGTTGATATTGCTACTACCCCAGATGGTATGATGGGCATTAGCATCACAGCCAACAACAAATTGACGATTGGACTGCCGACAGTCACTAATTAAATCCTGGACCTCGATTGGTGGGATTTGTTGCAAGTCCCCAGCAAAGTATGCAGACGCCAGCACGACCTCCTGTACTCCGTTCGCAGTGGGGACCTCCACCAGTATGGCTACGAGATCTCTGGAAATGAAATTAGTAAGAGGGAGATAATTAAAACTTTTTTCAATTAGTATGGCCGCTCTTGGCACAACATCTCCACGAAAGTAAAGCAACTTACTATGATTCGTATTGAGTCCGCGGACCTGGCCACAGCTTACCCAGGGCTCCTGTATTAGCGCAAGGGTGAATTTGTTTTCAGCGAAAAGCCTGCATACTGTGGCCGATGCCCCTATGGCATGGTGCAGGTTCGCCTGGAGTACCTTGATGGCACTCATCGTCTCTGCTGTTCTAGAGACCGTTGGACGAGCTTCCCAGCCAAAGCTCGTCGAGACCCTCTGCCTCTAGCACATCTTCCTCCTCTGCCATGAGCTGCAGCCCTGCCAAGGGAGTTGGGTGGCATTCCTCCCCGAGCGGAAGAATGCGAATTGCGAGGCAGAACCGCCAGCGGAGTTCCACCTGGCAGTACTGCTGAAGTCGCAGAAGACAGTGTTTGCTGAGAGGCCCCACTACTAGTCGACCCTGCAGCACGACTGGTAGAAGATCCTGCAGCAGCCATTGCCTCTACGTTCCCTCCGGTGATTGTTGTGTCATAAGACACAGTAACTGCCTCTACGTGTGGCAATGAGAGCCGTGCTGCCCTTCCACTGGTAGGCTCAACAGCCCGACCAGCAGAAGACCCCACGGTGCTCATAGCCCTCACTGAAACGGAGGCAGCGGGTTTATGTTTCGACCTGGAAGCGGTCTCTGAGGCAGATGACTGATACTGCGAGGGCCCTCTGGTTGTCAGCCCGGCGGCACGACTAGTAGAGGGCCTCTCAACATCACTCTCCGCCACAAAACCGCTACCTGGCGCACCCGACGCCCCGACGATACTGGCCCAAGTAACAGGACCGGTCGCAATATCACCAGTGGACCTCAGCCGCCGAAGAGTCCTTAAATTAGTCTGCCCAGCGGCGCGACTTGTGGAAGGCTCTACAGCGTCTAGAGACACTGTTGACATGTTGCCGGTCCTGCTACTGACCAAATCGGCAGAAGCCGGGAGCATGTCCAACAACATCGCTTTTTCCCCGCTGTCTAATGTACTGGTAGAGGTAGTGTTAGAGGGGACCTGCTCCTCAGATACAGGTCCAGCGTTTTTGGTAGCAGCGGCCACAGGTTTGAGCATCAATTTGATGAACCCAAATCTGTAGCAGACCCTGCCCTTGAGCTCCAGCAATTTAGTCATTGACGCATCATCAATAACCATAATTAGATGGAGAAGCGGACCTTGCGTGCGTCGTTCAACAGCCTTCCACTGCTCAGTTGAGAAGGGGTTAAGTGCACCAAGTGTGCTCACTACCTTCTCACTTGTCAGCGACAGGCTGTGAGGAAAGTAACCCCGGATCAAATGAGTCCTGGGAAAGTTACCCTCCTCCACAAGGTCTATATCAAGGGCCGAATGGTCTTTGATTTTGTTGAAGTGCCTACGCACCCAGTCAGCCGAGGGCTGGTCGACGCACGTGAGAACTAACCAACCCGTTCTGGGCAGACAGTTCTCATATTGTGGCTTGAGCACGTCTTTACCAGCTAGCTCGATTGACACGTCAATAATCGCCTCCTGCACAAGAGCTACTTGCTCAGCTGTAAGAGGACGATTATTCATGTCGCTCGAGACAAAGCCCAGTCTAACGCTACTCACCACTTGGCTGTAAGTGGCTTTCGCTGGTTCCGTGTGGAAGTTCTTGGGCTTTTTGGAGTCGGGGAGACTCTGTGATTGCTCCAACGAGCGCACACGCTTGATTTTTTTCGGCTTAGCCGGAAGGGAGAGAAGGGGATTCTTGGCTATTTCCAGAGACCTATCTCTGGAGAGACCACAGTCCATAGCCCAACGGAACCTCCTTTTCTCTGCAGAAGTAAGTTTGACAAAACCAGACTCCGCGTTTAGCGTCATCTGGTTAACTTCTGCGCCAATAGCTGTGAGCCTAGATTGCTCCGAGCACACACTAAAATTGTCCGGCACTACCGTGCCACAGAGGGAGTCGATATCCGAGGAGTCTTCCTCGGATACGACCCCCTCCCTGGCGCCGATAAGTGTGGACGAAAGCACACCAGGGATAGGTGTTGGTGGCCTATCCGAGACCCATCAGAAGCCAAAGCGCCCGAAGGCATGTCTACCAAGCCGGTAGACATGGAAATAGGGACAACTGTATGCCCGTCAGCACTACAGACTGTCGATGCACTAGGTGCATCCTCCACATCCTTGTTTTTTTCCTTTCGGTTATATAACATATTTTTTTTCCCCACGAGTGGGCGGGAAAGGAAAATCACCCATGACATAGCCCGCTGTATCATGGGAAGGCTGATTGAAACTGGAGGTCGCCTGGTATCCAGAGTTCGCAAATTAACGACTAAGCACCCTCTTAGCCACGCATCCCTCGGCATATGCTGTTCCACCTTGGATTAGGGGTTTTGATTTAAGAGAGTGGACCATCTCTCCGCCCGACTATGTTAGCCGGTGCATGATAGAGACATGACCATATCATACACCGTTACCAGCCGCCACCACGAGGAGGTCATAGTCGCACTACCATCAGTCCAAACAGTTACGGCACGTACACCAAGGTGTTACATGTTGTTCCCAGTGAATTGGCTAACGGCTGACGGCCAATAAAATAACATTATTACTTAAGAACGAAATAGAAAGAAATAAACACCAATAATAATAATAATAATAATATTATATGTATACATACCCAACGGAAAATTGAAGCACTGAATTCAAGCGCTTAATGGGTAATATCTGTTTGAAACATAAAGAGTTTTTTTCTGAATTTTTTTTTTTTTACGAAACTGTAAAAGCAATCAAAAAATGCTTTTAGACCATAATAATAATATACAAGTTTACAAAAATTTGCACTTTTCGAAACCATATTTATTTCTATTTTTTGTAAGGCACCAATCGGCACGCTGGGGAACATTGGCATCAGAACAAAACAAATTTTTTTTCCAGTATTAATATGAGTTTTAATTTTGATTTTTGCAAATTTGGCATTAGTTTCGAAAATTCGTTCGACAAAAGTTAATTTGTTTAAAAAGTTGTTAATCAGTCATGTGTATTTTGATGAACAATTTATCTGAGAAGAACGGCGTGCCAATTTGAAAAACTTGATGTGAAAATCCGATTGAAAATTGGAAAAAGATATAGAAAAATATATGCAATTTTAAATATATCGACCAGTAAATTTTGTACCTTTAGTCGGCAATCCCAGCACCATAGAACTGCCCTTCCAAGTTGAGATCATTCGCCTTCAGGTCTTTTCTGGACGATGTAGTCCTACGCCAAGTAGTTTTCGCTGCATTTGCGATTGAGCCAATTTGATACACAGTTCGTCGCCTGAGAATTGATATACGCCAAATCAATTCTCAGGCGACGAGTTCATCGACTTCCGTACAAAAATCGTAAATATTCCGACCCACAGGTAATCCAAGTGTGTCCAGAATATAAAAATGATCTGATAAACCTGAGTAGCGAGAAAGAAGGTCATCCAAATAAAGCTCGTCATATATGAGCTTTATCGCTTCACAAACATTCGAGTGTCTGGCAGATTTTTATATTTTCGGAGATGTTTCAAAAATTCAGCTTTTTAAAAATTGTTTTCATTAAAAAATGTTAATGATATTTTTTCTTGAGATGACTTCATCGTCTTCAAGCCAGTAAAAAAAAAATAAATTTCGAACAGATATTATCTCTTAAGTGCTCTTTTAGCACATATATTTCATATTAATTTTATCATTACATGTCCCGTTCTAAGGCAGTAGTAGTACTTTAAGTGCATTAGAATAGTTTTTCCACTCGTTCGTTCGCTGTTTCGCGTTCGTTCACTGCAGGGATGACAACTCTCTACTTTTCAGATTCACAAACTAGCCAAAATAATTCTCCTATTTCAGTCGCGATTTTCCACAACAAATTTTTGTATTTACAAACAAAACAAAATCGTATAAAATATATAATCCTACGTATTTGGTATTTTAACACTTTGTGTTAGCCTATATATCTTATTATTACATATAGCTATGTATATAGACTCACAACGAGCATATTAACAATTTATTTTACATCCGTATTAAAAACAAAAATATAAATTCAATTAATAATTAACACAAAAACTAAATAATATTTTTTACAATCACAACTTGTTATGCACGTATATGCAAATACATTTAACAAAACTTAAAGAATAATAAAAATAAAAATGAGCAGAAAGGTTTTACAAAAATATATATATATTCTTTTCTTATCAAAATATTAATAAAAAAAATGGTTCGGAAAATAATGGAGCTTGCCAGATAGGATAACTGATACGTAGTTGAACTAATTAGTACAAAATTACTCTTAGGTTTGTATGGTCGTGGAGTTGCATTTTGTAAGTATTTTATAGATGCTGCTCATACGGGCGCAACCATGAACGTCATGGGCAGGACGGTCATGTTCACATAAATGCAACCATTACTAACTTTTTCTTGTGCTCGTGAAAAATAGGTGTGCTCAAAATTAAAAATAAATAAGTTTGTTAAAAAAAAATAGCGAATTCAACTTCTTAAAAGTTATGAGGAAAAGTGCCAAAACCGGAACACCATGAACATCGAACCTTTATCAATGCGCCTATTTTAATTTTTGGTGCATCTCTCTTATCACTTTCTTTCTACCTCTCTCTTTCAGACAGGTGTCCATGCTTACACCAGTATGAGCAGCATCTCAAATACTAAACGGAAAGGTAGTACAAAGGGATTTTATTCTTATTTGAGAAAGCATCAGAATATGAGAAAGAAATGTAATTATCAATTTCGCAACAAAAACGTTCTCATTCCCCAATCCCCCCCAACTAACTAATATTGAAGCCGGTTCCCAACATTTTTTGAAATATCCTACAGGTTGGCATCCCTGGTTCACTGTTTCATGCTTGGTTTAGTTGGTGAAACACTACCAACCAAAAAAAAAATTGAAAAATTAAATTTTTTTTGTGAAATACTACCAAAAAAAAAAAAAAAAAAATAGAAAAATACAATTTTGTTTTGTGAAACATTACGAACAAAAGGAAAAAATAACAGTGACACATATTTGTTAATTAATTTTTATTTAATTCCCAAAATTTTCGTGGCGAGCACAACGCATTAGCCCCTTTAATTACAGGTCTATTGTGGAGACAACATCCATGGGAGGAAAGGGAGGACCGGACACGCTTACGACATCATGTGTCTACTACCTCAAGTCAGCTGAACTCACCGCATATGCACACGAACTGGGTGTGGAGTTAAATGGAACCGTGGAGGAACAGCGCAAACAGTTTTAACAATTTATCAGTGGTGGCAACCACACCGAAGAGAAACTGGCCCATTTACAAGAACTGCAGACCAAGCTTACGAAGAAGAAAACAACGTTCCGGACACCAAGTGAAACCCGCAATGGAACTGACTCACTCAGGGTCCTGGTGAAACCCACAATGACAACCCCCTCGAAGCTGATACCAAGAGTCCCGCAAGACAAAACTGCTACCCGTTGAGAATTCTGAGTTCCGGACAGGAAGCCGCAGTAAGTATCCAAGACCCCATTTCGGTAGCCCATGGCACCGGAAAGGTGATGGAGCAGATACGGAAGTGGTCTGCACGGTACGGCGGAGGCGAAGACCCACTGTCTTTCATCGAACGTGTTGAGAAATAGGCCGAGGCATATGGGATACACGTCCGATTCGCTCTCAAGGACCATGCCTGAATTATTGCAAGATAAAGCTCTGGTCTGGTGTAGGAACAACAATGCACATTGGTCTACGTGGGATTCGTTCAAACGTGAGTTTAAATGATTCTTTTTACCCCCCAGGTATTTCGATACAGTGGATGACGAGATCCGGAATCGGTACTAGCAACCTCAAGAAAACTTCAAGGACTATGTCCTCGCATTGAAAATGCTGATGCGCCACGCATCCTACACGGAAGAACAAAAGTTAGAGAGAATCTACCGAAACTGCCATGCAGACTATCAATGGTATATCCGGCGCAAGGACTACCAGACGCTTGCTGACTTGCTCACACTCTCCGGTGATCTTGAAAGCATTTGCGAACGAGAAACACCCCAAGTGGCTACGCCACCTGGATCCGCACTGGTGTCGTAGCGAGGCCTCCGATTGTTCTCCCTCGTCCAAACTAAAATCACTACAACAGGATGATAAGAGAATCTTCGCCAACATCGTGATTGGCGGAGAACAGGTCTCGGCAACTATCGATTCAGGTGCGACCCGAAGTTTCGTCAGCGCAGAATTCACCACACGATTAGGAGCGCGGTGTACATGGATCCCCTACCGGGGTGATGTCACCTTAGCAGACGGTACGGTGCGTCCTCTCGAGCGCGCCATACAACTAAAAGTGCAGCTGGGTAGTAACGAAAAAACAGTTCGGTTTCTTCTCCTACCCGAGGCCACGGAAGAGGTAATCCTGGGCCTTGACTATCTGATCCTGACCGGAGCGAAACTTAGCCTCGGCGTCGATACCTTGGAAGTAGAGAAACCCGTAAATAATAAACCCAACAAGTGTATGGTGGTCATGGAACAGGAAGCGGCCAATAATGGGGTTGTCCACGACACCCTGACCAATTCAGCTGGCACCAAGGCCAGCACAACGGGCACCAAGGACTTCCACACCGGCCATCATATCGATGACACCCACCGGGGTGAATACCGCAGCCATGGGGATGTCCACGACGGCCTGGCTAATGCAACGTGCACCAAGGGTGGCCACGCCTCCTTGGTCGCTCATCGCATGGTTAACATAACCTGTACCAAGGACGGCCACGCCGCCACTGTCCAAGAGGTGCATTGAGCCCTCCCACAGTCCGTACAGCGCACCCATAGTACTGGTGCGGAAAAAGGCAGGTGCTTGGAGGTTATATATCAACTACCAGCAGCTAAATAGCAAATCCTTTCCAGATGCATATCGGCTGAGAAACGCCAAATACGTAAGTAGCCTGGACTGGAAAGACGGGTACTGGCAAATTCCAATGGAGGCTACCAGCAAGCAATACACCGCATTCACTGTGCCAGGACGTGGCCTATACCAATGGCGGGTCATGCCATTTAGACTACATTCGGCTCCCGCTACCTTCCAACGCGCGCTCGATCGAGTCATTGGGCCAGACCTGGAACCGCACGCGTTCGCCTATCTCGATGATATTGTGGTAACGGGGTCAACATTCGAGGAACACCTCCAGAATTTAGAAGAGGTCTTCAGGCGTCTTCGGGAAGCAAATCTGAAGATAAACCTAGAAAAATGTGAGTTCTTTAAAACGCAGATTAAATACCTTGGACATGATGTCAGTGGGCAAGGAATCCACACGGACCCGGAAAATATCGCAGCGATTAGGGAATTGCAACCACCACAGAATGTGCGAGGGGTGCGACGTATCCTGGGTATAGCGTCCTGGTACAGGAGATTCGTTAAAGACTTCGCTGCCATCGTGCAACCCTTGACAGCCACACTGAAAAAGGGGAAGCATTGGAAATGGGGGCGAAGAGCAACAGCAGGCGTTCGAGCTGTTGAAGACAAAACTCACCGAAGCACCTATTTTGGCGTGCCCTGATTTTTCCCAAACATTCACGCTCCAAACGGATGCCAGCGACTTCGGATTGGGGGCCGTACTCACGCAGGTCATCGACGGAGGAGAACGGGTCATCGCTTATGCTAGCCGACACCTAAACAAAGCGGAGAAAAACTATTCTCCGACGGAAAAGGAGTGTCTAGCCATTGTATGGGGAATCCGCAAGATGCGTCCCTTCCTTGAAGGATACAAATTCGTTGTGATCAGAGATCACCTATTATTAAAATGGTTGAATTCAATTGAAAGCCCCATGGGCCGCATCGCGCGTTGGGCACTTGAACTACAACAATACAACTTTACCATCCAGTACCGGAAGGGCAAACACAATGTGGTGGCGGATGCACTTTCCCGACAGACGCGAGAAGTTTGCCAGATTGCAGCGGTAGCAGAAAAGGAGGACGTGCCCTGCTCCTGGTTACAAAAGCGACAAAATGATGCGAAACAATCCTGAGAAGTTTTCCGATTACGCCATCGTCGATGCCCAACTCTACCGGCACCTTTCACATCACATGGGCGACGAAGACTGCGCGCTCTGGAAGCTCTGCGTGGCCACATCATTGAGGAACGCGTCATGAAGGAGAACCATGATAATCCCAGCGTGGGCCATTTAGGTATCTGGAAAACCATCGCGCGCATTGCCAACCGTTATTACTGGCCCGGAATGTTCAGGGATATCAGTAACTACGTGAGTCGCTGAGATTCGTGTCAACGATATAAGGTCAGCCAACAAGCACCAGCGGGTGAGATGCTGACAAAAATTCCGGAGGAACCATGGGCCACTGTATGCGCTGATTTCGTCAGGCCCCATTCCACGCTCAAAGTATGGTCACACCATTCTGCTCGTTTTCTTCGATCGCTTCTCCAAGTGGACCGAATTGGTTCCCCTCCGCAAGGCTATGGCTGAAGGCGTATTGAAGGCGTTCCGAGAGAGAATATTGGCAAGATACTTTGTACCCAAAATCTTCGTGACCGACAACGGCACGCAATTCACTGGACGCATCATCAGACGATACCTACAGGAGATAGGGGTACGGCACCAATTCACCGCCCCGTACACCCCACAAGAGAATCCAACCGAGCGGGTCAACCGCACCATCAAGACAATTATCGCGCAAAAAGCGGACAATCAACAACGAAACTGGGATGTGAATTTGCCCGAGATATCCCTAGCAATTAACACCAGCGTATCCGAGACAACGGGTACAGTCCAGCATTCCTCACGCAAGGCCGTGAACCTCGACTACCCGCCGCACTTTATGACGAAGTTATCTTAGGATCCGGTACGGCCACGCAGAACCCAAGCGAAAGGGCCTTACAGCTTCGAGATGTTTTCCAGATCGTCAGGCACAACTTATCGCGTACGGCTCAGGACCAGGCGCGACCCTACAATCTACGAAGGAGACCTTGGAAGCCGACGATGGGACAATTAGTACTTGTTCGGCAACACCCAGAGCAATTGACAATTTTGCCGCCAAGCTAGCACCAAAATTTGGGGGACACTATATGGTAGTGGGGTTTACGTCACCGGTAATCGTACAACTTAGGCGACCTGGTGAAAAGGGAACATGGACCGCTCACATTAGTGAACTGAAATCCTTCCTCCCTACTATCACACACGCCCGTCGATGCATGTCTAAAAACCACTAATAAACCATTTTTTTCCACAGAAACAGAAATCCAAACTATACGAATGAGAGAAGAACGAAGAGACAATATACCCTAACGCCATTCCCCACCAAATGAGGAATGTGGCTATGCGGAACACGCAACGTTAAGGCTCATATTCGCAACAGAAGCATCAGCTAATAGTCCTATCACCCCAAGGCCAGTGTTTCTCCACGAATGCAATATTAGAGGCATGTCACAGCGACGCCACAAACTTACAATGGATGCAAGCGGCGTCCACGACGCGCTTAACTTCGCCAGGGATGCTCACAGCTCCCTGGACACACCCCATTAGAGTGCCCCAGTACGCATATCAACAGCATGCGAGCCAGGCGACCTCAAAGTCATGGCCTACATCACCATTGCCACAACAGACCCCTCAGATCCGACGGACGGTCCGCAAGTGCGTAATACGCCATCACCAAAAATGAATATTACCACTGAGGACGCGGAAGATCTGTTGAGCCGAATTAGCGAATTCCTTGATACACATCCGGCCGCAGCGGTCGACGAATCAAACGACCACCGAACACAGCCACAGACGCCACGTCTGCTGATCTATCCAACATTGAATCAAGTGACCCCTGGGCCGAGCTAATTGCGGGAGGTTCCTGGTACAACAAAGACGAGTTCGACCTCTGTTCGAACGGAGAAGAAGAGACCCACACAGCGGACCCAGACGAGGCTAATTATCAAGGGCCCCACTTCATACACCCCTCAGAGGCGGACGTGATCGAGATCAGCAGTGAATCAGAAGATGAAGCTCAGATAGCCAACCGTACGCCAGAAGGTACAAGCGACCTCAGCACCACGACGATGCGATACACCCTCTGACAGCGACTATGCTGACGAACAGCAGATACCGCACCGAGGGCGCGGCCAATGCCTCCGGACAATAACGACGGAACAAAGCGAGCGACGGGGGCCTGCCTACATTGTATACGAGCGTATATTAAAATTGACACTGATGGTCCCGCGCACCGACAACCCGTTAGCCATTACAATGAGTGACAACAACTAGCGTAAGACCCCAGGTGGCAGTGGCCAGATCCCGATAGGAAGGCAAGGAGCAGGAGAGTCCACTGTAATCCAAATAAGCAGCGACGAAGACAGCTCCGACTGCGAAGAAAATGGGCGCCGTACCAACATCCGTCTGCGCACTTTCAGGCAACAAATCGAACCACAACCAACTGCGCTCCCGAAATGTACGACGGGCATAGCGAACGTACGCGACGGGTCAAAACTCGCGAAGACAACCACACCATCAAGTGACACCACGACCCCGGTGGTACCAACTGCTCCACTCCGTAAGGCTTCAGAGAATGAGCGAACGTTAGCCCCTTCACAAAGATCAACCCAGGCCAGGGAAGCGGAACAACCGACAACATCCCATGCCGCCTGGGAGTTTGAAGCCCAGCGCCGCATACACTGCTCTGAGCATCGGCATCCTCACGTCACTACATCTTCCACACAGCGCCAACAGCCGCGTACAGGAGACAACTCCAGCATTGAGCCTGACACCAGACGTTCACAACAGCCCTTGTCAGCAGGCCACCAAAGCTCATCGTCAACATCACGCCCACAACCTCGTACACCAGTTAACTCGCGCACCGATCCTGACCGTAGACACGGCTCTCACGCCAGTCCTGACACCAGACGGCAACAACGGCCTCGGTCAGCAGGCCCCCGAGACCCACTATCAGCATCACGCCCACATCCGCGTGCACCTCACGGCCTCGGTCAACAGACTACCGAAATATGCCTTCAGCATTACTACCGCAGCCGCGCGCACGAGACCATTCTCGCACCGATCCTGACTGCAGACAACCACAACAACCAACACAGCGACTACAGTCACGTACGTCCATCGACTCCTACGCCAGACGGCAAAAACGGTCTCTGTCAGCAGGCGCCAGAGGCGCACCTTCAGCATCTCGCCCACAGCCGCGTGTACCTCACGGCTCTCACATCAGCTCCAATACCCGACCACAACAACGGCCTCTGGCAACAGACCACCGAGATGGCCACGTTCACAACGTACATCGACAACAGACACGTGCGCCAGACAACTCGCCTGTCGGCTCCGACGCCAGCAGCCTCGATGCAGAGACAATGCGGGAGATCCTCGCAATCATGAGGGCAAGCCAAGGCCCTGGCCTTACCATGAATTGTTTATTTTATTATATATTTTTTGTTATATTATGATGAATTGTTTATTTTTGGTTATTCTTTAATTGTTAAGTTTTTTATTATTTGCCCATGAAGGGACAGTTTGTTTTATTAAATAATTTAAAAATTGCTAAATCTAAGAAGAATTGTATATTAAAACGAAAATGCAACCCTTCAATTGCATAAATTAATAGTCGAGTGGTGAACACACTCATCCAGCTGAATGATGCCAAACTCAACGAAGGAAAAAACAACGAAAACACAAGCAGATGGCGGCGAACGAAGAAAACTCTTTCTCTTTCGGCGATCAACAGGGGCAGCGAGCAGACGTATATTCAGGTGAGTGTCTCGCGACGAAACAGTGAAGGAAAGTGACTTGGGAAGCCATTTTTTTTGGCACATCGACGCTCCTTGGCGCCATGCACCAGGAGGATCATCGGGATAGGCCACGCCGTCCACCCCACAGTGTTCTATATGTAAAAGATTAAAGTTAAATAAAATAAGAAAAAAATAAAAAAAGTAATATTTAAAAAAAAAAAAACTAAATAAACAAAAGTAAAATTTAAAACAAAGTGAGATTGTGTTCTTTTTTGTACATCACCGTTTAGTGTTGCGTACTAAAGGGTCCATTTGCCGGATTCAGATCGACGCTCCTCTGTGCCACGCACTAGGGGTGATTCGAGCGATAGGCCACGCCATCGTCCAGCGGAATTTAAGGTGCAACGCACCATACGACATATTTTAAGTAGGTGCTCCCTAGTGCAACGCACTAGGAGGAACCACAAGGCCACGCCTTGAGGTGGAATAAAAAGTGAAATTAGATAAAATAGAAGGGAAAGATCCCCAAGTGAGTGTTGTGTAGTGTTCATAAATTGAAGGTTCATACAAACTTAGTGCCTGACTGGCGTGCCCCATTCTAACGAAAATCTGACTGACCCTCGGAATTATGTTTTTATAACCTGTATATAAAGTTTCAGCCTTTAGAAAACCGTTGCACTTATCTCCTATTTTCGACATGTTTCAAAGCTCACCTGTGCCACCTATTCTAACAAAAACCTGACTGACCACAGTATGTTCATGTATTTCACTAGTATAACAACAGAAGGCCTTAGTTCCTCCCATTTGCGATTGTGGGTCAAATCAACCCATTCATTAACGGTGATCTTGATGGCTGTAGACGACAAAGAGAGTTTTTAAACCTTTTCGGGCCAGAAGGTCAGCAGATTCATTTCCTGAGATTCCTCCAGCAGGTTATTATGTTTTCCAAGGCAATCAATCCCGAATTTACAATATATAACCAATTTAGATGAAGTTAGAGGATTAAGCAAGGATTTAAGCGCAGCCTGACTGCCACTAATGCACATATGAGGCAAATCGCGTCAAATCACCACCGAAAAAAAAATCAGCCAGATTTTGTTTAAACTTGGTGTACTTATTGTACTAGTGAACTATATTTTGTATGCGAAAAGAGAGTAAGTAATATCGGCGGATTGCCTAGATTGCCCCCAAAGTTCTGACTTTTTCAATATTATATTATGAATATTTCATAAATTCATATGTTTGATAACATTAACCTATTGCGAAAATTCTCTGATGTTTCCAATAGGGTTTTGTCCAATCTTAAATAATCAATCAAAATATTTTAAGTATCTACTGTATTTTTTTTTTTTACAAAAAAACTCAAAAAAATTTTATATTTTGACATTTTTTTACTTTGCTTTTACTTTTAAAATTAAATCAGAAGGCATTTTTCTTTTTTAACGCATCATACGCGCCTGGTTCTTTTTTGAACCAGCAAATTTGATATCAATTATTTTTCTTAAAAAATATTTTATTTTCAAATATTATTTTAATAAAATATAATTTGAAGTTTTGGGTAAAAAAATAATTTATTATCTTCCCCAAAAATTCTCGCTCTCCTTCCCCAAATGGGGGTTGAAAAAAATCTCTCTTTTTTATCTTTTTTAAATTAATTATAATAAATAATTAGTAATAAAAATCCGAAATAAAAATTAGAAGTAAAAAGCGCAAAGACCAAACTAAAAGGTAATGTACTCCTCTTTCCTCCTTAGTTAAATTCCCTCCCACAATCACAGCTTACTTTTCGGTGTTTTTTTTTTGAACCATTGGCGCATATTCTACAATTGTGGCAGCTGATTTCTCACAAGTTTTGGCGCTTTTTTATTGGTGCGAAACATTAACGTGCTGAAATTTTCTTGTGTTTGTGTTTTTAAGAAATTAGTTTATAAAAAAAATTAAATAGTGCTCAATAAAATAAAGTAAGTTTAATGTGTGGTAGCATTTTTGTTTTGTTACTTATTGTGCTTTTATAAGAACAATAGCTCGCAGACGTGCTTTAAAGATGGCAGAAATTTTGATGGAGCTGAATATCGATGTAGGCATGGGCGAAGATCAACGATTGGGAGAAGCATCATCTGCATAATGTCACCAATGTTATATATGTTCCATGTATAGACGACGATGAGATGTTCGAAGACGTGGACCCGCGGAAAGAAATCGCTGGTGAAGTGGAAATAGAGTATACGCCTGCAGATGACGATGCAGCAGATTTGACTACTTATGGCGCAGATAATATAAGTTCATCCACCTCCTCATCGCATGCTAATAACCGCAACAAAACTTCCAACTCTTTTCTTGCCGAAAATTTTACCCCATTGGCTGAATTTGGTCTACCGAAGTGGCGACGTACAAATAGAAACAATTTTAAGTTCAGTGACACAAATGAAGAACTAGTTCAACCATTACTTAAAGCTTTGATCCAGAAATTAGCTGGCTGTTTGTTTACTCTTTTTCCGAATAAATCTGATAAGTGCTTTTCTTTCCTCAGGTGGCTAGTATCCAATGGAACTGTTTCTGTACTTCTTCGATGATGAGGCTATAAAGTTGGTTGTTGAAGACATGAACTTAATTGAGTTCGACTAAGTTGCAACCCTGCATCCCGTGTACTAAAAACCAAATTCATTCTTTTTAATTGTTCTCCTTTATATATATATATTTATATACGGCAGCATTGTTGCACAATGCTACCGTTTTCTTGATTTCATTCTCTTTTATCTACTCAAAGCAGCAAGGCTGCAATTTTACATTTTTTTTCTCCTTTGTATAAAGTCCCCTTAAGTTACAAGTTATAATTTATATTTTAAATTTAAAATCTATTTAAATTAAATGCATTAACGGTGATCTTGATGGCTGTAGACGACAAAGAGAGTTTTTAAACCTTTTCGGGCCAGAAGGTCAGCAGATTCATTTCCTGAGGTCTTGTAGTTGTTGAAAATCTACCAATTTTTAATTGTTCGAATTGAAACAATTAATATTATTTATTTGCAAACGTTTTGTTTTTTATGAAAAGTTTATTAACAAAATAAGTACATGTGATCACTCTAAATGTTAACGCACAAGTGTTTTTTGCACATGTGAAAAATCTAATCGTATATTAGATATAGGCATATAAGTATATTTTTAAGCAGGGTTGGACATTTTAGTTGTCTATTTTACAATATAGGACTAACTTAAGCTAAAAGTACTCTTTTAATTCAATTTTATTTATGTATATTTTTCAATATTTTAATAACTATTTATATGTAAAAAATTTAAATTATAACAAAAATTGTGTTTAAATGAAAAACGTAGCCACACTACTCCCCCTCCAGTGACTTGGTCACGATAAAAATCTTTGTGGGGCTTTAATTATACGCCCTTTCCTTGATATACGAGCTGGAGGTGTTTCATTGAAGGTGACATTTTTCTTTAGATTATTGTTGGTTTTTTTTACAAATTTAGTATTGTTTTTTATATAATCATCAGTTATTGTTTGATTAACTATATTTTGATTAACGTTAGGAACATTCTTAGTACTATTTTGAATGTGATTGTCTAATGAACTAAATTCGTCATTTTCTATGAACGCTGCTTTTAAGCGATCGATGGCAACTTCTTGTTTTATATTGCGAATTTCAATAATGAAAGTATTTGATTTTCTTTCCAATACCTTATATGGCCCATTGTACGGTGGTGTCAAAGGTGGAGACACTGCATCGTTGCGAAGAAAAACATGAGTACAGGTGTGTAAGTCTTTTTGTACAAATGATTTATGACGCGTGTTGTGATTGGCGGCTTCGACTGGTTTCATGTTTTCAAAAATTAGTTTTAAATTTTTAACATAATCAGAATGAACAGTGATTATGTTGCTTGGTTCAAAAAATTCACCTGGTAATCGTAAAGTCGTACCGTATACTAACTCAGCCGGAGTCGCTTTTATGTCTTCTTTTATCGTGGAGCGATGACCTAATAGTATTGTGGGCAAACAATCGACCCAATCATTGGCATTATTGCATTTAAGAGCTGATTTAATTGTTCTATGTAACCGTTCTATCATGCCATTGCTTTGAGGGTGATACGAAGTGGTTCGATAATGTTTAATGCCTAACATTTTTGTCATTTCGTTGAACAACATTGACTCAAATTGTCTACCGCGGTCGGTTGTTATGTATCGTGGAATTCCAAAACGCGCAATCCAACCGGTTGTTAGCGCTTTCGCAACAGTTTCGGCGGAAATGTCGTTGATGGGAATGATTTCCGGCCATCTCGTAAATCGATCTATGCACGTCAAGCAATAATTAAAACCGCGCGACGAAGGTAGAGGTCCAACTAAGTCAATATTAATGTGGCTAAAACGTTCGTCTGGAACTAAAAATTCGGCAATTGGTCGTTTGTTGTGACGAGTTACTTTCGCTTTTTGGCATGAAATGCATTGTTTTGACATTATGTTACAGTCTTTATTTATACTTGGCCAAACAAATCTATCTGTCATAGATTTTGTCGTAGATTTGATGCCTGGATGATTCAGATTGTGGATAATTTTAAAATATGTTTTGCGTAAATTTAGTGGTATGAACGGACGAGTTTTATTCTTACCTATGTCGCAATAAATGGTGTAGTTGGTACCAGGAATTTTAATTAATTCAAGTTTTAAATTAGTTTGTTCGCCGTTTAATAATGATTTTAATTCCACATCAGCTTTTTGCTCTTTTTGTAGTTTTTCGTAATTAATTGACTCGATTTCAGTCGTATTTGGACTTTCGATGCGCGACAGCATATCAGCAATTACGTTATCTTCACCGGAAATATGCCGGATATCTGTGGTGAATTGCCCTATGTAATCGATGTGTCTTAACTGACGCGGAGTGCATTGATCAAATTTTTTGTTAAACATAGATGTTAGCGGCTTGTGATCGGTATATATAGTAAATTCGCGACCTTCTAGTTGTGTACGAAAATGTTTGATGGCTTGATAAATAGCAAGTAGTTCGCGGTCATATGCACTATATTTCTTTTGGGTATCGGTCATACGTTTTGAAAAAAATCCGAGAGGCTCATGTGTACCATCTATCACTTGGTGTAATGCAGCACCAACGCGGAAATTAGGTGCATCGACGAATAGATTGAGTTTTGCAGTTGCGCATGGATGTGCTAATAGAGCTGCATTTTTCATTTCGAATTTGCATTTTTCAAACGCGGATTTTGCTTCATCAGTCCATTCGATTAGGGTCTTATCATTTTTTTTATTACCTTTTATTAATTTTTGTAAAACACCCTGGGACTCGGCCGCGTTGGGAATGCAACGGCGATAAAAATTTAAAGATGCAATAAATTTTCGCAGTTCTTTTGCCATTTTAGGTAGCTCGATTTTTTGAGCGGCTTCAATTTTTTCGTCTGTAGGTTTTATTCCATTTTTGTTTATTGTAAAACCAAGAAAGTTAATCTCAGGCTTCCCGAATTCACATTTTGACACGTTAATTCTAAGACCGTGCTCGCGGAAACGTTCAAAAATTATTCTTAAGTGAAGCAAATGATCTTCATGGCTTTTAGATGCAACCTGAATATCATCGATGTATTTAAAAACGAATGGTAAACCTTTTAAAACTTGGTCAATAAATCGTTGAAACGTTTGACCAGCGTTTCGTAAACCAAAAGGCATTCGCGTATATTCATATAAACCGAAAGGTGTTATTAAAGCGGTTTTCGGAATATCCGGTTCATATACGGGTATTTGGTGATAAGCGCGAGTTAAATCAATTTTTGAGAATATTTTACAGTTGTGCAAATTAATAGTAAAATCTTGGATATTTGGTACCGGATAGCGATCGGGTGTTGTAACAGAATTTAATCGTCTATAATCACCGCATGCTCTATCAGCTCCATTTGCTTTGCTTACTACATGTAATGCACTTGACCATGGCGATTTAGATGGTCTGCAAATACCGATTTTAACCATATGTTCGAATTCTTGTTTTGCTGATTCATATTTATCTGGTGGTAAACGACGCGCTTTTGCAAAAACTGGCTGACCTTTTGTTTCGATGTGATGGTACACTCCGGTTAAATTTTTGTTTTCTAAATCATTATAATTTGTTGGAAGTGTTAGATCACGGAATTCTTTGAGTAATTTTTCGTAATTTTTATCATAATAAATTAAGTTATCTTTATTTAAGGTTGTTATATTTACCTCGTTTAATGAAATGGATTCAATTGAACAGGTTGTTTTTAAATTTGTAGTTGAATCAACTAATTTCCGATTTTTTAAATTCACTAATATTTGAAAATGGGAAAGAAAATCAGCTCCAATAATTGGTTTGGTGACATCGGCAATAATAAAAGACCATTGGAAGCTGCGGCGCAAACCTAACGAAACTGTCAACGTTTTTTGTCCATATGTTTTTATTTGAGTGCCGTTAGCAGCATATAAACTAAGTGTATCATTATTTTTATTATTTTTGTCTTTTGTTGTTGGAGGAACAATTGATAAGTCCGAACCTGTATCAATTAAGAAATGGTGGTTTGATAGTTTATCAAAAATAAATAGGCGGCTTGTGCTTGGAAATGCCGTTTCGGCCGCCATGCTACACGGCAATTCTAGTTTTTTTGTTGTTTTTGAAATTGAGTGTTGAATTTGCACCAATCGGTGCAACTGCGTGCGTTTTCATTAAATTTAAAATGATACCAACATTGTTCGTATTTTTTATTTTCGTTGCTACTGTTGACATTAGAATTGTTATTTTTATTGCTGTTACGCGAACGAGAACGAGAGCGGGAACGCGATTGATTGTTAAATTTTTTTGATAGTTCTTCTACTTGTCTCGTTAAAGCAGCGATTTGTGCTGTAAATTCAACTGAATTAATTGAGTTACTGTAAGTGTTATTTGCGTTAGATGTGATATTTGTTGTAGCTGAGGTCTCAAATTTAGCTCTATCTTGGATTTTATCAGCTGTTTGTGCTTTTTCTTCTAAGCTAATATTTATCGATGCGATAATAGCTCGAAGTGTTTCAGGTAATTTCGACGACCATAATGTTTCTAAAACATTATCGGTGACAATATCTTTAGATATTTCGCGCATTTGACGTAACAAGGCAGATGGCTTCCTATCCCCTAACTCGATGCCTTGGAGCAACTGTGTTAAACGCTTTTCATCTGAATGCTGATATTCCATTATCAGTGCTGATTTAAATGTTTCATATTTATTTTCTTCTGGTGGATTACGAATGATATGAGCTACTATATCTAAATATTTGGGATCAAGGCTTGAAACAACAATATCATATTTTGATTGATCGCGTATAATTTTATTATTTCGGAATTGAGCTTCAACTTGATAAAACCAGAGATCAGGTTTTTCGGAATAAAATGGTGGAACTTTTGTAGCGACTTTAAAACTTGAGCAGGCTCATTTGCTAGTGTGTTACTGCTATTACTCGAATTATTAGTATTACTAGCGTAGTTATTATTTGCGTTTTCATTAATTTGTGCTTGCAATAGTTTGTATTTATTCATAAGAAACGACAAACTGTCGTGTAATTGACCTAAATTTTCGGCATTATCATTATTAGAACCATTCGTATTACTCGAACTAGAATGCGTATTTAAATTTGGATTAACATGTTGTAAATTGTTCATAATCACGATATTTTCATCATCGATTATATCGATTAGACTTTCGTTGTGTTTTGTACTCATATTTTTGATCGGTGTGCGGTTCAACGGCATAATAAGAAATAATAACTGTCAATTTAGTTACAATCGATCGATTAAAAACGCATGAAAACACGAAGCGAAAATGAGTTAGAGTACCTAAGTAATTTATGTTATTGAGAAATGCTTAAAAAATATTTACTTAATAAATTTTTATAATTGTACTTTAATATTTAACACAAGCTAATGAATTCAAATTGAAAAATATCATTATATTATTTTGTTATTATTATACAAATTTGATACTAATATCCTTGGATGTTGCGCCAGTTGTCTCGATCGATGTATGTTGAGTTTATGATATGCCTAGGAATAACGAATTATTGATCAATTTTCCGATAGGATGATTTTCTATGCGATGTTTTTATCCAAGTTAGAGTTTCCACAATAAGTTGAAAAATTTTGGGTTTAACTGTTTAGGTTAGCAATGGCTGGCTGAACTGTTCTTTTCTTGCACGTGTTATTTTGCTGCACCATTAAGAATTTCTTTTACAGCGACACCATTTTTTATATTTTTGTAAATGCAGTTTTGTAAATTTTATTTTATTCTTTGAAGTTTCGAAATTTAATTTCAAAATGTTTGTAATTTATTTGTAGAAAAATATTTTTGCGCTAAACTTTTATATGCAATTTTGAAAATTGTATTTGTTTTTTACTGTTTTTTCGTTAGTTAACTATAGCACTAGATTATATTAACATTGCGTTATGCGTTTCGGGGTCACCAATTGTAGTTGTTGAAAATCTACCAATTTTTAATTGTTCGAATTGAAACAATTAATATTATTTATTTGCAAACGTTTTGTTTTTTATGAAAAGTTTATTAACAAAATAAGTACATGTGATCACTCTAAATGTTAACGCACAAGTGTTTTTTGCACATGTGAAAAATCTAATCGTATATTAGATATAGGCATATAAGTATATTTTTAAGCAGGGTTGGACATTTTAGTTGTCTATTTTACAATATAGGACTAACTTAAGCTAAAAGTACTCTTTTAATTCAATTTTATTTATGTATATTTTTCAATATTTTAATAACTATTTATATGTAAAAAATTTAAATTATAACAAAAATTGTGTTTAAATGAAAAACGTAGCCACAGTCTTTATTTTTAAACCCGACAAAATCCCCACAATAGCTTACAAACTATTGTACATGGTCCTTCGACCCGTTCGAAAAAATAAAAAGAATCGGCACAGAACTCTAACTAACTAACGAGAAAATAGCGCCATTTTTCAAAAAAGTGTGTCAAGCGCTCGGTGGAAATGGAGTTCTGATTTTTTAATTGAAAAAAAAAAAATAAATTTTTCCGCTTATACTTCAAAGAAAAACGTAATAAAAATCGGAAATTTAAAACATTGAAAAAGAAAACATTAACAGAACGTGAAATAAAAAAAAAATAACTAAAACGAAAAACAAAAATTTGCGTATGGAAATAGGGTGTGCACGAAAGTGCAAAAAGTAATAAAATTAAAACATTTTTAAAAAAACCTGTGCAAACAATTAAACTGTATTAAACACGACAATACAAAAAACAAGTAAACTTATCGGACGTGTCACCATCAACGACATCAGCAAACCACCGCCAACAACAGCAGTACTACCAACAGCAGCAGTACCATCAACAGCGGCAGAGCCACCACCAGCTTACTTACAGCAACTTAGGTTTTCCAAATCGAATTTCTCCAACCCAAAGTTCGAGAATATGCGATAACCGCTATTACGGAACATATATATGTTTAATAGCAATATCAGTAATTACATATTTCGATACATACGATTTTGCCGCATAATTGCTCGTTTTCCTACGCTTTTTTCGGGCTCTCAATATATATCATATTCACTCTCAGAATATTGATATATATACGAATAACTCTCTCGCTGTCACAAAATTCACCTCAATACGTTTCTCTCTCAAATTATTTCTAAGCTTCACTTATATACTTTGTGACGACGTAAATTTGGGGACTCAAATTATGGTCGCACAATGTACGTCTGTGGCCTGTACCAGTACCAACACCGCCACTGTACATCAACACCACCACTGTACATCAACACCGCCACTGTGCACCAGCATAAAAAGAAAAGAAGTCACGTAGGCAAAATAATAGACAACAACAACTACCATTTATGCTGCCAGCAGCGCACACACAACTAACGGGACGATCGTATGATGTAGAAGCCTACTGCGATAAAATTCAAATGTCTATCAAAAATGAATTGTCATACGATCAGGCCAGCCAATGGGAGCGTGCCAACACAGCAAAGGGGAAAAAATAAGGAAGAAGAAGCATGTCAAATATAAAAGGGGCACGCACAATACCGAGTGAGTCAGTAATCGCCAGGCAGTAGTGGAAGACGGTTGTCACAGAACAACCAGCGGCAAGTTAGTTATCCTCGAGCAGCGGTAGAAGACGGTTGTCCTCAAACAACTAGCAGCACATAAATACAGAGCTAGCATCATCACAGCAGAGCACCGGAATAAGTACAGGCGAGTAGCTTACGACATAGTTATATTTTCATTTACAATAGGACCGAAGGTGGGCATCAGGCGGAAGCGATAAGTGACGCGTCGGAGCGATGTACCCAGCCACTCGCCACTTGACGCTACCTGATTGGTGAGCACACGACGGAACGAGTAGAGACGCCTTGGATCGGTTCATCCGGCCGACGCCCCTCTCACTACCGTGACTTTAAAACTCGGATGCCCGCGACGCATCAAGCTATTCTGCACGCTCCGTATTCTCGCCCTACTAGGCGCATTTAATCATTGGTGAACAACGCTCTGCACGCTCCGTATTCTCGCCCTACTAGGCGCATTTAATCATTTGTGAACAACGCTCTGCACGCTCCGTATTCTCGCCCAACCAGGCGCATTTCTTCATTCGTGAACTACGCTTACTCGCCTAGAAGACGAATCCAGTTCAACACCAGAAGCAGTAAGACGTAATCTATTTTTGTATATATTAAAACCATTTATGAGGTGAATTAAAAGAAACATAGAATAAAAAAAAAGAATGTGTCTCAATAACTAAAGATAGGGTTCCCTGCAACCAACAAATTCTGTAACACAAGAAACCTCTGGAGCCCGCTGAGTTCTACCCCGGCCAAAGAGAGAAAGTTTCGTTACATGGCGCCCGAGCAGGGACCCTGAAGTGGAAAAAAAAAAAACTACAAGAAACTCACAGACAATTGAGACACATAGTGAAAAGAAAAATATATACGATAATAAAATCACGAATACAATACAAAAAAAAAAAAACGAGAAGAGAAACTATTGTGTAGAGAATAAACTCTTGTGCGCGGAGAAAAAAAAAATAAAATATAGAACTCTAGTGTAGACCATAAACCCCTGTGCGAGAAAAAAAAAATAAAGAAAACTCGAGATAGTAAATTATTATTGAAAAAAAAAAAAATTGTTATTAGAAAAAAAAAACACTCGAAGCGATAAACAACAAATCGTGGTCGGGTTAACATGGCGAAATTGGCATGGATCTACAATATCCGTAAGGGGGAACTGACGGAGTATGCAACAGAGTTCGGTCTAGACGACACAGGCACCGTAGAAGAGCTACGCAAACGCCTAGTGAATTTCGTACTAGATGGAAACTTCTCTAAAGACGTCCAGGGGCGACTAGACATGTTGGAGGCACGCTACACTAAGGTGCTCTCCCCGTGTCCATCGCCTGTGCCTCTCACCGACCGAGGTCCATACCCTCAGGAAGTTCCACGCGAAGAAGCCCAGCCACCACATCCATTTCTGCTACCACCCGCTGAAGCAACCAGAACCGTCACGCACTTACACAACACCCACCTTTCATCATCGTACACGCGTATACCGAGCAAGGTCCACGCAGTGCAGGAGGCAACTCTTGCCACCACTTACCCACCCAACGTCCACCTTCCCCGATCTGACACACCTGTACCAAGCCAGGCAAACGTAGCGCCAGGGGCAATACCGAGCAGGATGTCAGCAACCCATTCCACAGCTATGGACCGCATCCGGAAGTGGACAGTGAGGTTTAGTGGAGGCAACGACCCTCTAGAATTTATTGAAAGGGTGGAAGAGTTGATGGCAGTATACGGGGTTGACAGAAATTGGATGCCTCAAGCCATGCCACAGCTGCTGACGGAAAGGGCCCCGACCTGGTTCCGCAACAACGACGGGCAATGGCAATATTGGGACGAATTTAAAGAAAATTTTTTGGAATTCTTCCTTCCTCCGCGTTACTTAGAAGACATAGACGACGAGATACGCCGAAGAGCACAGCGGCCCAGAGAGACATTCAAAGACTATGTCTTGGCCATGCAAAACATGATGAGGTACGCCCACTATAGTGAAACAAACAAATTGGAGCGTATTTTTAAAAATTGCCGACAAGAGTACCAACTGTACGTAAAGCGACGAGACTTTACCACACTGAGAGAGTTGGTAAAGCTGGCCGATGACCTCGATGTCATTCATGCAACAGTGACCAGGCGTAGCGTCGAACAACAACCTAGGGAGGAGCGGAACCGAGTGATGAAAGGCGAACCCAAGGACGGCCTGCCACCGATGTGGAGGCCAAGGTCACATGCAGAGGGAGTGTCGGCGGCCACAGGTCCGGTTCTGCTGGGACTGTGGCAAACGAGGGGCGCGAAAGATCCAGTGCTGCAGACGCAGGCCGGGAAACGACCGGGGGACTCACCAATAACGAGGAGTGGTGGTAGTCCCGACAAGTCCATCCCGCCTCCAACAACACCACTCACATACGACGCTACGCACATTTTCGCCACCGTCCTCTTAGGGAACACATCGGCAGTGATGCCAGGAGATTTTTTCGGAAATCCCTACCCTTATGAAAAAAAATCCCTTTTTTTCCCTACACCCACTTTTTTCCTCCCTACATTTTTCCCTACACTACTTTTTCTTTAATTTTTCAAAAAAAAAAAAAATTATTTTTAATTTGTACACTTTCAACTCAGGTTTATTTAAAAATATCACAAAAATAAAATAAAAACGAATAAAAATAATATAAGAATTACATAAAATAACATAAGAATAGCCTGAAAATAATATAAAAACAACATAAAAATAACAAATATAGTAAAAAATAAATGAAAAAATTATTTATACAATGCTGTATAATTCATTTTTTTTAAATGAGTAGATGTGCATTTAAAATTTACACAGTTAATGCATTAGCTTGTAAATGAGATCTAATAATACAAATAGAATTTAATATTTCATGGTTTAATTTATTTCTTTTTTTCGTACGTACGTCAGTAACAACAGAAGAAATTCTTTCGGCGTCAGCATTGGCATGTAGCAAACTAAGTATAATTTTTATTAGTTTTGCAAAATTTGGAAAAATTAAATTGTCATTAAAATTTTTTAATTTACAGATTTTGGGCCAAAATACTTCAACATTTAATTTAGACAATATTTGCTTTTCATATTCAGAAAAATTATATTCTAAAGTTAACCACTCCTGTGTTAGTAAATTAAGATCAACTTTATACTTATTGCATAACAATTTAAATTGATAAACACTTTTGTTATTATTTCCAATGGCCACTTCAGGATTTAAAAATTCCATTTCTTTGAAAATTGACTTATCATTTAGTGGAAGTCTTCTTTGCGTTTCTTCAAGTGCAGTTATGTAGAATTGTAGACAATCAGATTTTATCTGATGGGCACTAGTTTTTGGAAACGTTTTCAACAATTCTTCACATTCACTGCCGACATAAACGTCATCTAGTGGCAATGAAACATGGGGTGACCTTATGGCACAATCAGTCGTTAGGCATTTTTTTTTATAAAATTTTGGCCAAGCTTAAAAAAAATTTTTGTTGATTCCGAGTGTAAAGCATGGACCAATATTTTTTTTGATTGAAAAAGTGCATTCAGCGAGTTAAAATAATATAACACATATTTCAAAAAAAGTAAGTAAGCCTTATTGCACTCATTTGTAAGTTCAGCCAGTATTATATCTGCGCATTTCAATTTATCCTGCTTAGTTGCAAATTTAAAATATTCTATAAGAACTTGCCAATTCTCCAAGATTCTTTCAATACATTTTTGATGGGATAGCCACCTGGTCGTTGATGTTCTTAATATTTTTCTTTTCTCTTCGTTCATCATCTCTTGGGATACCTCCAACTGAGAACATCTTTTCGAACTTCCTGATATGTATATTCCAATTTGTCTTACTAAATCTTCAGGAGCTCTTGGTAACATCAAGCAAGATTTGTTTGCTTTGATGGCAGCAGAGTGGCATATACATTTTATTGTTATTACGTCGGGATTATCAGCTAAAAGTCTAGACACGAACGAATTGTTTGATATTATCGAAGGGAATACTGTATGACAAAATGCATTTTTTAAAATGATCATAAAGTGCTTCAGCTGTACAATCAGCTCCCACGTGAATTAATTCTAACAACTGTACAAAAGTCTTCTCCAGCTCCTCGTCGTAATATCTTACAAGAAGACACATCGTTTTCTTTGAAGAAACATCAGTGCTTTCATCAAGTAGCACAGAAAATTTATATATTTGAAGCTTTCTGATAAGATTTTCCTTTTCTTCTCTGGCTAACACGTTAACGATAATTTTTGAACATTTGGTTCGTCCTAATTGGCAATTTTTTATTATTAATGAATCTGGCACAATATCTTTCAATAGGGGTATCAAATGATCAATAACTTGAATAGCTAAATTGTGTTCAGCAAAAAAAGGCTTAAACGGATTTCGAAATTGGCCACATCGTTGTTTTTCTCTGGGACTTGTTTCTCAAAAAATGACTCCATTGTTTTGGTTTTTGTTTGTGAAACATTTTTTTTGTGCATTTGGGTACCAGCATGTTTACTTAAGTCTGATTTACCATAATTTAATATTTTACCACAAGCCGTGCATCTGCATTTAAAGTCGTCATTTTTGACCGGCTCCAGCCATCCCATTAGCTTCTCGTCTCTCATCCAACTTGAACAAAATCGTTGTTTTCTGTATTTCTTTGATGTGTTTTCAGCATCATCGGAAGACGAATCAGACATTTTTCTAAAATCAATTATGTTTTAATTTATTATGTTTTGAGGTTATTTATTGTTCACAAAATTAGTTACTTATTAAAAATGAAGAGACCTGCAAAGATGACGTACGTATGCATAAAAAAATTTGCACAAAACAAGTAAAGCGCGCAAATAAATTTCACAAAAGAAGTGTTAATTTGTCATTGTTATTAAAGATGCCACATATTTACTTACTTCGTATTATAGAGGTATTACCAGATTTACGAATTTATAATGATACACTAAAAAAAAAGTTTAAAGTTCAGAATTAAAAAAAAAACGGTAATTGAAAAATTCCCTACAACTCCACAAAAATAACAAATCTTTCCCTTTTTCCCTGCATGTCAGATTTTTGAAAAAAATCCCTACAAAAAAGGAAAAATCCCTACACTTGGCATCACTGAATCCACGGTTTGTAGTTTCAAATATGAAATTTCTATATGACAACGAAGATTTAATTGAAAAATTAAAAAAGCAAAACGCTGTTATTGAAAATAGTAAACTTAAATTAATAAAATGCTATGAAGTAAAAAAGTTCAACAAACAATTTTATAATGCAATAATTGAAATCGACTCTGAATCTTTTCCAAAAGTGATGGCTTTAGAAATGTTGAGTGTCGGTTGGGAACGGTGCCGAGTGTATGATGGAGTGCAAGTTTTATGTTGTTTCAAATGTAGAGGGTTCAATCACACAGCTTTCGAATGCAAAAATAATGAAGTCTGTTTAAAATGCCTTGAGTGCCACAAAACAAATGACTGTAATAAGGAACCTATAAAAAAATGTATAAATTATGTAAGAGCAAATCAAAAATTAAATTTGGGTTTGGATGAAAATCATTCGACCCAAGGCAAATCGTGTCCAGTATATTTGAATAAACTCGATATTAAAAAAAAGAAATTAGGATATTAGCAATCAAAATCAATAAATGGCTTATATACTAACATACAAGGTCTATTACATAACTTTGAAGAATTGGAAGTGATAACAGATAGATATAAATTAGATTTTGTGATACCATCAGAAACTCATGTTACTGCCGAAGTTAATGACAATGAAATAGAACTTAGAAATTACAAGAGTATTAATTGTGTATCAAACACATCAAGATCGGGTGGAGTAATAATATATGTAAAGAGCAATTGGAAAATAACAAAAATTATGGAAAACTCAATACCATCAAAAATATGGATGTTAGCCTGTAGATGTAAATATGAAGACTTGAATATAGTAGTGGTTGCAATTTATAGATCTCCGAGCAGTTCTGAAAGAGAATTTTGTAATTTTTTCCAAGAAAATGTCGAAGTTTTATTGGAGACAGCAAACGAAATTATAATAGCTGGTGATTTTAATATCGATTGGAAAAAAAATGAATTATATAAACGTGAAATCGAAAGTGTATTAAATGATAATGGACTAAAGCAAAAGGTATCAAATTATACGCGAATAACAGCAAACTCGAATACACTAATTGATTATGTTATAACAAATATGCATAACGTAAACGTAAATATTAATATGAACAACAAAATATCAGATCACGAAATGATAAATATTGACATATCTATAAAAAACCAAACGCCTAGTATGAATAAAATTGAAAAAAATTATTTTTATTATAACAGAAACACATTCGCGATGCAATTTAGACAAGAACTTAAAAAATATAGAAGAGAGTTTAAAATCCATGATTTGTAAAAATACTAAAAAAAAAACTATTTATGTGAACAATAACTCAAATAAGTGGTTTGGCAAAGAGATGCAAGTATTAAAAAATAAGAAAATGAATGCGTATCAGAAAGCAAAAATTATGAGATCGAGCGAGTTTTGGAATAAGTATAAAGAAATAAGAAATAAGTATAAAGTATCTATTAATAATGCAAAAAATAGTTATGTAAATAAAAGAATAATGCAATCAAATTCAAAAGCAAATGTGGACAGAAATAAAAAAA